>JARLTB010000146.1:1282500-1767500 GCA_030141615.1 Unio pictorum | reverse complement strand
ATGATATACGTTAGTGATTAAAATATAACATTTGATATGCAATTATAGCTAAAAATAATTACATGAAATTATTAAAAATTCCTATTGATAAACTGGAATATATAACGTGGAGGAAAATGATTTGTAAAGTGGCGTTGCCACTTGTGTCGCCACCGTGGTTATATCTTGTTTGGAACGATGTTTCCATATTTATGAAACATATATTCCTTTATGTATACTTCATACAACTTGTATTGTGATTTTTTCACATGTTTACAGTCACTCATCTATATCTCTCTCATCTTTGCCTCTCTCTCCCTCAACCTTCCCAATCTCTCTCTCTCTCTCTCTCTCTCTCTCTCTCTCTCTCTCTCTCTCTCTGACGGTACTTCCCAATCAGGATGATCCGATTTTAGAATGTTTGACTACTCTCTACTCTCTAATATACATTTATTAACCATTGAGTAGTAGTCTCAAGAATGCCTTACAAAATGAATAACAAGTAATACAATGTAGATTTTCAGTATTAAATAGTTTAAAACTTATTTTCCCAAGTGATTCAAGCAAATTATCAGTGAATCAACTTTCTACATATTTTGATGTTCGCTATTGTGTGTCAGCAATACAATAGTTAATAAAACTTGCATTCTGCAAATATCTTTGAAGAGTTTAAAGAAAAACTCTTGAACAAAACATTTTTAATGCAAGGAGACAGTAAACGATTTGAAGAAAACCTGTAATACATAAAGAGACAACATTGTTTGAGAACAATCATAACCATGTTTCAATTAATATTTGATCAGCAACCCAAAGTTGAATTTGACTGTAATCTTCTTAAAATCAATAGACATTTACAGTTGAAATTGACTGCAATCTTCTTAAAATCAATAGACATTTACAGTTGAAATTGATTGTAATCTTCTTAAAATCAATAGACATTTACAGTTGAAATTGATTGTAATCTTCTTAAAATCAAGAGATATTTACAATTTAAATTGACTGTAATCTTCTTAAAATCAATAGACATTTACAGGTCAAATTGACTGTGATCTTCTTAAAATCAATAGACATTTACAGTTCACTGTAATCTTCTTAAAATCAATAGACATTTACAGTTGAAATTGACTGCAATCTTCTTAAAATCAATAGACATTTACAGTTGAAATTGACGGTAATCGTCTTAAAATCAATAGACATATACATTAAAAATTGACTGTAATCTTCTTAAAATCAAAAGACATTTACAGTTTAATGCCGAAACAAACGTAGATATGAAAACAGAAACTAATAATGAATTAAATGTGTTGTTCGTCGCTGTTAATTATTGTAACTTCATTATAGCCATGAAGTAATTCAGCCGCTAATCGCATGCGCACATAAGAGAGAAACCATATTTTTCCTTATAATTAATAAGAAATGGAAAATCTTAGTTTTTGTCAGATGATATAAGGAAATATTATACTCATGAAGTGGTAAAGTTTGTCATTAAATTCTTTGCCTCTCGTGACAACACAGCCTGCACACATGCGTGCCAATACACTGTTTTCACTCGTGATAATAAGATGTTTCAACTGGTGATAATACAATGCTTCAACTTGTTGTTGTTGCTTTGTTTAACGCCATCTTTCAGCACAAGATAGGAAATACATGGCCGCCAGTATAATGGCGAAGAAAGAAGCCGAGGAAACCCCCCAGAAAGAACAACCGACCCACGAGAAGCTATTGGAAAGCTTTTCACATACCCACATTGGCCGAATCTGAGACTCGAACCTACGCAGACAGAGGTAAGATGGCAGTGATCAGTAACGTGAAGCGCTATGGAGCACTCGGCCACTCGATCGCCCGCTTGCACTTGTAAAAAAAATTCTTTGCGTACTCATCTAACGTTGATATTCTTTATGTATTATATATTAAAGTAAACAGACAAATTTATGTTTATAACCATCATTATATGCTTAACATATTCAAAATGATTCTTTTTCCTATTATAAACTTCTTTGGACAGAGAAACGAAATAATCGAAGGGCTATCTACAACGTCAACCTCGTCGTAATGGTAGATTCAGGAATATGGGACCTGTAAGTGACATTTATTGCATAAAAACTAATCTATCTATCTATTTATCTATCTATCTATCTATCTATCTATCTATCTATCTATCTATCTATCTATATATATATATATATATATATATATATATATATATATATGTATCTATATATGTATCTATATGTGTATGTATCTATCTATCTATCTATCTATCTATCTATCTATCTATCTATCTATCTATCTATCTATCTATCTATCTATCTATCTATCTATCTATCTGTAATATCTCTGCTTTTACAAATGCTTACTGTTATCAGATTATAAATTGTTTTGACATTCGACCTGCATACCTACACCCCGACGTAAAATTGTCTACCAACATGCATTAACTCTTAGCTTATAGTTAATTATTTTGCTAATTGATGACTTATTTATAATCCTTGATTGCAGATTTTCATCATTACAAGAAAACCCCCAATATCCAAAACAGGATGAAGTGACAAGAGAGATAAGAAAGCATTTTTCGTATATTATGAACGGTGTATGTATTAAATACTTAACTATCTAACATATGAATACCCCTTTAATTTATAAATTTATAAACTGCATCAGTTTGTTAAAATAAAAGTTAATTTTGTCTAATAGAACCATGAATGAACTGAAAGGACGCTCAACAATATTATTTTCGAAATCTCAAAAATGCTTTTAGAATAACTCTATACTTTTGTACATTCATTACAACTGTTAAGACCATTTGGCATTTAATTTACAATTCACAAATGTGCATTTGATTTGTACTTTATATTCAATGGTGTTCGTAAATTATGTCACGAAGTTTTCCAAATTTGTTGTTATTCGCTCGTTTCTATTAATTAGGTTAAGACATAAGAGCCGATACATTTATTATATGTAAATACACTCTTTTGGTGGTAATCGTAGATATTTATTTTTGTTTCCTTCTAATCTTTGATCGTAAGAGAGATCAATTGTCTTTTTCGTGCTATCCAAAAAGAATATGTTTATTGTGTATTCTTAAAGAAGAATTCTATGGGACAAAACATTGCCTTTGTTTAAATGTTTATATCGTAAGTTCTGAACACTACAATAATGTATTTGTTTTGTCACAGGTACACCTCTCCTATCAAAGAATAGAAGATCCAAGCATATCTCTCAACATTTTCCTTCGTGACTTTGTATTTTTTAAGGTAAGAAAGTTAGTCCTTAAACGGTTGAATTATATATTTACCCGAACACATTATCTAATGTAAATTCTTCCTTACAGCAATTGTAAGATTTTCAATTACAGTTTGGAAGGGGACTGGGGTGGGGGATAGGAGAACTAACTCTATATACTGGCTTATTTAGAGTGCTGATATATTATCCATAATTATAAAATATATTAATATTATTAGGGACATAAGAGTTTAAGACATTTACTTTTTTTTTAAAATTGACATATAATAACCCTTATATTTTAAACGACTTATAAGACTCTGGAAGCAGTACATTGCATTAAGTAAGAAAGAAGTACTGTCGCTTCCAGGAGTCGTTCATTTCATCTAAAAAAAATACAAGTTCTTAGTGTAAGGAGATGAGTCATGGTAGCCATATATATATATATATATATATATATATATATATATATATATATATATATATATATATATATATATATATATATATATTCTAGTCTCATTTGTCATTTGGGACCAAGCACGACTTACAGTACTTAGCCGAAACTTTGAACCTAATTATTCTAGGTAAGGAAATAATAACATACATTACGAGAAAGGGGGAATTCCAGAGGAAATGCCTTGAAGGAATTGTTACCCAAGAACGGAGAATAGTGATGTTATCAAAATTAAACTAGCAAGCATATACGATCTATGATACACATTATAAAAGATGCAAGAATCAAACCAATTATATATATATATATATATATATATATATATATATATATATATATATATATATATATATATATATATATATATATATATATATATATTAAATAAAAGTGTTTTGCTCACAGGCATAAAATATTAATCGTTGTTGGTGTCGGTTCCATTTATTATATGGGATATTTCCAATTAGATCTTACCTGGATCTTCTTCTTCTTCTTCTTCTTCTTCTTCTTCTTCTTCTTCTTCTCTGTGTGTATCTTTTTGATTTATCCATGCATCGCTTGGTTAATATGCATTTTAAAACAGAATTAGAAACTGAATAAAAATGCACCAGTTTTCATTTATTTGCGACGTTGTTTAAAGAGGGAAACCGATTTTCCACATAACAAGTCCAGAGTGATTATGCGTAAAGGAAAATCAGCAGTTGAAGCCGACGATTATCTTGATGACCTTTCTGACTGGGACGTCAAAACCGGTTCAGTAAACCTACCACCTTACGATCATGCAATGCTCTTTACCAGGTAAGTTTAGAAACATTATATATAATGGTACAATAATATATACAATGACTGCACGCTGAATATGACTTGATGATCATCAAAAGCACATTTCACTATCTTTTTTCATTTTGACTCCAGTAGTGGTTGAAAACTTGTAACATATCATTATATTACCTTAACGTTCTATTGCATTCGTCTAAATACATCGTTGTTGTTTACAATCATTTTGAAACAATATGCCCATATTGTAGTAGAATCTGACATAGTTTTTTTTTTTAAAACAAAAAACTAAAGAAAAACTGTCACAAACACTCTAACGTTCAACAAACCTGGTGATGATTTCAATGGCTTGTCATCATATATATTTGTATTCCACCTAAATGTCATTTTATGATGATCTCCATGGCTTGTCACCACATATATTTGTATTCCACCTAAATGTCATTTTATGATGATCTCCATTGCTTGTCACATTAGATATGTATATTCCATGTAAATGTCATTTTATGTGGATCTCCATGGCTTATCACCATAGATATTTGTATTCCACTATAATATCATTTTATGAGGATCTCCATGGCGTGTTACCATATATATCTGTATTCCACGTAAATATCATTATATGATAATTTCTATTGCTTGTCACATTAGATATGTATATTCCACGTAAAAATCATTTTATGATAATCTCCATTGCTTATCACCATATATATTTGTATTCCACCTAAATGTCATTTTATGATGATCTCCATTGCTTATCACCATATATATTTGTATTCCACCTAAATGTCATTTTATGATGATCTCCATTGCTTGTCACATATTAGATATGTATATTCCACGTAAATGTCATTTTATGTGGATTGCCATGGTAAGTTTAGAAAAATTAGATATAATGGTACAATAATATATACAATGACTGCACGCTGAATATGACTTGATGATCACCAAAAGCACATTTCACTATCTTTTTTCATTATGACTCCATTAGTGGTAGAAAACTGGTAACATGTCATTATATTACCTTAACGTTCTATTGCATTCGTCTAAATTCATCGTTGTTGTTTACAATCATTTTGAAACAATATGCTCATGTTCTACTAGAATCTGACATAAGTTTTTTTAAAAAAAAAAAAAAAAAACGAAAGAAAAACTGTCACAAAAAACTCTAACTTTCAACAAACCTGGAAAGCGTATCATCGACAGTTTGCTTGAAACTTTATATTACTCTTTGGTAGCAAGATTTATACATTTTATGATGATCTCCATTGCTTGTCACCATATATATTTGTATTCCACCTAAATGTCATTATATGATGATCTCCATGGCGTGTCACATTAGATATGTATATTTCATGTAAATGTCATTTTATGTGGATCTCCATGGCTTATCACCATAGATATTTGTATTCCACTATAATATCATTTTATGAGGATCTCCATGGCTTGTCACCATATATATTTGTATTCCGCGTAAATAACATTTTATGATAATCTCCATTGCTTGTCACCATATATATTTGTATTCCACTATAATATCATTTTATGAGGATCTCCATGGCTTGTCACCATATATATTTGTATTCCACTATAATATCATTTTATGAGGATCTCCATTGCTTGTCACCATATATATTTGTATTCCACTATAATATCATTTTATGAGGATCTCCATTGCTTGTCACCATATATATTTGTATTCCACTATAATATCATTTTATGAGGATCTCCATGGCTTGTCACCATATATATTTGTATTCCACTATAATATCATTTTATGAGGATCTCCATGGCTTGTCACCATATATATTTGTATTCCACTATAATATCATTTTATGAGGATCTCCATTGCTTGTCACCATATATATTTGTATTCCACTATAATATCATTTTATGAGGATCTCCATTGCTTGTCACCATATATATTTGTATTCCACTATAATATCATTTTATGAGGATCTCCATTGCTTGTCACCATATATATTTGTATTCCACTATAATATCATTATATGATAATCTCTATTGCTTGTCACATTAGATATGTATATTCCACGTAAATGTCATTTTATGATAATCTCCGTTGCCTGTCACCATATATATTTGTATTCCACGTAAATGTCCTTAGTGGACAGTCTGTGTCACAAAAGTGAATGAGCGAACGTTTATTATATCTCTCATATGTTAGTTATACGTATGAATCTTCTTACAGACCTACGGACGAATATCTCGATTTTAATGGTAACTTTAAATACTTTTATTAGGCTTTTTAAATTGTTTCTCTAATACCTTATCTCTGTAAATAAGAATTATAAATTGTGCAAATCCGAAAATATCACGTAGTACACAGAACGAATGCTTTGTTTTATATATAGATATGACATGATAGAGGAGGCTACCAGTTCTCGTGTTACAGGTAAGGGCATTCAGTTCTCTTTCTGTCTTTACTTCTTTCTTTCTTCTTTTTTTCTTTCTTTCTTTATTTTTTTCTTTCTTTTTTTCTTTTTTTCTTTCTTTCTTTCTTTCTTTCTTTCTTTCTTTCTTTCTTTCTTTCTTTCTTTCTTTCTTTCTTTCTTTCTTTCTTTAACACTCTCTGATGACATAATTCTGCACACGCTGGAAGAAAAGGAAATACGATGCAGCAGTTTCTCCAACGTAGCAAGCAGTGTGCCTAATTCTCAGTCGTGTATAAATAAAAACCGTTTTTTTTCGTTTTTTTATATTTCAAATATATTTCAAACAGAGCTAGTTAATTAGTTAATTAAAACCAGATGGGATCATCATATAATTATATAGATATTAGATAATCGGCCAAAACTTCTGGAGATAAATTAACATTAACCACTTGGAGTTAAAATCAAAAGATAACAGAGGTTATCAAGATCCTTTCGTGCATTCGTAATATTCTTCGATATGACTGATGATTTACCTGTCACGACTAGTCGATTGAACCTATACTGGTGGACTTAACAGACCAATCAATCTACCGCCACCGGTCTGAACAAGTGTAGAAGGCAAATAATTAAAAAGAAAAGGAAAACACTCATCTGGTAAGCCAAATAATTCCACTGCAAGCGATATCCCAAAATCGAGCTTACGCGGTGATTTATGTGACTAACTCTACATTAAGATCATATCAATCCAAATGTCGACCTATCAATGCAAATGCATAATGATATCCAGTGTTTAATTATCCGATGTAAGTATAAAAGAGTTTGGGCCTATGCTGAAAACTAATGTATGATACGTTGATGTTGCCTTACATCGTCACAGTTAATGATCGAGATAATGTTGTATGTTCGGCGATTAGGGATCACATTAAATGTGTCACAACCCGCGATAGGTGCATCCATTGCCACAGCAGGAAATTGAGAATTAACCATGAACAATGTAATTTTCATAATTGTTTTTGACAGCTAAGCCCACTGTCATAGGTGTAATTAACCCAGTCATTGTGTTACCACATGTTTTAAAACACATGCTGTTATTCACATAAAGAGTTGATGGTGATAATTACCCTTAAGTAACTATAAATGTGCTGACACTTTATAATATCTGGCTGAGTTTGATATACAGAAACGCATCGTGGAAACAATTTCGGAAAGCTGCAATATTTGTTTCCCCACGAGTTCATGAGTTCGCAACTACGAAACTGATTTGCTTCTTTCGAAATTTACAGTCAGTAAAGACAGCATTATAGTTACACGTACACGAGGCAGCCATTATTGTTCATGCTAGGGAGTGTAGTCGCAATATGTAACGTATTAAATCTTTAATGTGATCATATATATGAAGAGAGTTTAAAAATCACGTGACTTAAAGAAAACTTCAACTAGTTTCCAGTCGATGAACTTTTTCGACATGATCCCTTCACTAAAGTCATATTAGTATACCTATTTTTATCGACATAATTAATGTGCCATAATCGTAAAATTTATACACTCTACTTTTAAATTTATCGAGTGAAATTTATTTAAAATTTATTATGATTAATAAAAAAAGTTTTATCTAAGCGTTGTTTGTTGAGTATCCTCTCTCTGTGTATGTACACATCCACCTTAATCCGAGTAACTGATAGGTTTTAACACTTAGTCTTCAAGCATAATCATTTTCTGCACTTTATTCCCTTCAGGCTATTCCCCAATAGATGGCATATGTGAAAATGGTAGCAAAGTTTCAATCATCAGACATCATGATTATTTTCGGACAGTTTCCACAGCAGCACACGAACTTGGACACAAGTAAGCCGACTTATCGATTTGTCTACCGCTTTTATATGCCATCGTTTTAAACACTTCTAGAGCCTCGAGTAGGTTTCCATGTTTCAACATTTTGCAGTTAGTTTTAATCTCTCATCCAAAATAGGATGTTTTATCCGGATGTTCCGTTTTCTTATAGCTCAAGCGCCGGATCACATCATCATTCGGGCTAACTAGGATATTTATGATATGGATGTGCAATATGCGTAAAACACAGTATATGATCGAATATAAAAGGGGTCCAATAGCGAATTTTTACCCTGATTATTTATTGCTATATACACCAAACTGTCTATATTGCTTGTTTAAATGATTACACGTCAAAACCAATTGGTTCGAGATATTCTTGCGCAATGCGACCGCAGTCCTGCGTCTGTCTAGTTCAACATATATGCGAGTAATACTGTTAAATTACATCTCATCCTATTTTAGAACATCACTATTCTTCCCACGAGAAAGCTCATGTGGATTAAGAGACGAACTATAAAATAAATTCTGACATGTTTATAAAACTTGTTTAAGAAACCATATGTAATTACAGAATCTTGAAATTGTCTGTGTTGTACGGTATAAACCACATATGTCATTTGAAGCTTCTGACAGACCGGTAGACCGAACCTGAACATAAAAAAGCGAGATTAAGTTCGATGTCCTTTCCCGCCTAATATAATTATTAGATGAGATAGATTGTGATCCGTTCAATCAATACTTATATCTTGAAACATACTTTTATGTCAAGAATGATATGAAGAATTAATAGAATATTTAAAGATTTTGGTGAAAAGTTACATATCATTGGTTATTGATCGTATACCTTTGTTTAAATTTAGGTGTGTTTATAGCAAAATTGCACATTGAAACTGACCAATAAAGGTAATGATTGATTTCTGATACAAATTATATATATAAGAGAAGCGGCTGAGTGATTGCAGTGGCAGATGTTCTGTCTGCTCGGGAAATGGACGATTTCGCACATTCACGAATTTCCTGGTGCCATGCAGGTCGGCATTAGTTAGGCTAAAGAAGTAAACCCTAAATGAAAATCAGGAATGGAGTTTCTAAGGCAGCTGGATGATGTACTACATCCCCGTCTGTCACCTTCCTGGTTTGGAGAGGGATGGGATCTGCCAGACGACTTTAGCCCAAGACATACTGATAATGCTGGACAAATCGGAAGTTTTCATACCGGATCGGTTGTCGCCCGGGTCAACAAAGACTTCTCCTGTTGTTATCCCCCAGGACGGAGGTGACAGTGCTACTGGGACTTTGCATAAAATCATAGCAAGAGACAGTGCTGCCACTGCCACCTGGACCATCAGAACTCTGGCGCAAACTAGATGACTCCAAGAGTTGACACATGAGATAAAACACTAGACATGGCACATACTGGGACTCTGTGAGGTAAGATGGAAAGCCTAGGAGAACACCAAACTGAAGATGGGCATATATTATACTATAGTGGAGAGATGGTCAAGTCCATAAATGGAGTAGGCTTCCTTGTCAACAAAACCATCAAGGGGTATGTACTTGTATGTCGCCTCATATCTGACAAAATCATCTCCATTCGTTTGAAATCACCTCACTTTCACATTACAATAATCCAAGTCTATGATCCAACTACGGACTATGATGGTGAAGAAATATATGAGTTTTTCAACAAACACCAGGGTATAATACACATGGTAAGTAAAGATGACATCCTCATTAAGCAAAGAGACTGGAATGCCAAAGTTAGCAAAGAAGCTCTAAAAGACTGGGATAATCATTGTGGACCTTCTTGCAATGAGCTTACCAATGAAAGATTGAGACGGTCGCTTGAGTTCGCAAGCTACAACAACTTGTTACTAGCCAACACCCAGGGCAAATATAAAGCTCCATGATGATGGACATGGCACGCACCAAATGGAACCCATCATAACCAGATCGACTGCATACTGGTTCAAAACCGGTATCGATCTGACACAAATAGATGAAAAGCAACAACGTTACCAGGTGTTGATGTTGGGTGTGATCACGACCTCTTAATTAGGAACTTCCAAGTGAGGTTGAAAAATAAACAAGCCAAAGAAAATCACGCTCAAATCCAATCTTGAAGAACTGAAGGACCCAAACATCTGCAAATCATTCCCAGCAACAATTGGAGGAAAATTTGCTTTACTCCTTGTGATGGATGTTGATGTTGAATTGATCACAAATACTTTCAACACAGTCATGACAACAGCTGCCAAGAACATCATTGGCCTCCATTGCCCAAAGAAATAAACCTGGGTTACAGAAAAAAGTTTGAATATGTGTGATGCCCGAAGAAACCTCAAAACCACTGGACACACAATAGGAGCAGTGGAGTATGGAGAATTGTAAAACATTATACAACCATCCGTCCACAGGAGACCCAGAGGTGCTTGAAGTTCCAAACTCCACAAATGATGATGATTTCCCCATTCTCAAAGAGGATGTGGAGTCAGCAATGAGATCACGGAAGATTGGGAAGGCCGCTGGAGTAGACATCACCCCAGCTGAACTTATCAAGAATGGTGGGAACTCAGTTATAGAGCTACTAACACAACTCTGCAACAAGACCTGGTAGACTGGCGAATGGCAGCACATGGACCCAATCCATGATTATAACACTTCCCAGTAAAGGCAATCTTCAACTGGCTGTGCCAAAATTACAGAACTACCAGTTTGATCAATCATGCTAGTAAGTCGATGCTGAATATCATTTTGAACAGACTGAACCCACAAGCAGAAGAAATAATCGCCGAAAAACAGGCAGGGTTTCGGAGTGGAAGAAATATTTAATCTTAAGGTTCTGTGTGAAAAGTACTTACAACATAAACAAGACATCTCTCATGTCTTCATAGATTTCAAAAAGGCTTTTGTCAGTGTGTGACATGAGGCATTGTGGGCCACAATGAAAAATTACAACATGGGTCAAAGTTGACCAACACCATCAAAGCTGCCAGTGCAATAACTGCTCATGGTTCTGTGGGGACAGGTTCAAGACAACCGTTGGAGTACGGCAAAGCTGTCTGATGCCACCCACGCTTATCAACTTCTACTTATAGCGCATCATGAGGAAAGCCCTGGAAAACATCTGTGGGACAGCCAGTGTGGGAGGCCGTACCATCACCAACCTACGCTTTGCAGACGACATTGATTGGCTGGCAGGCAGTAAAGATAAGCTTGCCACCTTAGTAAAGAACCAGGATGAAACATCTTCCAGAATTTGACAGAGATAAGTGCCGAGAATACAAAGCTGATCAGCCCATACAACGGCAGCTATGTCAAGGCTAAGACCCATCTGAAGAGACAAGACTATCTGTCTCAAAACTAAAATCAGACTATTGAGAGCATTAGTCATCTCAATAATTCTGTATTCATGTGAGGCCTGGACCCTGAAAGCAGACAAAGAATCCAGACACTTAAAATGAAATGCTACAGAACCATCCTTGGCCGGCAAAAGTAAGTCATTATGAAGGCCTCCTCACCAGTGTGAAAAAGAAAAAGCTGAAATGGTATGGCCATGTCACTAGAGCCAACAGTCTATCCACAACAGTACTGCAGGGTAGTGTAAAAGGTGGTAGACGAAAGGTAGGCAGAGAAAAAGGTGGAGTGACAACATCACACAATGGACCAGGAAAAGTTTTTCGGACACACAGGCATTGGCACATGATCGAGACAAGTGGAGGGAACTGGCCAGATGTTCAGCAGCACTGTGCTTTAACGACCACACTAGGTCAAGAGACTGATGATGATGATGATGATGATGATGAGTTAATTTATGATGCTCGCCTTTACAATTCATTGCCATATTATTCACATACATACATGCATACATGCATACATACATACATACATACATACATACATACATACATACATACATACATAGACAGTCAGACAAACAGACAATAAAATAAATTAAACCTTTCAACTCTGGTGCAGAGAAAAATCTGTATCGCATCCAAGCTTCCAAATAGTTGCATATTAAATACATCATTATAACTTGAAGTCTTTTTTGTTTCCCAAGCAATTACTTTTGAAAGAATTCTTCCACACACACACACACACACACACACACACAAACACACACACACACACACAACTCTTATCTGTCTTTAATGCTTCTTCCATTTTTTCCATGGGTGTATCCTTCGCACATCATTTCATTCCATTTCGCATGTAAATTCCTTTAATTTGTTTTATCTTATTTGTTATTTAAATAATTTGATATTTCCACATGTACTATTATCTATAATAACAGAAACTCTTCTTCAACACATTCAAACCTATTTAAGTAACCAGTTTCCAGTTACCTAATAATAATTGTCTGATCTGCATGACTTGCCAGTTTGCAAACATACATATTCTATACATTCACCCCTCGAGTTATCCCTGGAGGTTTGATTGTACAAGATCCGATTAATCCAAAATGTCAAACTTACGCACGAAATGGGGAACTTAATTGGTTTATCCGGAAAACAATCTACAACCGAATCTTTACATAAAATCTTAATGACACCCTCAATCGGAAACGTCAATGACCTGACAAAAAAAGTATTTATTTTATTTTTATACTTCTGATAGGATTATCGTGAATTTACTACCATTTTCCCTATTAGAATGTGAAATTCAAACGATTTGCACGATTTTCACGATTTTTACTTGTAAACACAAGTAATTCGGACGATTTTGATGATTTTTTAGTACGATTTACACAGACACACACACACATACGGACAGAAAAATACACACACACACACATTATAACTTTTATTATTTTTAAGCCATGGCAGACATTTGATTGTATATCGTTGTTGTTCGGTCGTCTCATATAGTTTGATGATAATTAAGTAATAAGAATGAAATAATAGTTTTTTTCTGGTCTGTTCTGGTCTGTAACATATTTTATGAAAATAGTTGGCAAACACGCAAGGCATTACGTATACACGCTATTCTAAACAACACAATAATTATACACTACATGCCATACATTCTGATTGGCTGTGTTCCATATTATATTTCACATGGCCTGCTTGTTATATTTCACATGGCCTGCTTGTTATATTTCACATGGCCTGCAAGTTATTTTACACATTGACTGCTTCTTATATTACACATTGCCTGTTTTTTATATTACACATTGCCTTCTTGTTATTCCCAGTCTTGGAGCATCGCACGACGGCGAAGGAGACGCCATAGCCTGCAACTCAAGTGACTTCTTTATATTGTCTGACCAGGAGATAAGGTTTGACCCAGACAAGCCGTATTTTAGAAATCCCTGGTTGTTCTCCAATTGCTCGGTGGAATCGTTTAAAAAAACACTAAAAAGAAAGTATGTATATTATATATATCGCCACGTATTATATTATAAGCTTTTACTTGTTTCAAACTTTCATTAATGCTGACTAGACGTTGCTCATGAGAAAATTAAATGTATGAACCATATTGGTCTTGTAAGAAACATGTATTTCCAGGAATGTCAGCCTGTATGGTCACATCGATGTAAGAGAAAAAGGCAAAACCACCAAATTTGGGAAAACGTAACAAATAATTATTATCTCTATATTATAAAACTAATTTTTTTATGAACTTACAGTATTTTGAAATAAATTCAGAATAATCCATATAACTATTTATTACCAGTCAAGAAGAGGATCCAACTAATCCAGTCTATATATAATGTCAAAATAATTCGTTAACGAGAATTAATTTCAAACTCACTGATCAGTTCAATAATCTAATTGATTTACGAGGTGAGGTTTTATAAATTAGTCTGTTTGTGAAATTGTAGTGATATTCATTGTTAACCCATAGCAGCAGAGGGGGTGAGTGACAACGACGTTGGCGTCTTCGAGTAAGCGTTGGTTAGCCGAATCGACGCTTTTTTATGCTTTTCGAGGAAGTCTCAATTTGCCAAATCGACGCCTCTACAAAGTTGTCCGATTCGCCCCCTCTGCTGCTCAAGAAGAGGAGTGTTCCAAATGAAATCCATGAATTCCTGGATTTTAATATGTTAATGTACGAATAACCTTGAATGTGCGGAGTTCCTACAGTGTTGATGTCTCACAAAATCATTAATCACAATGTATTTTTATTCATTCAAAAATCCAAAAATAGTGTTTAGTCCTATTAATAGTTTGTTATTCCAATAAATAATTTGATTAAATGATTCATCGCTTGTTAGATTTAAACACAAAACGAAATACTTAAGAAAGACAACAACACAAAAAAATAATATAATTAAATATATAGAGCAATTATATGAAAAGGAATATAACTAATTATTCTATTCTGTTCTAATAGATTTCCACAGTCATGTTATGTCTCTATGTAGCAATACATTCCCACATAAAATTTCATATAAAATTACATTAGTCAATTTACCACATTAATCCGTTCGGAAAATTACGTCAAAATATATACATCGGAAAATTACGTACAAATGTATACATCGGAAAATTACGTCAAAATGTATACATCAGAAAATTAAGTCAAAATGTATTCATTGGAAAATTACGTCAAAATGTATTCATTGGAAAATTACGTCAAAATGTTATCATCGGAAAATTACGTCAAAATGTATACAACAGAAAATTACGTCAAAATGTATTCATTGGAAAATTACGTCAAAATGTTATCACTGGAAAATTACGTCAAAATGTATACATCGGAAAATTGAGTCAAAATGTATACATCGGAACATTACATCAAATTGTATACATCGGAAACTTACGTCAAAATGTATACATATAAAAATTACTTCAAAATGTATATAGGTCCATTTACTAGATGGGAAATCCATTTAAACAACCTATTTATATTTTATTATTGTCAAATGAGATCTGCACGTTTGGTAAAAATAGCTATTTAATAGCTGGTTTATTCAATAATAATAACAATAATAATGATGAATTTGTATAGCGCCTAATCTTACGAAGCTCTAAGCGCTTTACACCATCAATAATGATTTGACTACACTACAGAAAAACAAGTGACACAAACAGTGAAATTGGAAAACATAATAAGAAGCTGAAAACATATAAGATACAAAACATGATTAGGTCGCTAAGTTTCTCCCTGCAGTCGAAACAGATGAGTCTTAAGAGCACTCTTAAAAGGGACCACTGTGTCTTTGTGTCGAATATCAATGAACAATTCGTTCCACGTCGCCGGGCCCTGGTGTGCAAACGAAAGTTGTCCATATGACTTTGTTTTCACCTTGGGAATAACGAGTATACGATTATCAGAAGAAGAGCGTAAGGATCTAGCTGGTGTATACACATGGGTGAGGCTGGATAAGTATGATGGACTGGAGTCTGTCATTGAAACATAGCACAGAGAACAAATTTTGTGTTTGATTCTGTATCGAATTGATAGCCAACGTAGGGTACAGAGCAGTGGTGAGATGTGCACTGATCGACGTACTCTAAAAAGACTGTTTGTATTCAAATGAGATACAAGTTGAGTTAGAACAACCTTTTCTAAGATTTTTGATATAAATTGGAGATTAGAAACTGGGCGGAGGTTCTTTAAATCGTTATGGTCCAGTGTTGGTTACTTCAGCAGTGGCTTTACGATGGCAGTTTTGAAAAATGATGGGAATTCCCCTGATGAGAGAGAGATATTAATGACATCAGTTAATGAAAGCAATATTGGGTCTAAGCACTCAATCAGCAGTGATGTCGGAATTAGAACAAGTTCACAAGACTTTGGTGCACTTTTCATCACGATTGTCCGTACTAAATCAAAAGAAACAGGTTCAAATGCTCCTAACGGTTGTCGCTGAAATTCTGCATCATAACTCTATGGTGACGAATCAGTTGAAATTGTGCTGTAAAGCGAATCTCTAATGGGTTGTACTTTGTCATCGAAGAAATTTGCAAATTGGTCTGGTAGGTCTAGTGGAGAGAAGGTTGTTGGAAGTGGTGTACATTTGTTCCTTGACATTAGTTTGTTAGTTATCTCGAAGATCTCATTGCAGCTGGAATTCTCCGTGCTCTTAGTACTGTAGTGGGATGATTTGGCTAAATGGACTATGTTTGTGACGTTCTTCTTAGCGGCTTCGTAGATTTGTTTATGAATAGTGAGTCTGGTGGAAAGCCAAAGTCTCTCTGTTTTTCGGCGAAGTGTTTTAGCAGTGCGAAGCTGGTCCCTAACATTGCAATGCCATGGAGAACACTTTTTTTTATTGATACGCCGCATTTGGTGGCTGGGGCATGTTTTTCAAGCAATGAACGCAAGCAGTTATCAAGTTGTTCCGCTGTTGGATGTAAGAAAGTTGTTAGGTTTTCTTGGATGTCATGCATGAATTTGGTTCTGTTTATCATACGGAGGTTTCTCTTAGTAGCAAATGTAGGTGGAGGGTTAGGGACTGATACGTCGAGATGGCATACAATGCAGAGGTGATCCGATGCAAGTTCGTGGGATACTAAGGTGGATTGCAGAATATTATCATCAGGTCTATAAAGAAACCAGTCTAAAATGTGACCAAATTTATAAGTAGGTTGGTTAACTGACTGTTTAAGATTGAAAACATGAATGGAATCTAGGAATTTTGACATGTATGGTTGACCAGGGCAGTCAAAGTGAAAGTTTTAATCTCCAAGTATAATTATGTTGCCACCTACCGAATTTCCATATTCTAGAAGATTTGGAAACTGCTCCAAAAAGAGAGATTCAGTCAACTTGTTTTTCTACTAGGAGGACGACGGTAGGGGCAGAAAAGTTGGACTGACCTTTGTTCCAGTGTGAGCGTTGTTTGAACTAGTTCAAAGGATGTGTGGCAGAAATTGAAGGTTGTTTTGTACTTAAGGCATTTGATCATGGAATTCTTTGTTATTACAGCAATTCATTCGCCGCGAGAGGTGCGGGGGATCGACTTGATGGAATAATCGTTGGGTGTTAAATCCGCACACTTACGTTCATCACCTGCGGAATGTAACCAAGTTTCTGTCAGGGAGAAGATGTCAATATTCTGGTCGTTGATAAAATTAACAATTTCTGTGCGCTTTTGCGGTGATCCTATTGATTGAGTGTTGAATAATGCAATACGTAGTGGTATCCCTGGGGCAGTTGACACAACGGTTGACGATTTAAGAGGAATTTGAACCAGGTTATTAAAATTAACGGCATAATTTTTAAGTTGTTTATCCGTTTCGGGCGAAAGGGAAATAACTGGAATTCTTCTTCCTGTTCTACGCCGGCCTGCTTTGAAAGAACGTTTCTTTTTTCGCTTCGGTTTACATTTAAGAAATGGTGAATGTATTCCCAGTTCGTTTAGTCTTGAGCACAATGTTGTATCTAGAACCAAGGTGTGGTCATTTAATCCAATTAATGAGGGTCCGTCATATTGTAAGCGGTCACGTGACGGCGGTTTATTAAAAAACAAATGACTTCTTAACAATGGGACAAAACAGCTGAGAAAATTCTAATTGTTTTCGTTTCGAAAAGAAGGAGATGAATTAACACATACGAACGGAACACCCAACGCATGATGAAACACAATAATGTAGACGATGATAGAGAACAAGCACAAATATCATAAATATAGCACAAAATCGGAATATCCTATCTCGCGCAGTTAAGCGATGGCGGCCATCTTTCCGGACTTGATATATATATATATATATATATATATATATATATATATATATATATATATATATATATATATATATATATATATATATGTTTGTATGGAGATTACGTAATTATGTAGGCAATATTGTCGAAGGTCTCTGTGGTCAAAAAACGAAGTACCAGAAAAAAGAAACGCGTAATAATATTTAACAAACAATTTCATTATCAAAGTCACAAATGGAAATGTGAGAGGAACAAAACAGTATTATGATGTGAATCCAGAATAATGCTGATGATATTCTAGGATTTAATGAATGAAATGTTCTCTCTATGGATGTATATATATTCTGTATAAATATGAAAACCGGAAATCGACCGATCCAACAGGAACTATGACCTTATCAAGATGGAATCGTCCAGAATTCATACGAATAATAATAACAGTTTCAGATAAATATAATTATTCAAATAATGAGCACCTTTTTTCCCGAACAGATGCTTTTGATCTCAAATAATATTTAAGTGCCCAATAAAACGTGTTTTCAGACTTAAAACACGAATACAAGCAGTGATAATGGCCTAAAATCGAAATGAACTGATTCATTTTCTTCTTTATACACTGTTTATTGCGACTGATCTTTACAATAGTCCCACGTGACAAAGAACACTACTCATTTTGCGTCAAACCTGTATATTCATGTGACCTATCGACGCGAATGGAAAGATACATAGCTATTCTAGAAACGTCGAAACCAAATCGGTCAACTTAAATTCAAAAGTTGCCATCGAAGTCCTATTATTACGAGTATTATTATTAATTGTCAACATATACGTCAGCAGATCTATGGAATATTACATTCATAACAGAGCCTTATGACGTAGGCAAAACTAAGTAAGGTATTCTGTGTCTTTTATAGAAGTGAATACATGTTATGCAAAATAATATCATGTACCAGGAGTTACAAAAATATAGATATGCATAAGAATTGTGAGTCGGTAGGCAAATATCTATCTATCTATCTATCTATCTATCTATCTATCTATCTATCTATCTATCTATCTATCTATCTATCTGTGTGTGTGTGTGTGTGTGTGTGTGTGTGTGTGTGTGTCTGAATGTCTGTATATCTATCTGTCTTCTTGTTTCAGAGATTGCGCTAAGAATAAGGGTGTTGTCTATAACGAAACGGAATTGATGACGTATATGAAAATAATGCCAGGGCAGGTTTACACCAACGATCAGCAGTGTGAGTTTATTAGAGGACGGGGTTCCTCCTATTGTCGGGTAGGTACTGTGAGTTGTCTGTGTTGATATTTGTGCCTGCGTTAGGGCGTTCCCAGCTTCCCTGGCAAAAAATTCAGTACAATAAGTGATGACATGGTCCGAAGTGACTTCAGGAGTTCGCCTGACATTTTCTTTAATGTTTTTGTTTTTTGCTCAAATTGACAAAAAGACATAAGAAAAGAACACAAACTGAAAATTTAAATAGACATACACGAAGAAAACACAAACTTGACGCATTCAGATCATAAAATATACAAACATTGATATAAATTGACGAATTGAAACAAAGAAATACTAATTGAACACAAATTGAATATATATATATATACATATATATATATATATATATATATATATATATATATATATATATATATATATCACCGCAAATTGACGCATTCAAGACGACATATATTAAATGATTAGAAATTGACGCATTCCAATCATAGCAACATTCAGAACATAAGGAACGAACACAAATTACGAATTGAAATAGATAACAAATGAACACATATTAACGCAATCAAGTCACAAGATGTAAGAAATGAACACATATTGACGAATTAAAATAGACATATTTCACTATACTTTATAACGCAGGATTGTCTGTGTGTGCGGTTCTTTAATGTCATGGAATACTCCCACATCCAATATAGTTATCTGATTTGTTGTTTAATTTAGTTTTCCTTTTATGTTTGTGCTAAATTAATTATTCGTATCACTCATGGCAAGACATTTACGTTTTTATTGAATTGTACTTCAACACACTATATTTGAATAACTTTGCGTACACTTTTACTACAATTAAAAATGAGAAAATGTAACCTAATAATTTCACACAAATAACTTTTGTTTCATTGAAAACAATCCCATTTCCAGTTGATTTCATTCGTAAAATGCTGGTTTTCTTGTATTTGTTATGGTATGCCTATTTAATATCACTGTGTATCGTCACATCATATATAATACTGTGTTAACTAGAAGATAATTGACTGAATGTGTCTTTACTCTTTCTCAGTAGCTTTGATGATGAGATTCATACCCAACGCAACGCAATTGCTGAGATAAGAGACCCAGTTACAGTGCCCTTTACCACGTTTAGCCTTGAAGTTGTGAAATTGTTAGTAGCGAATCTTAAGAGTATTGATAGGGACTCCGAGTGACCGACTGGTCTAAAGCGCTGTCCGTTACGGATCACTGCCATATCACCTCTGTCTGCGTGGGTTCCAGTCTAAGATAATGTAATTATGTGAGAAAGCTTGGCAGTAGCTTCTCGTTGGTCGGTGGTTTTTTCGTGGGGTTTTCCGATTCTTCATCCACCATTAATACCGTCCTCCATGTATAGCCTGTATTGTGCTGAAAAATGCCGTTAAACCATAAAAACAAAACAAAACATAAGAGTATATTGTTTATGTAGCCCTTAATCAACTTGATGGCATGGCTAGGGACATGGTAGTGATGCACAACCGTCTCGATCAGTTGATTTGGCATTAATCCGTAAGCCAAGCACCATTCAGGTTTTTCAGATTTAAGTTAACATCGTGCAGCTTGGTCAAGACTTTCCCTGACTTTCACACGTTTTGACAGAAATGTGCATATATTTGTTATCTTTTATGCATTCTGTCATCCCTCATGCCACGATAAACAACGAAATCGTCCCTTGAACGATATAACATTGAGCTTGTTCAGTATTACTCGATCAATCTGGAAGCTTTCTCCTGTGGTGCCAAACAACCCTCAGCTTCTTGTCAACACCCTGGACCTTTTCTATTTCTCCACACAGTGCGGAGAGGTTGCCATAAACGTCTTATAAGATTCGGGGACATCTTCCGCATCTTGTACTTCCTTACTCTTCGGTTCTTTTATGTGTAAACGTTTGCTTCTTGACACTACGGTGTTGATTGTTCTACAGTTACAAAGTGTCACTTCTCTCTGATTTTTCCCAGCGTCTAACGTTCAAAAACGAATCCATATGTTTCAATGTTCGGCGCACATATCACAGGATTAATATATTCTGTCCTAGTGAGGTTGATTATCATTCTAAGCTAAACGTGATCTGTTTGCATTTTTTTTCAAGGCTGTACCTGAAAAGATTTGTCGCTTCATGAATTGCAGGGAACCCCTAACTGGTAAATGCTTCAAAATGTATAATAGTGCAGCTAGAGGAACTACATGTGGACACAATAAAGTAATCTCTCTCTCTCTCTCTCTCTCTCTCTCTCTCTCTCTCTCTCTCTCTCTCTCGCTCTCTCTCTCTCTCTCCAATGTGGTAACGTTCAGTACATACTTTATTTAGCCCTACAATATTGAAAAAATCCTAACTGCCAACTTATATTCTTAGAAAATACATTTGCACATATCATTAATTTGTGGGATAATTTAGAATCTCCTTGTGTTGATTACATTCCATTTATTTTGGAACGATCTCTGTCTCTTTTTCCAATACAAATAATGGTAAGTTTAGTAACAACTTTTGGTACATAAACCTTTCGCAGATGTAAAGTAATTTAATACAAGATGAAAACGATATATAAATTGATTTGCTTTAGTATTCATCATCGGGGGGGGGGGGAGGGGCAGTGTGTACATGAAATAATTGTGACCTCTTTTCACTTACCTATATTGTGTCCATTTTTCACAAGTATTAAGGTAATGCTCATGTGTGTTCATACTTGTTCGTCACTGCTGTGATGAATCTGTTTATCAGCAATATTAAATCTTAGAATAATTTTGTGTGAAGTAGTTGCCATTTTTCTCGTTCAAAATGGGGCGCCATTTCTGTTACTATGTATATTGGGCGCTCGGCATTACTCTAGAAGGCGCTCAATTTAATGTTTCGGAATACTTCCATATTTACTTATATGCGTGAGAACTTTGTCCCAAATGTGTTCCCAGAGCCAATATATAGGATTGAAATCAGTCGTTTCGGCAGTTGTGGTTCTGCTGGACTTCTGTAAAGGTTTCAAGACAAAACAAACATAATACATGTCTCGTGATCTCAGCTCATAATTTTAAGCGCTACTAACAAGGTAGATGTTACTAGCAACACATTAAATTCAGTATTCATAATGATAATGATTACTATCATGTTTTTTTTTTATTTCCCCGTTATCTCAGTTAAAGGTTCCCCTAGAGGGATTTAGCTGCTGACACTGTGACTATGTCGTCATCAACATAGTCGTCTGGTATCCGATGGAAATTTATTATTCCGATTTGCATTATGGAACTTCCTACTCAATTTCATGTATCATTTTGAAAGCACATGTTTGAGGCACAGTCTGGGACCGGATAGGAATAATGTGTCGCGTTTGTTAGCTGAGATACAGTTTGTTGATCGACGATCTGTAACCAAATATCAACAGTATGCCGCTTGGATTGAATGCGACAATCGTTTTGAAACAACAAAATGTATTGTTATATCGGATATATGATTTTGGTGTCTAAATTACATCTAAATGCCACCACTACTACAATATGGATGAACATCAACGAATTGTAAGCAGTTAGAGATCAGGTACAACATAAAAGTTTGCAAACACATATGCTTACAAGAAATCACAATTTCTTATTCTTCCCCCCCCCCCGCCCCTAACTTTGACAACACTAGATCTTTTATATGTTGTTTGACAAATGACCACTATAATCTTTAATTATAAACGTTTAACACACAATATGGGTATAAATAGTCCAATTAGCTTAAATAAGGACTACGTGGAGACACTATGTATGTGTAAGTTTACAATTTCACTTGTTTTCATTTCCAAATGTACATATTCATTTGTAACAAAACTTATGTTGCAGTGGTGCATAGAAGGGCAATGTGTGGTCCGCAGTATGAATTAGGTGAGTATATCCGTTGGAACTGAATCCTTTAGGGGTAAATTGATTAGCCGGCGAGACTCTAAAGGACGCTGCTTTGAATCTTGCTCACGTCACGCAGGGTCGGTCTCCACGATGTCTCCTGTAAGCAATGTACTATACTCAAATTGCCCCTGCACACTATGTTGTTCATCTATTAAAATATAATGAAACAAGAATAAAATCTTTAGATGTATATTTGAAATAATATTATTTCATTTATTAATTAGCAAACATTTGACGATAATTATGGATTTAACCGATGATCGTATTACTAATACTTCTACTGTTACTACAAATAATAATAATAATAATAATAATAATAATAATAATAATAATAATCGTATAAATAATGAGAACAACAATAATAATAATAATAATAATAATAATAATAATAATCGTATAAATAATGAGAACAACAACAACTATAATAATAATAATAATAATAATAATAATAATAATAATAATGAGAGGAATAATAATAATAATAATAATAATCGTATAAATAATAAGAACAACAACAACAACAATAATAATAATAATAATAATAACAATAATAATAATAATGAGAGGAATAATAATAATAATAATAATAATAATAATAATAATAATAATAATAACAACAATTGACTTCATGGGTAGTAAATTCATTATTATAGGTCTTCGCTTTAACAAACATTTGCAGACGTTACTGAAAAGATCTTTTTGACAATAAATTACATTCGTCTCTTTTTCTTGCAGGTTAATAACTTAGTGTTCATCGCTGATTCAGTACTGTAAACGTTACATACAGCATCTGAATTTACAATAATTACACGTTTTCCTGAATTGTATCAATGATGTATTATTAGTGAAATAAAAAAAAGAATTGGTTGTATTCTTATTTTCTATACTAATGAGCATTCGACGCCTCACTACGTTGTGCATGTTAATAATTTCATCGTAATGATATTTAGAATATCAGCAACGCCAGCGATATCGCCAAAACACCGATTCCTGTTACTGGTGCTATCACATAAATCGCTGATAATGTACCAAATCATATCATTGATCCAGATACCACAGTGGATTCAGCAAATATAACAATGTTGATGATACGCGTATGAATTGTGATTGTATTCAAAGCTATCAGGGATTCCACTGGTTATATCTGCGAGCGTTTTTGTTAATCGTTCGAGCTAACCATTTTACGTTTACTAGTTCAAATAGCTTTTCGTTTATTTCAGCAAGTTTTGCGTGTACGTCTATTGGATCTCCAAAGAAATCTCCGATGGCTTTATTAAGTCTCCGAAGGTTGGTTCTGCGGAAATCTTGAAAGACTATAATGTGCTTATCATTCTGACATCTAGGCGTGGATAATTTGTCACTAGTTGCTGTGTCGCTGTCGTCCACATATTACTTTTTTGTTGAGTCATCGTCTAATGCTGGGTATAACAGAGAGACGATTTTATTTTTATTGAGTCATCAACTGATGCTGGGTATAACAGAGACGATGTTATTTTAATTGAATCATCGTCTAATGCTGGGTTTTGCAGAGAGACGATTTTATTTTTGTTGAGTCATCGTCTGTTGCTGGGTATAGCATAGAGACTTTTTTAGGAGTCATCGTTTGTTGCTGGGTATAGCAGATGGACTATTTTAGTTTTGTTGAGTCATCGTCTAATCCTCGGTATAGCGGAGAGACTGCTTTATTTCTGTTGAGTCGTCGTCTAATGCTTGGTATAGCAAAGAGACTATTTTATTATTGTTGAGTCATCGTGTTATGCTGGATATATCAGAAAGACTATTTTATTATTGTTGAGTCATCGTCTAATGCTTGGTATATCAGAGATGCTATTTTAGTGTTGTTCATGTTGAATTCACCGGTCATTGTATCACTGGTTTTAACAACATGTTTATTATTCTCGTTTCTGATAAACGCGATTGATACGCTTGATTATGATTTTCCCCGGATTCATTAAATAATGGATATTATCGACGTTACCACCTAAACTCCTCGGCCAATATCAATCCATCTAATATTGTTTGCTATGTTAAAGGTTAATAATGATCCTAAAAAGCTACAACTACATCGTTGTCAACCCCAACGACGTTCATAATTTTATCAAGCTCATCCTTAGTCACCTATTTTGACAAATCATCGTCACTGAGACTAGATTTCTCAACCCTACCGCTAGAGGTATAAGATCTTCCATAAATCGATTATAAAATAGGAGATATTTAAAACGCCGAATGGCATATTCATGTACAAATCTATGCGGCAGTGGCCCATTGGTATTCCGCGACCTTGACGTAGCTTAAATTGCTTTAAGTTCTTCTGTACAAAATATATGAAGATTTGTTATAGTTTGTGATGCATGTTAAATTTCTTTAGACAACACTATGTTGATCAACAGCATATGCAACCCAGTGAGTTCCAGGGAGGGATTATCCATCACAGTTTATACATTCGTTAAGACACCCCAAATACTCATATAATTAAAAACGCCCCAAATACTCATATAATTAAAACGCCCCTAATACCCATATAAAAAACGCCCCAGATACCCATATATTGAACAAGCCCCTAATATAGGATTAATTGATCATGGTTGGGTATTTATTGATGTGTAAATTGTACCTAATCACTCACAAAGTAAATAAAGTCCGATAGACTTTATGTTAACTTTGTGAGTGATTAGGTAAAATTTACACATCAATAAATACCCAACCATAATCATTTAATCCTTATAATTCTAATTTCATCATTTCTATCGTCAAATTAACCTATTCCATCAATAATGCATTCGAATTTACGTAGCGCGTAGTTACCTTTCATTCGGCGTTTCGCACCGCCCCGTAATACATAACCTGTACAGAATCACACGAAGAAATTGACTACAGCCACAGTTTCGTTTATTCATAAACTTCATCTTTTACATCATAGGCAATGGTTACCGTGGTTTTTAACACATTTTGTTTACTGACAACATTCTTATTCAATTTTAGTCAGTCCCATCTGTTACGTCAGATGACCATGACCTTACATAATAACAACTGATACCGACTCAACAAGTGTGCTAAATTAAATTTCAATCAAACCTGAAATCATTATGGATTTTTTCAGTGAATACTTTCAATTTTTATGGAAATATGAACAAGATGATGCTATCCCTTACTATATATAAAGGTAACAATGAAATAAATTCTATACAAGAGTAACATTTTATGTCATTCTCAGCAGCGTTAATACTTAACAAGACCCACTCGGTGATCTAGTGAGAAATGAAATGTGACTACTGTCACAGTTACGTTTATTCAGAAACTTCATACTTTACCAAATAACATAATTCTTGTTTACTTTAAGTCAGTCCTGTATAAAGAGTGTAAAAGTTATATTTATTTGCAGAATTATATATTTTAAAGATGACAAAATCGTTTCACAATAACGTGTCTGCAATGTTTATTTATATTTCAAAAACCGAAAGTAGTCCCAGAATTTATCGAAGTGTAAACAATTCCTGATCAACATCACGTGACCGTTTACATCCAATCATATTACAGGAAATTCGTTTAATTCATAAAAATTGGAATTATTACCCATATAATTCGCTGTCAACATACATTTTGTTCTTTCCTTGAGTTGTCTTCTCTGCTTTTCTTATAAACCTTTGTTCTTGGATGCATTATTGCACAGATTATAGTTGCAGTTACATGGTAACTGATATAGCAGTAATAATCATGAACAGTTCCAGTATGTATTTTATGTGTTGAAATTAATATGAATTCTGTAAAAAAAAAGTTTTAAAGTGTTTGAAAATGCTTGTACCATAACAGTTGAAATTCATCATAGCAGTTACATATATTCTCTGCTTGGAATAAATTCAGAAGTATGTTTTTCTCTCTGGATATTTGTCTTTTTCCCTTTTTCTTACACATACACTCACGTACACATTTTGTGGTAGTTTGGCCCTAAACAGTTGCAATAATCAATCTTTCCAACTCACGCACACACCTTACACATACATACACACCATTCTCCCTCTCTGCATACATACATGTACATCCTGATGCGTAACCAGGATCCCAATACACACACCCAGATACATACATACATACATACATACATACATACATACATACATACATACATACATACATACATACATACATACATACATACATACATACATACATACATACATACATACATACATACAAACATACATACAAACATACATACATACATACATACATACATACATACATACATACATACATACATACATACATACATACATACATACATACATACATACATACATACATACATACATACATACATACATACATGGAATATACACAATTTACAGAAGAGCAAATGAACTTGTAAATGATATCCCATAGTATGCTTATTCAGTAAATTAAGGAAATGGACTCAATTCATTTATATCTAATAAATAACTCACATGTGCACTAAGTGAATGAGAACATGATAATTAATTTAAATCGTTTTAGTTGAATGTAAATAATTACAATTCCATTATATCCCCTCTCGTAATCTATGTTGCGTATATAACTCGTTTGCAACGAGTTCTCTCACGTATGTGCTTTGACATTAAGTTCTCTTTGCTTTTGTTGCTATATAGTGTACTGTAAGTAATTTAATCACAAACTATGTTCATAACTTTTTTGTATTTACGAAACATTAACTGAATGAAATCTCATATGAAGAGGAAATAAAGAAAGTCAGTCAGTCAGTCATACATATTCTCTCTCTCACCTCTTTCACTCTGCAAACACAATCACACTCGCATATATATTATAAACAAATCAAATATAGATATCGTTCCCAAAATGCAACCTGGATTAATTCTACTTGCAATAAGTGTATCATTAACATCTACATATCTAATTTAATACACGAATACTGTATAATGGTCACTTTGACCAAAACTTTGAATCAAATAATCACTGAGTCTTTTATTTAAACAATATTACACTTAGTTTGTATTGTACACCATTAGTCTAATATTTTGTTTAAGGAACATGTAATCACATTTCAAAACAATTACTGGCCACCCAGGTGCTTGACTCACCGGGATCAAAAGAACGTGGCTTATGTAAGAGCACAGGAAACGAAAACATGCTTGTGGTGGCAATTGTTACCAACAAATAAAGCAGATATATTTACCTTCCATGACGTATATCTTTGGTGAATAATGTATGTCTCCTGGACCTCAAGTTATGGGGTAAATTATTATCGCTCTACACAGTTTAATCATATATCTGATGAAATATTGTTACATCAGAAATATGAAGGAAGTCTGGATTTATATCATGATGTGTATATATGTATGATGATCAAGCAATGCTTATAAAGCTGAAAAAGTGGAATCATCTTATGATTATACCGCAACGTTTCACCCCCTAACGAATTTCTAAGATCTCTCTCTCTCAGCAGCAGAGAGGGTGAACAGACCACGTTTTCAAGCAAAAATAAGGCTTCCCACAAATCTCATTTTAACCGAAAAAAAAAAGTCTCCATTTTTGTAAAACGGAGATTTTACGATTTTGCTCACAACGATGTGGTCATCCACCCTCTCTGCTGCTAAGGGTTAACAAAAAATAAGAAATGATTTTAACCGAATATTTGATCCAGTCCGATACGATATCGAGTCCGAGGATCATGTAAATTTATTGTTATAAATCCATGCGGGGTTGACTGAGCGTTACTAAAGAAATTTTTAAATTGATTGAAGTCCATATCGGAACACCATGTCTGCCAAATATTTCGTAGCGTATGTGTATCAACGCCGTTAAACACAGCAAGAATATTACAGTTATCTCTAATCACTTTTGGAATCTGTGTGTAGCGTTGAGTGACATATATCACGTCAGTGTTTTTATGCCTGCCTCTGGAAAAGATCCTAGCAGGATTTTTTTGTTTATCCAACATTATATCGTCGTATACGACTAAATTGTTAATATCTCCATCAATATCATCAATGCTCGGTGCTTCATCGATATCGGTTATAAAATCAATGGCGTTCTCGCCCTTAATTTCTGAAGCATTCTCGTTAAAATCCTTTAACACTTCATAACATCGTTGATCATCTACGCTAGGGGCAATTAAATACAACTTATCCCACTTCATCCATCTCATTATTAAATTGAGCAACAATTGCGTTTTACCGGATCCAGATGGCCCGATTATAATCATCCGGATAGAGTTTGGTAGCGCTGCATGATGCTTAATTGGTTCTCTTGTTTTAGTCGCCGAAAAATCAATTATATCCATATTTCTATACATAAATTATGGATCTATATTGTGTGAAGTGTAAAACGCGTACTGGCACAGATGATGTGACGACGGTTACAACTAAAAATAACCGATCAGCGCTTTCTGGTAAATGCGTGCAATGTGGTACAAAGAAATTTAGATTTGTGTCTATGAAATCTGATTTAAAAAAAAACGAGGAGGTGATATCGCAGCCAAATTGGCAAAGCTCCCTGGAACCCCATGGGCAAAGTACCCCGGAGAAAAGCACCTCCCAGGATATAGCTACTGTGGACCGGGAACCAGACTTGATATCAGACTCAATAATCAAAATCAACCCAACCCCGGTGAAGAACCAATAAACGCCATTGATAAGGCCTGTCACCTTCATGATGTTGCTTATAAAAGCAGCAATCTGCAACACAGACATCTAGCAGATGTGAAATTAATTCATGCGTTAAATGCTATTCCTGATAAATCCTTCAAAGAAAAATTGGCTTCCTTTTTGATAAAATCGGCTATGAAAAGTAAATTGATGTTAGGTGCCGGTAATTAATAATATGTAATCAATTTATTATTCCCCAAGAGGATACTGGAGGGGTAAATCAGCAGTCCATAAACTCGCTAGCGCTGCAAAAGTGAAAAAAACCACTGCGGCTAATTGGTTATCCAAACAGGCACTATGGCAAATTTATCTACCACCGCCTAAACAAATTCAATTCTCGCATTTTGATGTGACTGCTCCTAATGAAGTTCATCAGGCTGATATATTATTTTTGCCACATGATCGTGGTTACAAATACGCTTTAACCGTAGTTGATATTGCAAGTCGATACAAAGAAGCAGAACCGTTAAAAACAAAATCAGCCACTGAAGTTGCTTCTGCATTTGAAAGGATTTATCGACGAGGTCCTCTGCACTGGCCAAATCTATTGCAGGTTGATCCTGGCAAGGAATTTCAGGGTGCGGTTCTATCTACAATGAAAAATCATAATGTCACCATACGACGAGGGCATACTGCGCTACATCGCGATCAGGCCATTGTCGAACGATTTAATCGGACGATTGCTGAGCGGTTATTTGGATATCAATACGCAAAAGAATTCATTCAAGAAAAGCGATCCCGTGAATGGGTTAAAAGGTTACCAGCTGTGATTACCGCACTGAATAATGAGATCACTAGAACAATCAACATGAAACCTAGGAACGCTATTAAAAAGAAGTCTATACCCGTACAACCACAAAAAGATTTCCCTAGAAACGCTAGCGTTTCCCAACCAATTCTTGGTAGTAATGTCACTGTTAGGTACTTATACGAACCAGGAGAGCTTGAAGGGGGTAGAAAAAGGGCTACTGATCCTATTTGGAGTGTTACTGCACACAAGATATCTAGTATAACACGATCTACGGGTAGACCTCCAGTCTATAAACTGGATTCAACTGCCCCTCAACGAGGATTTACTCGACAACAATTACAGGTAATTCCCGAGGATACTCAATTACCACCGCGGGGTCTTAATTAGCACCCAGGGTGCTGGCACCCCGGCGTCTGTTGCACTCAAGACAAGTCAACATCACATTGTTTCTGACATGACCGAGACTGTTATTTTTTCTGTCTACGGTAAATTGGCGAGGATCTTTATCCGAATACTGCCAACGCATTATACAATTGCAACTCGCGCAGTGATTATTCTGTTGTTGTTTCAGCGTAATTATTAATTTAGCATCAATATCAAATTCTCGTTGTTTTTTTTTGTCCTGTTGTTTGTAACCGGAGAGTTTTTTATTAATGATGCTAACATTAATATCACTTATTGTTGTGTCATTATCATCGCCACCAATGATTTCATCATCGAAGACAACTCTTCGAAGTTGATTTATTTTTCGTACTCTGGATACTGCGAGATAGACTAAATTCGACCATTCGATGCGATTATCTACCATCCAAACAATTGTATCCGATATAGTTAATCCCTGTGAAGAATGTATCGTCGCTGCGTATCCTAGCGTCCATGGGGATTTATTAGCACGCAATGCATTTTCGACGACGCTGATATCAACCAGCACAATATCATTTAACACGAGAATCTGCTTTTCACTCTTCCCTGGAATATCAACTTCAATATTCTGCTTTCGTGTATCTGAAGGCCTATAACACAACGGTACTGGAAGTGTTGCAAATTTTTCTTTATGCGTTTCAAATAACTTCATCTGAAGTGTGTCTCTGACTATTTTTCTACTTGCTACTATCAAATCATTTGGTCTCCACGTTTCCCAGAAATCATTCATGGGAGTTTCTGAAATTATTTCACGCGCTATTTCGCATTGGATTTTATCCGGTTGTAATCTAATCAGTGCTTTGAACTCGCGTAATTGTTCATCAAGTGATCTATGGTCGGTATTAATTTCTTCATAATAGTCTACAGAACCCTTTAGCCATTCATGTGGAGATCCACCGACAAATGGTGGTGGTTGGCCGTGATCACCGCACATGACGACTTTTGTGTTTTTGTTTAACAACCACTCGAGAAATGTTTGTAATACTCTCAACGATACCGTGCATATTTCATCCCAAATTATGATTTCAGGAATGAATTTATCACCCATTCGATCAGGGGTCCATTCATCGCCTTTCCATCGAAAGAAACTATGATAAGTACAGGCATTTACCCCTCGCTGTATCATCTCTCTGGCGAGTCTGTGAGTCGGTGTTAACACAATCATGTTAGAAACGCTAGCGTTTCCACGACGATATAATTCAATTGCACGAGTTGTCTTTCCTGACCCACCACAACCGTTTAAATAAACTGTCTTGTATCTACATATTGGATCAGATACCGGTGGTGCATTAGAAAATTCTGATTGAATCTCATCACATTTTAAGTACTTTTCATCCATGGTAACATCTGCCGATTCACAATACTCATGTAGCGTCTCCTTTTTAAATCTCCAACATCCCCACGCTTCCTCCTGGGATGTGAATTTAGCTACATCTGATTTGTATTTATTGTTTATATACATCGAATCAGTAGCTACTCTAACCGCGGTATTAGGAAATCTATTTATCATCGAAAATAAATTGATAGAAGCATAAGCTAGCATAGAACTTCTCAAATGTGTGTACTGGGAATTATATCCATCACAGTAGGTAACAACCGTACCCAATTTCTCACCATTGGATAGAAAAGCATCCTTACGGGATACAAGTTTTCCCTGTTTCGTTAAATCCGTTACAAGAAAATCGTATTCAGCGACGTCTATGATCAACCGCGAGGAAAATTTTGCATTGTCGTATCTTCCACCCTGGGTAAATTTACCGATTATTCTTCGTCCAAAATCCTTTGCTTGTTCTTTTTTAATTTCAAATAACTTCTTAGACCAATTCATGATTTGTTCTTCATTGAAATCAGGGAATTGTTTTCGCAATTCGCTAATTATACGATCTAGATCGGGGTGTGGTAGCCAAACTTCTTTCTGAGCTCGATAGCATATAATAGCTTCGGAAACAATCAACGATATCAGCATGCCACAATCAATCATATATCGTAGTAACACTATTGGCATCCAGGCCTTTTCAGATATATGTCTACCAAGCCAAACATAACTACACGGATGTAACCCTGTAGCGAGTTCAAATGATATCACACGAGCGAATCCGGTTAAATCAAAATCAGGTAATGGCCCATTAATCGCAACACGAGTCATTTCATGCGTGGGGTGTCCAAATCGTTTAAAATAGTTACTACATTCCCCATACCCGAGAAAACTTCCGGGATAACACGCGGCTATATCAATTGAAATCATGCAATCACGTGAGTATTTCGTATTCCACAGTCCTCCATGACCAAATTCGATGCAACTTAATTTAACGTCCTCGAGAAAATCACTTCGTGTTGGACGCCATGAGTTTTTTTCTCTTGCGAAGTGAGCTACCACTGATGGAATAGTAAAACTATCCGTCAATAGTTTTTCATGGGAACTCTCTGGTGAAAAATCACTAGCGATTTTTCTCATTCTGTTATCTAATTCTTCAACGCGATATAATTCACCATTTGGTCTTACAAATTGATCAAATCCTGATTCGGAACCAGCACTACTAAGTAACCACACTGACACAGGATCATCTTTACACAACGCATGAATAGCATCAAATAATTTCTCTTCATAGAAAACATCCCCGGAAAATTCCCCGGAAAATTCCGGGGGGATATATCTCACGGTTCTATCTCGTGGAAATATTGTTACTGCAGGTGTCCACGCGTGTTCGTTATGATCAATAATTTGTATTGGAGCCCCTCGCGATTGATATTTCGGTTCGTATAATACTTCTCCGGTTATTGTTGTTACTGATATTGGGAATTTTAATGATGCTTCTAATTTAGCTATATCAGAAATCTTTGCACCGTGCTGTTTCACTGTCAGTTCCCATTCGGTTATTTTCCTACGTCGCAGATCAGTTAGTTTATTTCCTCGGGATGCATTTGTGAAGTGTTCCATTACCCGTGTTGCTACACAATTGAGCCTTGACGAAGTCAACGGTGAATATTTCATAGGAGCTAGTTTTGCAATATCGGGTTTATCATTTAACGGGTATATCCCATAAACGATTGCTGTTACAGGATAAGATCTCTCGTAGTATGGTTTGTCAATTCCAGTTAGAATTCCTGGTTTGGAATCTCTACTTACAATGACAGTTTTTTTATCCTTGAGGATTGGTTCAAATTTATCCCTAATAATCCATTTGCCTTCGACTTCGATAATGAATTTTATTCTGAAAAAATACTTCTGATGGGAATTGCTTTGTTTGGGAATTGCTTTGCTTGAAATCCTTTGGATTTCCACCTTTGGATTTCCACCTTTGGATTTCACGCCAAGGTGTGAAATTATCTTAGCTGCTCTTTTATCGTTCATAGTAGCATCGATGATGGGTACATTGACATCTTCATCAATAATTCGAAATGTCGACCAACAGTATGCTGCACCGTCTCGGTAGAATTCATTAAAACACTCCCTGATTTTACCGAGTATAGTTCTATCACCGATTAGACGTTTTGGTGTATCAGAGACTCTATCAAGATTGAATTTAGTATTTTTCCAGGGCTTAATTTTCGATAATCTTTGGAACTCCCTATCAAGATTGAATTTAGTATTTTTCCAGGGCTTAATTTTCGATAATCTCTTGAACTCTGCCATGTTATAATCAATGAATTTAGTATTTTTCCAAGGCTTAATTTTGGATAATCTCTTGAATTCCTCCATGTTATAATTAAAACAAGTATTTAAATAGAAAAATATAGTATAATGAATCACTGCAAGTGGCTAATGATTGGATCAACAACCCCGTGTAACAAATCATGCAGAAGCGAATTCTGTGGGTATCATTTACAAAGCGTTAGGCGAGGAAGTTTTGGCCCTCTCCCATGCCTCCAATGTGGGGTGGGCGTTAGAGGAAAATCGCAGTTGTGTCTTGCTTGTGGGGGTAAACGATACAGGGAACTAAAACGCTACTATGACAAACGAATCATTGACCCTAACGTCCTTGATAAAATCAAGGACAAAATCATCAAAACCCCTCAAGACTACATTGATAGACTTATAATTAAAGCAAATAATAAATTAGACAAGTAATATTATTATATAAATGAGCCAAGATTTCAGACCTCATCCAGTGCTCGTTAATTACGAAGCCTCCAGTGATGGTGTTGTCAGGCACCGCAGACTAAAAAACCCGGTTGGATATCTAAATAATATGGGGTATTTGTTGTTTAGTGCTAGAAATAAAACATATCTCTGTCACAGAATTATTTTTGAATGTCATAATGGATTAATCGAAGACGGATTTGTGATTGATCACATAAATGGCGTGAAGACTGATAATTGTCTTGTGAATCTTCAAGCCGTCTCACAAAGTCGGAATGCAAAATTAGGTGGAACTGGCAAACATGCAAAACCCCCTAGGAGAGTTAAATCGTTTGATTTAGAAAATAATGAAGAGAGAAGCTTTCAATCGATAAATGAAGCCAGTAGATACTTTGACATTTGTAGGGCTTCAATACGATTTGTTTCAGAAAATATAATTAAAACTGCTCTGTCTAAAAAAAATGGTCATAAAATAAAATTCGTATACACCTAAACGATTCAAGGTTGCACGATGTGGTCATCACCCTCTCTGCTGCTGCTGCAAATGTTTCATTTGTGGGTTAATAATTCTTTTACGAGTTCAACCGAAAATTTGATCGAGTCCGATACGATATCGTGTCCCAGACCTTGTCCCAGACCTTGTCTGGGGGGGGGGATGAAAATCCTTTGTTGAAAATCGAAGATTTTTAGGATTGAAAGTCTTTACGACTTTACAAACAGACTAATCGCTAACACCTCTTCTTGTAAATCAATCAGATTATTTGACTGGTCGGTGAGTTTGAAATTAATTCTCGTTAACGAATTATTATGGCATCGCATGTAGACAGGATTAATTGGGTTCTCAATAATTAGGAATCCTGGAGGAGCTGTTGGTGCAAACGAATAAAGAATATATCCTTGCTGAGCTTGATTTGATCGTTCGAGATTAATTTGATAGCTTCCTTCAATTGCATCACATACTAAATTGAGCGCAATCACTGAGGATATATTCACGTTGAACGGAGCGATATGCCTACCACCGCCATCTGGGTCATTATTATATTTGAGGAGGACAGATGGATCTTGTTTTTGTAGCGCCTTGATATCGGTTTTAACAATTCTTGCTAGTTCATCAGCTTTGTACCCGGGAAACTTGAAATTACGCAGATTGTCCTCTGTGATATTGTAATCGGTTAGGAATCGTTGTTTATTGTCGCTGTTGTCATTAATTATTGTTTGAATAATTAGTTCATAGATATATTCCATATCAGATATAAGTTGATTTATTATTTCAACGTGTTTTTGCGATTTTGTTTTCCGTAGTTGTTCTAGTTGTGTTTCATATAATTGTTTAATTTCATTAAAATAACCACGGACGTCAGTTAGCGTAAATGAAATAGTAACAGATGAGTCGGTTGTTCTTTTAATGATAAAATCCCATTGCAATGTGTCTTTGTTGGTAAATATAAATCTATCGGCGATTCTTCCTTTTCTTATATCAGATAAATTATCTCGATAACTGGGATTGATTTCATGATATGATTGTACGTCCGTGGTTAAGTCGGCGGTGGAATTTTCCGGTGGTTTTTCAGGCCATCCTAACACTGTTCTTAACGAGCTGTTATAGATATCTACAATGTATCCCTCTGTGCTTATTTCGATCGACGACGAGAGCGTCGGTTGATGAAGATTAATAGCTATTTTTGATTCTTTTCCAGTGATTGATTTTATTCTACGCTGAATTTCAGCATCGATTTGCTTAATTTGGTACGACCCAGTTGGTAACGAAACAGTTTCCCACTCTGGAGTACCATCGGGTTTATTCTTATACGAGAACACCAGTGCGTTATTGGGTTGCTGACCACCAAATGCAACCGATCTGATATTAGGCCAGCTATGATATACTCGTAATTTTGCCAGCGCGATCTCACGCACTGGAATCGGAGAAGGGAAGTTCACACTAAATTCAGGACTCGTTGATGTTATTGATATCATGCTTGTTTGTACTGGGTTCGTGTTCTCCACTACTCGTTGAAGTAATTCCATCGGTGTCGTCATTGTTATTATACTCATGATTTATTTCTAATTTTGGTATCGAGGAATCATAAATACTGACCATCACTGAGAACTCACAATCTGGTATGGTTGAGATTATTGAGATCATTTTGGTTTTTTTTGGGTTTGTGTTTTCCAATTCCATCGGTGTTGTCATTGTTATTATATTCATGTTGTTGCTCTAATTTTGATATCGCTGAATCAAAAATACTGACCATCGCTGAGAATTCACTATCTGATATAATTGTATTATCGAGTGACGATGATATCATCAATGATAATTGCGAATATGCGGTTGATGCAATATGAAATTGAAGTAAGTAATTCTGCAGTTTACTCTGGCTGCATGATGATATCTTTTTTGCTATCCCGGTTGATATACCCCCGATTGTAGCCACCGCAGAAATGCAAATTGGAACTACGACCGGGGCAATCATTATAACCGATGCAAGTATTATTCCGGCGCCAGCGAGAACGCTTGACACCGAGTACATAGTAATATCAATTGCGGTGATTCTTCGTCGGTATTTTTTTATTTTTATTTGATACTCCTCAGTGAGGGTTTTGAGTCTAGTCTGAAATTCTCTGACCTGATCATAGCGACATTGCGTTGATGAAATCATTGTTATTTTAAACCCGCTAGTGTTTTCAATTATTTGCCATCTTCCGGGTAGTGGATCAGGGGGTAGTTTACTTCACATATAAATTCTATACACCATGTTATTTCTTTTCTAATGGTGTTATCAACCCCGACAATCTCAAATTCTTCTCCACCCACGATAATTACTGTCGCGGTGCCACCAAAGTAGGTTTTACCTTTCACGATGATATCAAATTGATTGTTAGAGATTAATGTCATCCTGTAGATACCATGGGGCCACCCCTCGATATTGACTTTCAATTTAGCATTAGAGTTTTTTATCCAATCAAAGGTCCCATGCTTTACCCTTTCAGATTTTTCTTTTAGTTTAGAAATATCGTCAATAACGTCGGAATAGGTTTTATTGATTTCGGTATATTTCATTATCTTTCCATCGTGGTGTTTAAAAAATGAAACCAAAAGGAGGTGAAGTTTCAAACCTTCTCGGAATAGATAATCCCCCTCGAGTTGAGAATATGTCGTAGTGATATTGTAACTTTTAGAACCCTCAAAGAAATTTTTAGCCATTTCACTGGTGGGTTTTTGTTCGTCAATAGCGCTTTTAATTTCAGCGAGAGTCGGACCTGTCAGTGTGGTTTCAGATACAGGTGTTCTCCCTAAAAATTTATCAACGATGGTATTAAGTGTTGTTTGTCTCACCATAAACATATTAATATCTTTGAGAGTCATCGTAGATGTAGCTGGGACACCAAAGAAACTATTAGCGATGTAGGCATTGTGAGTATGCTTGCCGATAAACTCGCTAATTTCAGCGAGAGTCATGCCAGCCACAAGTGGGGTTCCAAAAAACTTAACAACTACGTCGTTAGTGGGTTTTTGATCTTCTATTAGTTTAGAAATCTCGAGATAATTTGCCTTGATTTCTGAAGCAGTCATCATCCTTCCAGCTTCCTTGTTAGCGAAGAATGAATTCAACAAGTCTTTAATTTCAGCTAGAGTCATGCCAACCACAAGCGGGGTTCCAAAGAATTTATGTACGACATTTTTGCGAAAACTATTATAACCTCGTATAAGATCATTCAGCTCACGGCCGTGGGTGGCAATCGTGTTGTCGTGGGCGGCAATCGCGTCGGTGATCGTAGACACAAGTGCGCCTGGTTTAAGTCGTCCACCGTTGGAATAAAGCGCAATAGAGTTTTCAGCGGCATCGCTCTGCCGTATCAAAATGTCATTCACGGATATATTACTGCTTTTCAATTTACCCTGGCGATCTTGAAATACAACTAATTCGTTCGGGTCAACATCTATTAAATTTAACATCTCAGCGATTTCATCTTCAATTATTTTTTTTACATCCTCGATAGAACCCGCAGACGTTTCCTCGGTGGGTTCCAACATTGACAGAGATTGTCCCCAAATATCAATCATTATTGTTAGCGTAACTTGTGTTTTCAATTTATTGATCCTTGTAATTTCCCACTCGTGTATTCGTTTACAACCAGATGAGGTGGTTTCCACGGAGATCTAAAGGATTTTAATGAAATCTCTGCGAGGACATTTAATACTTCACGGCCGCATATCGGTGGATCATTTAATTGTTGTGTTGGCAGCGTGGAATAAAAAATCGGAAACTCTTTGAGTTTCGTCGAAGAATTTATATACCGCATAAACTCGCTTGGTGGAGCTAACCCATATGAATCGAAATAGACAATCCCACGTGGATCAATCGCGTATGCAACCCAGTGAGTTCCCGATCCGCTGCTGTTATCAAGATTGATAATACCGGTTTCAACGTTATTTGGTTTTCTCGGTAATTGATCTCTCATAAAAACCCCTCTGAAGTTTTTTATCGCTAGTTTTTTAGCAGCATCAATTAAATCAAAATTGGACATAGGAACCATAGGTTCGGAAATCGAAGATTCGGAAATCGAAGATTTGGGAACCATAGGTTCCTCAATTAATAAACCGTTCCTGGTATTCTTCTTAGACCCGATCCGTTCACGGATTTCCCGCTGTACCATGAATACGGGGTTCCTGGTAGGTACAACCCCTTTCCCTTTTTTTTATATCCTTTCCCAGTTGCCTTTTTCAACGCCATCCCTGCCGCGGTACCAACGGCTCCCAACGCTGCCGCTTTCGCCACCGCTGGGGCAGCCGCTGCAATCAATGCTGGTATTGCGGCTAACAATGGAAATATACCACCTGATTTTATCATGTTCGCGACTGCGGCTTTTGAAAATTCTATTTGAACTCCTCGCTTATTTTTCATTGCATCATTAAAATGTTTTATTTGACGATCCGTTAATGATATTTTATGTGTACCGCCGGACATCTGCGCTGGTTTTAACGTTATTGTTGTTCCACATTCTTTAGCGGATTTTGATTTTAATTTCTTGACCTGACCATCAGTCAGCTTGACACTAACAATACTATATGGCATTTTATTGTAAAACACATTTATGCTTTCAATTGATCTAATTGTGAAAATCGTTTACGATTTCAATCATAGATTTTCTACTGGTGCATCAACGAGTCTCATTCGTCCGCCAGCCCCTTCTAACAACATTGATTTGTCGCTGAGAATAACAGCAACCGCTCTATAATCAACACCGCCAAGATCTATACGAGCCCTAAAATGTATGTCAACAACGGATTGTCTTGTTAAATCAAGATGTTCCAGTGAAAAGTAATAAATTGGATACAAGTTCTTAAAATCAAGTTGCGATATTTGCAAACCGGTATCAACATTTTGATCACGACCCATATATGACAGCATCCGATGATACACACGTGCTATTTGGTTGTTTCCGTAATTAAGCTGTATATCCTCAGATGGTTCTTGTTGTCCGTTTATTCTCAGTGAAACCTCACTTACCCCTAACCGATCAAATATCATATGACTGCGTTCTTGGGAACCTAATCGATTCCGATTCTGCAGCGCTATAAATATATGACGTGGAGCTGAAACGCCTTGTTTTGATGCCAGGTGCCATGTAAATGTACCATTAACATTATCCTCTTTAGCATCAGTCGTTGTTGTTAGCCAACTTAGCAATGATTTACCACCTGTTTCCATAAATGAGAGCAGCCGCTCTTCCGTGGTAATTGATGGAGTCATTACTGGCATCCATAATACTATTTTACTCAAAACAACTTTACCTTCATCGGCACCAGTACGCCAAATTGCATCATTGTCATTGCCTTTTCGCACTAACGCGATTGTGTGTTTGGCTCCATAGATGACTTTTCTTACATTTCTGCAGAATCCAAATATATGATGGAGTGGAATCGCACATGAAAAATATCGCTGCTGTTCTTGCAATGCTAATTTTCGTGTTGCAAATCCTAAATTGAAATTACTATTAACGCCTCCAAGAATATCAAACGCAGCTCCTGGTCTAGCTCGACGTTCTGGATTAGTTGCTTCTCGTTGATTATCAACTGAAGTGTCTTGCGGTGTTAACACTTTAATGTATTGAAGGTGGTCAGCGTTATCAGAGGTATCCTTTGCAAACATCATAGATGGACCAGCCGATCTTGTATAATCATCGGAGTATCTTGCTAGTCCGATTATTGTTGTTGCAACATCAACCTCGCGGTCTATTGATTCAATTTCTTTTCCATCAATGAGATATCTTGCACTTTCAAATAACGCCATTATACCATTGTTGACGAAACCAACTCGGATATTTAAATCATTTGCATATGGGGTATCGGCTGCAACATTTGTTACAAGTTTTCCTTCTACTTCAATAAATGCTTCACATGGCAAAAAGTATTTACTGGTATCTTGAACTTGAAGTTCAATTCGCGATCGTAGGTCGGGTTGTATTGCATGATAGGAATAGTATTGATAATCGCGGACGGAATCATCCTTGCGCACTGGGGCTTCCATATCTAACGCGGGATCAGCTGTTCGTTTAAACATTTATAACATTACTAGCGTTTTCAATTGGTGAATTGCAAAGCAATAATTATCGTCGTTGAAAATTTTTCGAATTTCTTTTTTGTTTCAAACCACTTCCTGCTATCGCGTTCATGATAGCGCTATCTGTTACCGGTGGTGACGAAGTCAATTGCGCTAGTTTTTCTTCCACTGCGTTATTTATTGCTTTGCTGATTTTTGCAGGCATCACTGTAGTTGATGGCAGCACTAGTGGTTTCACCACTGACGAAGTCATTCCTGGTTTCTTTCGTACCAATAATGCTATTTTATCTTTCGCGGCAGAAAATGCCTTTCCTGCAAGATTTCCAACGAAATTGATTCCCTTATCACGAATAGCATCAATGGCTTTCATTGATAATTGTTTAGCTAACGGCGCTACCATGGGAGCCATTCTTGTAAATAACCCCGCAATGGTATTGCCGAAACCATCTCCGTAATATGCTCTATAAACAGGCAATCGTGAGTTCACCACGTAGACGCTTACTGGTTTATCATGGTTGTAGTGTATAATCATCTTGTTATAAAACTAGTAGTTTTTCAATTAGTGATTAATCGCTTACATCCATTGGATTTTCATCATCAATGACGTTGTCATCGTTGTGATTTTCAACTAATTCAGCAATAAGTTCTCGATATACATCAATGTCCATGATACCGCCGGCAAATAATCGTCTACAGATATCAGCTGCTTCATTAATTACTTCCGGTGAGTTATTTCCGGCTCGTTTCCCTCCGATGAGAACCTCTAACCTTGATATATCACTTAGAATGTTACCAGGGCATGTCACTGTAGAGTCAAAGACTCCAGCGTTGAAATCATTTGGATTTCTAATCGAATATCCTTTTCCACTTGCTTTCTTAGAACCGGCTTCTGCTCTTATGTCTATTTCTTCCGGGATTGGATCCTCCGTATAACGTGGTGGTTGTGGACCGCCTTTAACCGCAGCTAGAAAGTAACCATAACCAGGGTGCTGCAACGCTGAGATTTTATCCCCGCCATGTTTCGCTAAATATAGTTTTGATGCCCAAGTGTCTTTGCTTTTTATAAAACTTTTAAACTCGTCCTTTAAAAAATTCTCTCTCTTACCCTTTGGAAAATTTTCTCTAGCAAAATCAGCTAATTCGTAATCCGTTCGGATTCCTTCAATTTCATTTAATGCTGCGACTGTAAATATATTCTCAGGTGAATAGTCTCTTCCTGCAGCTGCACCTTGTTGTTCTTCTTCGCGTTCTTCAATTTCGCGCTGAGTTTTTATATCACTGGATAGCTGTTGTATTCCTGCGCGTGTTTGTCCGGTCTCTGCTGCTATCTTTTCAAGCACACCAAGAACAGGCACTTCTCGTCGCTTGCCTTCCTTAGGAATATCTCCGTATATTGCTCGTTCAGTTGCTGTTTTCATATCTTTGGTCGCACTTGTTATCGGAGTAAACAGTTGTTCACTTGACACAGAAAAGTCAGTCTGCGCTTGTTGTCGTTGTTGAAGTTTCTCGCGAAGTCTGTCTCGAACCGGTATAAACTTTTTAATTGCTGCTAGCCGCTCTCGGGCTAATCTAGTTGTAAGCGATTCACCTACCATATATTGTTTATGAACTAATTTTTCAAATGTAAAACCCTTTGGGTTTCCATCACAATTAAATAACTTAGTTATTAAATAATGTACCATCAAGCTAACGTATTCATCTTCGACAGGGTTAAACTGTACGACGCTATCCGCGAATGTTTCAGAAATAACATCGCTGGGGATTTCAGAATTGTAATATCTGAGAACGGCGATGAACGATTTGTGTTAACGACGCGGCAACAAGAACAACTACGTGAAAATGGAGGCGTCGCGGTGATTACTTGCTACTACGACCAGATCATCCATTATGCACATAACTGCATGGGCAAGTCCAGACTGCTGAGTATCCTTTCAGGAGAAAATCCTATGTAAGTGTTACAAAAAACGCTAAAAAAAAAATTATTTTTAATAAAAATTACTGAAAGCCTATTTTATAGTAACGCTCACGTGGTTAAGATACGGGTTTTTCCTCGTTTAACATTTTTCTAAGATCACGAACCTTAGAACTAATTTCAGCTCGTTTTTGATACTCTTGGCCGAGCTTTTGACGTATTGCTTCAACGGTGCTAAATAGCGTTATGAATACATTAATGTCGTTACCGTACAAACAAGCATTGATGGATTTTTGAATGCCTTTCACGAGCCTGTACATCCTAGGTAAAACATAACGACCCTTACTAGACTGATACTCAATATCTTCATATTCCGAGGTAATCCTGTCACAGTCGAGACTTTCAGATAATAATACCCCTTTATTATTTAAATTTGAGATTTCAGCAATTATAGCATTTACATCATTGATATCCATTATTTATATTTATTATAAATATAGTATACTGTATCTCTAATTATTAAAAAAAAACAAAACATATATGACAACACATCTTTGGAACTCCTTGGGTGCCTTCGCATCCAAGTAAGCCCAAGGGGACCCGAAACATACATCTCCGGCGGGAGGCCTAAGGTGGCAAACGCCATCTTAGACCGCCCAGAAGATATGCTTGGGGTAACGTCACAACATGGACGGCACAATGCCATATATATCTCCGCTCGAGTGTTGCGGCAGATTGTAGGCGTAACATATACTTAATTAACTTAATTAAGGATGGATTATAATTCAATGGAACGATGATGGTAATGATGTGGGACGGCACAAGACAGCACAAACATGAAACGACGGGGGGGATTTTCTACGGCCAATCAACCAATCAAAAGCAACCAATTAAATTAACCCGGTTGCATGATTGTGAACAAAAGACAACCACACGCCTGGGTTAATGGCGTTGGTTAGTTTTGATCGGTCGCAATGGCCTTCGAAAGCCCCAAGCTTAATACCTTTGATATACTATATAAGGCGACTATTTCAGCAGCGTCGTTTCATGGGTATGTTATTTTATTTCCTTATTACTTATTAATGCTGTTTCACAACATTTAAATGAGACAATTATTTTAAATGAAACATTAAACAAAATAATACAGTTTTTTAAATAACAACATATATTTTCCCTATTCTATACAAAAATGCATTATCGATTAGATCATAAAGAGCTGTATACAAGGAATTTTAACCACGCCCACCTACTTCAATGAATAGGAAACACTCGCGTTCCGGCTGAGCGAACATAGGTAATGCGTACATTATAAGAACGTCTGTACTGAAAAGAACGAGTTAGCTGTCTGCTTTACTGCTAGTCCACCCACCCCCACACATGAGATATGTAGATAAATAAAAATACAACTATTTAAATAATTCAGTTTTAGCCCACAAGCGACAATAAAAAGTTTTATTCTCGAAACTCATGTATTATATCTCCAGTACAGTCACGTGGGCGCGCCTAGTTACAGGTAATATAGCAGGCGACAAATTCCTTTGACGTCATAATACAAGGGAACTTAGTAGGTAAATGTTATAAGTTGTGGCAGATTAATCTATAAAGAATTTATCTCCCTTAGCAGCAGAGAGGGTGGATGACCACATCGTTGTGAGCAAAATCGTAAAATCTCCGTTTTACAAAAATGGAGACTTTTTTTTTTCGGTTAAAATGAGATTTGTGGGAAGCCTTATTTTTGCTTGAAAACGTGGTCTGTTCACCCTCTCTGCTGCTCTCTCTCTCTCTCTCTCTCTCTCTCTTCAGATAAAAGATTTCCTTCCTTGCTTAATAATGTGATAATTTGAAAGACACTTTTAGATTCACTGGTTGTGCATCTGTAGTGGAGTGACCTCTTGCATGGCAGTAAAACAGACTCCATGTATTTGTTGCCATGGATTATGCCCAATAAACTTCGATGTCGCTAAAAGTTTGCACCCCACTCATATCTTTTTATATGTTTACTGATTTATCAATTACAGCTACAAATGTAGATTTTAAAAAGTTGAAATGTGTTTGTTATATAATCCGTTGTCTGTATAGTCAATTAATGTTATCTTTGTAATTATGTGTATAGTTAATTAATGTTATCTTTGTAATTATGTGTATATTCAATTATTGTTATCTTTATAATTATGTGTATAGTCAATTAATGTTATCTTTGTAATTTTATGTACATTATATTATTGCTTGGATTGTTTATTTCTACAGTACATCGGCCGATCTAGTCTAAAGTAAATACTTTGATTTATTCTTCTGTAGTCTCAGGTACATCTCTAGATTTACATTGTTCTAGTCTAAATTACACTGATATGTGTCCATTGTTCTAGGCTAAAGTACATTCATTATTTTACATTGTTCAAGTCTAAGGTATATCTATTGACTGACATTGTTCTACTTTAAGATACATCTATTGATCGACATTGTTCTAGGCTAAAGATACATTCATTGATTGACTATGTTCTAGTCTAAAATACATCCTTTGATTGACTATGTTCTAGTCTAAGATATATCTTTTGATTGACATTGTTCTAGTCTAAGACACATCCTTTGATAGTCATTGTTTTAGTCTAAGCTACATCCATTGATTGACATTGTTCTACTCTAAGATACATCTATGATACACATTATTCTAGGCTAAAGAAACATCTTTTGATTGACATGTTTTAGTCTAAGATACATGATTTTATAGACATTCATCTATTCTAAAGATACATCCATTGATTGGCAATGTTCTTGTCTAAAGTACATCCTTTGATAGACATTGTTCTAGTCTCAGATACATCCATTGATTGATATTTTTCTAGTCAAAGGTACATCTATTGGCTGACATTGTTCTTCTCTAAGATACCTGCATTGATTTACATTGTTCTAGTCTAAGATACATCCATTGATTGAGATTGTTCTAGTCAAAGGTACATTTATTTACTGACATTGTTCTACTCTAAGATATATCAGTAGTAAAAGGGGTTCTTATAGGGTCAAGGGAAAATCCAGTCAAAAAGGGCTTGGGCCCATATGGCGTCAAGGGGAATTTAACATGGTGGGCCTATCTGGCGTCAAGAGGAATTTAACATGGGATCTTTTTGGGCTTATATAGCATCAAGGGGAATGTAACATAGTGGGTCTCTATAGCGTCAAGGGAAATTTGTTTTTATTTGGGACTGTCTAGCGACAAGGGAAAATGGAGGCAAGGAAAGCAAATACCTTTTCGAGGTATATGAGTGGCCCTGAAAAGGGCATTTGGGTACTTCTTATTCTTCTTTTATTTTCTGCCGTTGTTCCACCACCTTCTGATTTTACCAATTATTCCCTTTTTCTTCTTCGTTTCGTCCTCGTTAATCCAGTCAGGATGTCACTTAGTTCTAAACTTCTCTTGTATCTTTATGCAATTGTTATTTAATCTTTCAAATTCCTCTTTCTTGTTTTTGTTTTCATTGTCCATTCTCTCTTTACTCCAGTTATCTTTTATCTTCTTCACTTGTTCTAATAGCTCATTTCTCATCAGTTCTTCGGCTTTCTTGAGCTGGTCCAAACCATTTTGGACATGGGGCCACTCTGTCAAGATATTATCCAAAAAGCACTTTACGTTTTAGACAATATCTATCGCTTCCTTCAATGTCCCCACTCTGACATAGGGTGGGTTAATGCAGCCTCGTAACTTTTCGGCTTCTTCTTCTAGCATTCCTTCTAAGAGCTCCCTAGCTATTTTCAGTCTTTCTTCAGGCTGTTTGTAAACTTCCATTCATTATGTAGTCTTTCCACTACATATTTTCCGTCTAATATCCAGAAATAGCTGTGTCTTAAATTGTTGAATATAGTTGATGCTGTCACCATCTTCTATGGTTATTCCGTGGAATGGTTCTAATCAATTAATCAATTATATAGATTAAGGTCACAGGCGCAACTAAGTGCTTTCGCGACCAGTTAATGCCCGAGGGTCGGGCTATTTAATTGGTCGGGACCAAAGGTAACTTTGACTACACCAGGTTGTGTTGTCGCCGAATCCCGGCCACCGCTTTAAATATCAGTCTCGCCTTAGATATACATGTCCAGCCACGGAAAAGCAGGAAGGCACCCGGCAAAGGAAGACTAGTTTATCAAATTATGTCACTTTAGTTATTGACAGAAACCAATCAGTTTAATATCATATTAAGTTTATCAATCAATTATATGAATTAAGGTCGCATGTGCAACTATGTGCTTTCGCGACCAGTTAATGCCCGAGGGTCGGGATATTTAATTGGTTGGGACTAAAGGAAACTTTGACTACACTAGGCTGTGTAGTCGTAGTCTCCCCGGCACCCGCGTTAAATGGCAGTCTCGCCTTAGAGTAACATGTCGGGTCGCGGCAAAGCAGGAAGACACCCGGTTTAGGAAAACTAGTTTGGAAAGGATTTTCATTGTGGGCACCGTTGAGGGCTGCATTGCTCACTATACCAATGAATAAACGTTTGAGTAACTGTCCTTGCAACAGATGATCTTCGATCTTAGATCGGAGTCCAGTGGCAATGTTGAAAGTTTTAACTTCCACGCCTCGTATCGGATACTTGGCTGTCGTTCTGCTCAAAGTGTGACTGATATCATTTCCCACTTTAGGTAACACTTCCACACGACGCACGTATAAACTGGCTTATTGGATAATGGTTTTTGTAATCGTTGGCATGAGCCATCAAATGGAAAGCAGTACGACCACGATTCAGTCTCAAGCGAATGTCCAGCCCGTTCAGCAAATACTTCTCTTGAAACCACATGTCCAAATGCAAACGATCGAACAGTTCTAAACTACGTCATTGCAGAATTTTCTATTGACGGTCGCTAAACCCACATTGTGAGAATCGTCATCTGCGGTCAAGGCTGTGTCGTTAAACTTAGTATCACCTGCTGTATCAGGTTTCCATACCACACAAACATCTGAATGAGTGGTCTTGGCTTCTTTTCCGTACGACAAGAGATTTTCGAGGTACGCTTGGTAAGGGTAAGTATCCATGCTACGGCTCACCAGTTTGTTATTCATGTACAAGTCCACATCACTGAAGAAGGAATGCATGAAATTGTTGACAGGAGCTACTCGGGGATCGGGTTGCCCTTTGATTTCAAACTCGATGCGAGATGAATCCGTAAAAGAGGAAACGGGATGAAATTCGACGCATTGGGCTTCTTGCATTGTCATCATAGTAGGTGGCATGGCAAAGTGATCCAATTCCGACTTGGAACAGGCACAAGATTCTTGGTGCATCATTTTTTCTCAGTTTCTTTGATTTTCTTTTAATAATCAAAAATGTCTAAGTCTCGAACGGTTCCTTTTTTCTTAGTCCTTCTAACTTTAGAGGTATGGAGACTTTTGAAAGGATGTCTTCGTCATCGCTTTCAGCCTTGTCCTTGCTCTGTCCTCAAGGAAGCAGAAATGCCAGACTTGGTACCATTCAGGTCATTTATAGGAATTTCTCGTTGACCCAAAATCTCTTTACCCGTTTGAAGCAAGACATTTTTGCCTGATCTCAAGAAAGCTTCTTTGGTGTTTTGTTTGTCAATGAGAACATTTTGAAGAAAATCTTTGCCGTGAGTCAATGCGGCAATCTTTTAAATCGTGCAATCCTAGTGTCTCCATCGGTTTCAAAACAGGGTCAACGGAACGAAAGGCCAATTTAAACATATCTCCTATACCATGTCCTCGTTGTCGAGCGACTCCTGGGTACACAGGATACATAACTTTTCAGTTGTTGAAAATGGACTTTCACTGTTACTTTCCCTTTGGTAAATAGAATATTTTGTCCTAGATCTCCTTTTATAGTAATGTTTACACTGTCAAAATACGACTTACTGACAGGCAAATAATGACGATGTACAAATTCGCGGTGAATATGATAGGTATTTCCACCTTCCTCATCAGCAGCTGCAGCAGAATCCACTTTGAAATGAATGACACGTAGTAACGGTACAGAGGTGTGTCCTACCACGTTGTACTCCACCACGTCGGAGTATACAAACATCAAGTTGAGTCCTTGGTTCATTTCTACAGGGAATCGAAAATATTTCGCAAAATCCAAGTTACTGGTCATAGCTGGTATTTCTTTTTTCTTGACCAACCTGAAGTCTCCACCCAAAATATCATGCAATTAGGACAATAGGTAATTGCCATCATTTTGTCCTCTGAAATTTGATCATTAGGCGACAAGCCAGTTTAATGTACTCAAAGGTAACACTTTTTCTGGCTTTGTCCATGGCTTTACCAAACACAGTATTGAGCCTGGTAGCACGTGTAGCCACTAAATGTTGACCACTAAAATAAAAGCCTGTATGAATGATTAACATACAGGTGGACCGCTTAGTTTTGGGATCCTGTGTTTTTATCGGGTCACTGACAGTGATGTGTTCGTCTAAATGTTGATGTATTTGCTCGTCATACACTTCTACTTTAAAACTGTTTTTATTTTCGACGATGTTTTTGATTTGTGTCGGGTGTATCATTTCCACTAAAGCCACTACCCAATGGGCATCTTGATCCAAATGAGTGGCTTGAGGTAATTTAGCCGTGTAACAGTACAACGTGTTGTTAGGAAACACCTCCATGGAACTGTCACTGGGTAACGTTAAGTAAAATTGATTAATAGTGTTGTTCATAATTCCAGCGTTCTTCTGTCCTAGGAGTCACTCGATGTTAAAGGAGTGTCTAAAACAGGATTGTGAAGGGACACTGTTAGGAGAATGACTGACGTTGGACGCAACGCACCCAATATTGCTACTGTTGTTCCCGTTGTAAGAGTATTTCAGGGAAGAATTGGGAAGGAGATAACCGATGCAACTGCTGAGTAAAATGTTTCACAATTGTTTGTCTCCTTGTTGCAAACTCAAATTAGCAATGACTGCACCGACGACACAATACACCACAAATATTTGACAGAAAAAGACGATTTGCGTTGTAGGTACACGTTCTCCACACCACACCCACAAGGAATGCTTTTGTAAATCTTGCAGAGAATAACTGAGTGAAGAAGTAGTCACTGTGGTGGCTGAAGCTGTATTGAAGGGCATGGTGGACATTTCTTTTTATAGTCGATGACTTGTGATGCGTCAATCCAAGAATCCAAACTAATAGTATATCCTTTCCAACGTACTTTGACTTCTTTGACTCGACGTTATCCTACTTTTCGGGTCCTTTGTTCGGGATGAGAATGCTTTCAATGTCGTACATGTCGTCTTCTTTTTTGGTTACACGATGTAACTCAAGCAAGTAAAAAGTTCCTTTTAATACTTATCCGTTCATGTATTCCAATTTACAGACGGTAGGATGACGATCACACACTCATCCAGTAACACGAAATAATTCAGTGGTCCAGTTGGGTAAGTAACCTTTGTTGAAAGTACGTTTGGTTTTGCCAATGCGAACCCAATCTTCAGTGGTTATCACTCCACCTTTCTTGGTGACAGCTATTGTCCGGGACGTACCAAACAGACGCTCAAAAACACTCACTTCGTTGGCTGGTGTCACATCTTGTGGGGCACGTCCAATGCTTCTATGGTAAGATTGGTTGTAGGCTTGGACTAAGTGCGGTATGTCGTCGATGTACTTGAGAGTGCGTTGATGCGTAAAATATTCCACATGCGTTCTTTCAAGGTACGTTGAAAACGTTCCACGATGCTAGCTTTGGTTACAGGATTTCCGGTGGTAAAAAAGTTAATGTCACGTATCTTTAATTCTCGCTGGAAAACTTGGTTCAGAAATTCGGTACCTTTGTCGAGTTGCCATCGATGATGGTGACGACCACTTTGTTTCAACACCAGTTGCAGGGCTCGTATTAACTCTCTACTCGATTTGGAAGTCAATGGTACGACCCAGGCAAATTTAGAAAAGACGTCGATGGCAAAAAACAAATATTTGTAGCCACGATTGTAGGTGGCTAAATGAGAGACATCCGCTAAATCGGCTTGCCATTTATGATCGATGCGTTCCTTGAGTGCGACTTCTGTGAAATTTTCGTTGAATCTGTTTGTGTAAAGTGTACGTAGCTTGTTCTTGTAACCATAATTGTACTTAAGGTAAACGGAGCTTTTTCAGGCGAGTGTTAGCAGCACGATATAATTTTTGATAGCCTCCGTAACCTGCAGGGTGGGCTGGATCGTAGAAAATGCTGGCTAACACCTTTTCCATGGTTTTGTTAATAAGGTACCCACTTTTCGATGACACTGCTTTGGGTGGGGCGAAATGGGGGTTCTTTGGAAACGGTGTTACGTGTCCGATGTGCCAAAGAAGTAAACGACGAATGTACTGGTGGTAGTGGTGCTGGTGGTGGTGGAGGTAATGAGATATCTTTGGTCTTCTTTTCTTTTCTCAATTCAGGTTTCCTTTCTTTCTTTTTCACTTCTGTCAAAGGAGGAGTGGCAATCATCTTTTTAACCCAAGTTTTGAGTTCTTCTCGTTGGGGAGTGGGGGAAGGGGTCAACTAGGAAGCTGCATCTTACTCGGAATGGGAGTGGTAGTGGGTGTTTGAAAGATATCATGGGAGTCTTCTTCCTTGGGTAATGATGGGATGACGTCTGTTTTGTCCGCTGTAGATAGTGAGGGCGACAGACTATTCATTAGAGCTTTAAAATCTGTCAAAGTGGGTAGAGCTGTTTGTTCCACAGCTTTCAGATGAAAGAATTGCAGTCGTTTCAAGAGTTGACCGTACTTTTGCGATTTTCGGTTTGGACAAATCGTTGCGATGTATCAAGGATTGCAGTTCATGTGGTAATTGGGACATCTCGGTCAAATGAGGATTGGGTGGTAAATGGGGGGTTCGTTGTTCTTGCCAACGATGGTATTCCATCCATCGTTTATAAGGGATCAAAGTCAGCTTTCGTCCTTCCATTGGCTTCCAAAGGTTATGTCTGAGATTGTTGTGCTCCATAGGTCCCTTTCATCTTCTGGAAGAATCATACATATTTCTACCCATCCTTTGTGGCATCCCTTAGGTCATCCCTTGTGTCACGCCTTGAATAAAACCTGGTAAAAAGCCTGTTAACAAAGCAGCAGGAGAGAAAGGGTAAAAATCCTCCTCGTTGCACCAACATCATTTTCTTTGGACGGATGGGTATTTTCTTTTGGACCATTTGACGAAGAACGTGTGGATGTTTGGCGAAGCATATTTCGGGTGTAGAGACAAATGTATCGTGCCTTTCAAGACATTCAAACAACATTCGCACAGGGTATCGATGACATCTTTGAAGGCCGTTTTAATGATTTGTTTTCGCATGGGTGGAGAGACTTTGGACAGAACGGACATCATGTCTCCGTGTTTGGCTAAACGAGGAGGTAGCCCTTTCCTTTTCTTTCCTTTGTGGGGTGAATAAGAATGTTTTCTGCGAGGTGACATCTTTGCTTGTTCGTTCCAGAAATACAATGACGTCAATGACTTGGTACACACCCTCTTGTATCTTCTTTTCCAGCGCTTCGTCAAAAAAGTAACGACGTGTTTCGCTAAATCACGAAAAGCATCTCTAAAGACACCAGTTCGATTCCGAGCTGATTCGGCTAGTTTGTTCGCACCTTGAAGTAAACAAAATATGCCTCCCCTTTCGTGACTTCTCTTTGTCTTTGGATGATTGTCTTTTTAGGGATGACATCGGTGTTTGGCTACGCGCTTTGTAGGATGACGAAATTGTCTTTTTCCTTTTCCTTTTTGAACAGCAGAACGCCGATTGTTGTGGTGTGCACATTTTTGAGGAAACATTATTGGGTGTTCAGAAGTAGCACAGAAAATACTGATTCACGTCCTTCTCCTCAACTCATTTTTGTATTAGAATGCGACGCCACTGATTATCTTTGCGCTGTATCAACTTTACGACAGGTAACACACGTCGTGAAGGGGTTCGCAATGGACTAAATCGGGACAATTCTTGTTTGGACAAATCCAGTAAACTCTTTAACATGCCAGATCTTTCTTAGACTTTGACTTTGGGGGCAGGTACTTTGTGTGCAGCTGCTATTGATGCTAATGTTGAAGAGGGTGTTGCAGGTGGAGGAGACGTTTTGGGAGACGCAGATTTCCAATGTTTCATAAAATTAGGAAGAACGGGTGTCAAATTGGATTTGTCTGGCATCACCAACAACGGAGAAGTGTAAGAACCTGAGGCTACTAGAAACGCGGTCACTGGTGCTGCAGGTCGTGGTTTACGAAGGTAAGGTTGCGTCCTGGCCGAAGTACCTCTTATCGGGTAACAGCACTTTTCTGTGGAGTTTTCTTTTTCTGTGTTTTGGTCTTGACACCATTGTTCTTTTTCTTAGGGGTTCGATTGGCTTTTTCCTTGGGGTGATCTTGGGAGCATTGGATCCCATTTTAGAAGGGAACGAATGATGACACCTTCTAGAGAATCGCTAGGTTTCAAAATGATTTGCTTTTTGATTTGAGTGTTGATGCGAGGGTCAGCCCGTTGGGTCAAGGCTACTTTGTTTCTGTCAAAAAAGCGCTTGGTTTGATGTGAAATGTGAATGATGTCTTGCAGTAATTGACGTGCTGTCACTGTAAACAATCGTAAGACTTCTTTGAGACTGGCTTCTAAGACGTGAGCACGTATTTGTGGATTTTTTTTTGCGACTGATACCGTACAAAGCACGAATCAATTTACATGTAATGGGAAGATGAGACTGAAGGGACGTCATGTTGACGATGTATGAGACAAGGTCAAAGTGACCGAGGTTTTTATAGATTTTTTAGTTTGGTTACTGTTATGTCGACGGCGAGGAAGTGAACACGACAGGTACTCCGTCTTGACACCAGCCGTGAAAGAAATTGATACGAAATCGCAAATAATCGGGAGTGGTGGGTTTTAAATCCACGAGTAAATGGGCGTGTGGGGTTTTAGTGGCATCATCGTACACATGAGTCAGCCAATGTGTTACTAGCTGTTTGGCAAAGACTTGCACGTGCGATTTATCTCTAGGACTTTTAAACAAGACCACGTAATGAGCATTGAGACTAATGGTACGATGGGCTTTACTTTGTTGAAACACATTTTGTGTAATGTAAATGACACTCGCATTACGATGATGCCCTTTACGCGTAAACCACAGTTTAATTTCTTCTTCGTCTTCTCCTAAAATGTCGTCAAAAATGACCAAATGAGTTTGAATAGGGTCAGACACGCTCCCATCGTCTTATCTAGGAATGCCTCTCAAAAACACAATGGAATCACCTTGACGTTCTTGATAGAGACTGTATGCCGATTGCCACTCTTTGTAACACCACACGATGCGTTGAGGTGAACGATCGATTAAATGATGTTTATGTTCGATCAAACCTTTGACATTTTCGGTTTTGCCTGAACCACTCGGTCCAGCAATTAACATGTTAAAAGGATGACGAAGATACAATGCCTGCCAACCAGCATGATCTATGTGTTCGTCAATGACTTTGAATGTTGAGGAGGAAGGAGTAGAAATAGCAGAGGTGTCCATAGTAGTGTAGGGTTTGGCACTATTGACACAAAACAGACAAGACAAGATGTTTTTATACTTTTTCAGGACACGTTTATTTCAATTCCTGTTTAAATTGGAACAACACGAAAGACAACAATACATAAAAGCCAAATGGATAAGTACAGGAATAAAATACACATCGTAACGATCAAAATGATATATAAACAATTCTCTGTACAACGTTGTTTGGGTAACCAAGGTGTCCTAGAGGTAGTATATAATGATTTTATAGTCTCTACATGGGGTACAGTCACAAAGGTGTCCTCTCGGAATGGTCTTTTTGGGGGAATGTCCATGACAGTCCTGTCTTGAAAAAGTGATTGTCCTGGGTGACAGATTCTTCTTCTTCTTCTGGCACTATCGCTAACACAGGTTTAAAAGTGACTTTTTTCACTCGTTGATGGATTTTACGATCACAACGCATAAGCATAATGGGGTGCATCTATTGTCCAAGCCTCAAAACCACAACTTTTCCAGTCACGCACATCTGTCGAATGAGGGTGTAAATCACAAGCTACACACAAATCCTCGTACACCACTTCCATGCGTAAAAGTTCACGAATCTTTTTTTTTTCATGTAGAGGTCGAGAGATATCCAGATGAAAGCGTAAGGATTTTAACAGAATGAATCTCTCGTAGACATTTAAAGGAGTCCACATACTGTCTTTGTAGGCTTTGTTCGTAAAGTGTCTACAAGGAATCTACAAATAAACGAAATCCAAGAAAGCAAGACACTAAAACACACACTACACGTCGTCCCCAATGGATGGGACATAGTTCTCGTAAAAAGTGTTCGTAATTCTTCACCGTTTGAATGTTCTCATTGATATATGTGATAAAGGTTGTGGCATGGTAGTTCTATTTTATACTTCTTTTTTGTCGAAAACCATAAGCGTATATTCTGCACAGAATTATGTAAAATCTTCTCCAAAAGCGAAAGTGATCAACATAGCGTGTAATTTTGGACCACTGCCATTCAGGGTAACGGTCAAGAATGATCAAAAAATCTTCAACGAACTAAACTGGAAACAGTGGAAAAAGACACCCATGATCCAGAGAAATCTGACAAGTTGGTTGGTTTTTGTCACTTTCCTCTTGTCAATTTCACGACACAGAAAGTTCTACAATCACCAATTTAGATTGTTCTTTAGCAAGTCTCTGCCAAACGTCCATGTAGATCTTGAATATTATGTTTCAAAGAGGGATTATATAATGGACTAGGTTTGTCTCCAAGCCAAACTAGATTGTTAAACGACATGGTACAGTACTGCAGTACTGTCACTTTCAATCACTAAGGTCTCACTAAAGGCAGGTATTGACAAGTCGGAGACCATCGAGCATGTTCCAGGGAAGCGGAATCCTTCTATTCCCACTCGTAAATTGACACACCACAACTGAAACACTTGCCTTTATCCCCTTCGCCCAAGTAGAAAAATCCGGCTCTGGCTAATTCTTCAGGAGTTGGTCCTGGCAGATATTTTGGCCATTTATCTTTCAAGGTTTGGAATCGACTTTAAAAGTGACAGTATTCAGGCATGTTCGTTGTGATCGAATATTCGACTCTCCTCACTTCAGTTCGATGCAGGTACGGTGAAATTCCTAGAAGTATACGATAAGGTGTGGCACCCCTTTCGCATCCCTCAGGTTTGACACTCACAACATCACTTTCCATGGTATATATAGGGATAGTAGTCGTAGCAAAGATCCCACGATGTCCTGCTGAATCGCTACGGTCACAGCGTCTGGCATCACTGCAATCGCAAGGTATAACATCGCACTCCACTTGAGAATCCCAGAACTTGAATGATGTCTGTTTAAACGGAGTCATCTTGTATCTCTTGGTCGTTGTAGTTACAAATGAATTATTGGTCTTGGACGATGTCCCTTTTTATTTGCTGCCCAATATCGACTTTACCGTACGGTAAAGTGAAGTGACTGGGAAGTCGTACTCTTTTATTGTACACGATTTGATAGACTTTTTATAAAGGTCGGCTGACGATTTGTTTGTGTTGGTAAACGGACAATCTTGTGCGGTTCGTGGGTGGTCACATTAAAAGTTTCATCCTGTCCCGATTGTAAGGCTTCTTGTAGCACCTTAAAGTTCACCACTCGACTGGTGCGATAATTGAGAGTCCATCCTTTCACTTTACATTCGGTGTACGTTTCTCCTTGCGGATCTCGGTATTCGTAGCAGTAATGTTTAGGACCACCACTTGCAAAACATAGAATCTTGTCGACGGGATGTTTATCAGTCCAGGCTCCAAAACGGTCTCCTTTGATGGCAGGGTTACACTGGTTCGGTCGGTGAATATAGATGCAACTGTCTGTGCCAAAATACAACACACGATGTCCTAACAGTTCTAACACTTCGTACAATTCTAAGCGAACGTGAGCTGTCACGTAAGCCGCAATGATGACATTTCCAAATTTGTCGGCTTCTACAAAGTCTAGTTCTTCTTCGTAATTGACTAAGATCAAGACCTCACGAATGACGTCCACGTGTTTCATCTATTTGGTTTTGTCGTGACTCATCTGGAACTAGCGGGATGGTTCGGACAAATACTCCATCTTGGGTAAAAACGGTCGTTGTGCCATTTTACCCGACGAGCAATTTAACATCACTTTACCAAACGATCGCCTTCCTTCGTTTCTCTCGATGTGGTCTAAAGTGATGCCTTCCTGCTCCCGATATTTTTATTTGAATATCTTTTGGTCTTCGGGAGTGTGACACCAGGATAGATAGCCGCTAGCGTCTTGTTTTAGTTTTAGAAAAGCATCCATGTAGTCTGCAAATATACCTTTCTTTGTCTCGTCGCCCTTCGTATTTTTGTGTCTTGGGAAAATGGTAAATTTCGTACACTTCTAACAGTTTGTATCCCAGGTCCAAAGCTTTAAACAGTTCCACGCTAACACACGTTCCTGTCAAGGCACGTTCTTCCTGAGTGTACTAACAAGGTTGGTCTTGAATGCACGTTTCAGCAGAAGTACGACACAAAGGAAACATCAGTTTTCCTTGGCAATGGTGAGGTAAAACGGAATGGTACAAGTCTGTGGGAGGTAAGACTTTGCACTCAATCAATCCTTCGTACTGGCGTATGTGGTCCAAATCAACGTGTTCTGTCATCAATTCTGGGTGACCTATGGGAAAGTGACACTATTTGCAAACGTAAGGATACAGCGAACACACATTCAAGTATTTGATTTCTTCTTCCGTCTCCTCGTCCGCCTGGTACAGCAAATAAGTGGCATTCTTTCTTCCTCCGTAAAATCTATCCAGTGGGTTCAGGGGGTCCACTAACTTGTAACTTTCTACGATGCGTTTAAACTCGGGATCGGTTTTCAAACGCTGATCGTACTCGTGTTCCTACATTTCCACCGCCTGATATCCTTGCTGTTCTAACTTCAAACGTCGCTGACAAGTTGTCTGGTACAAGTCTTCCATAGTCCGTCGTAAAAACTGATTTTTGGTGAAACGTTGAGGGTAGCACTTGGGACATCCGTGAAATAAGCATCCGTTAAACTCGTACACGATTTGAGGACTTTCTAAGTCCCAGCAATTAACTGAATACGTTCCGATGGTCTTTTCGCCTCCTCCGTTGTGGGCGTAATGGATCCATTTTTCTTCCTTGTCGCACAAGTAATGTAGCCAACGTAGGGCTTTGACCAAGTATTGACGTTTGAGGGCTGATGACAGCGTGAGTATATTCAGGCATGAAGCGTTTTCAGTACACTAAGGAACATGCTTTGGCGATGTTACAATTTTCTTTCAAAGGATCGATCCATTCGTGCTCCATTAACAATTCTTGAAATTTTCCAGAGCAACGTCGTAAAATGTCTACGTCAGATCGACAGTACTTTAACTTTCTGAGGCATGAGTCTGGTACCAAGCGTGGAAAGCTTCTCGTTGTTCGACGCGCATGTTATCGGGGTCGTATTCGTCAGCCTCAGGCAAATGGGGTAGAACGACATGTTGATTGGCTTCGGTATTGAAAAAGTGTGTAACATAACCTTTGGTCATTTCTGTCATTCCAAACGTTTTAGGCATGCGACTCAAAGGCACGACCAAGTAACTCATTCAATCTTAAACTGTACGTGTCCTACTGGCATAGAAATGATTTTGTATCCGTTTAAAGTTACTTTAGGACGTTTGAAACTTTGTTTCGTATAGTATCTGAGCAGAAATTGCCCATCGTATCCCAATAAATTGTGAACCGTTATTGTTGCATGGTGATAACAATCTCTGTAACGTTCGATGTCCTCTGGACTCCACGTTTCGTCGATGGGGTTCAGAATGTATTGGGCAAAATCGGGCAACGTGTTTGACCCTTGAAAGATTTTTTCACGTCTTCCAGGAATCTTGATGCAGTGAGGGCAATGACAAAATATAGGCTCTTGGATGCACTGCTCGCACGCACGGTGAGCCACGCAGAAATTAGGAATGTGAATACCTGTCTCTTGGATGCATTCGAAATACAAAAATATAAAATTCCCTTTCTTATGGGTATCTTCTTGTTGGGGTTGATATTTTGACACTCCAACGGACTACTCTCCCTCCTTTCGAGATAAAAGTCAAGATACTTGATATATCTGTAAAAAGAATGGACATTGGGCTACCGAATGTCCAGATCGTGAAAAAACACCAATTGTACCAGAAGAGACAATAGTAAAAATACCTGTTATCATTGTAAAGAGAAAGTACATTGGTCTCCAAGCTGTCCTAAGAAACAACAAAAGCAGAAGGAGGAGGGGGAGAGGAATTCGGAACAGGAGGTTGAGGAGGAGGAAGCGGTACCCTTCCCCTAGGAAGAAACTCGACACGTTCACAAAGACAAGAAAAGAAGATAAAACAAAAGTGAAGAGGAAGAAGAAAAAGAAAAAACTGTCAGTAAAAAATTAAAAAAAAAACAGAAAGAGTGAACAGAAAAAGATATTTAAGTTTTTAAAGTGATATTGTGTTATGTTATGTTTGTGATATTGGATTGTAACATTTTGTACAAGAATATACCAGACGGAAAAAAACGTAAATGTCTCTTGGTTTAGATTTTTATAGAATAAGAACATACATTCACGCACTCATACACTCACACGTACATCATGGGTTTTTAAAAAAAAATAAAAAAACTAGAAAGGACTTTTGAGTTTTCTTTGAATTAGGCATTTGAAATAGTATTTCTTTTCGAAAGATTTGACCGGCCCTGAAAAGGACCGTTGCTGTTTAGTTTGTTTAAAACGAAACAAACTCAGAAACGGGACGTAACCATCTTTAACTGTCTTAAGCTTTTGCCACTGCCAAGGCCTACTTCGGGAATGGTGGTTCCTGTCAATGATATGGTAGAAATCAATAATAGTGGTATGGCAGACGTAGTCACAGATAGATTTTGGTTGTTTAGCTCGAGAAGGTCTTTTTCTCTTCGGTCGTGATAAAGAAGTCTGATACATCCATTTGTTTCAGACTACTTAACTCTAATAAATTATCTAAACGTACCGTCATGACCGTTTGATTTTCACTATTCTCTTTCTGTCCTTGGTCTTCTTTCTTCTCTGTTGCTGCTACTGTTTCTTCCTAGTGTTTCCTTCTTGCTTCTTCTTCTTCCCGCTGTTAAAGGAGAAAAGCATGTTCTTCTAGTTTCTGTTGTTGTAAAAATTGCTCCAATTCTTCTTTTTGTCTTTGCTTAAAATCATCGACGTGTGAAAAAGAAGAAGCAGAAGGTAACGAAGGTTCCGGAGAAAATATTGTGAAGTTAATAAATCTACAATATCCATGTTAAAATCAACTTCTTCTTGATGTAGGTTTGTATTGACTTTCATAGTCACTGATATACCATTACTTGCTGTCTCCACTACTGGCTCACCCCAATTCATCGTCTTCTTAGTGTCCGACAAGATTGATAACTCTGTCGCATCGATTGACCGCGCACAGACGCTAGTATTTCTATATAGGAAAGGTGACGTCACAGACTGCTCTCGATTGGACGACTGTGACAGTCTTTTGTAACTCGAGTTTGTATTGGTGAATAAACTCAATCCGTTTCGATCCGCTCTTCCCCTATAAATAGTCGCAGTACACGGTATTCGCTTCACTTGTTCTAATCACAAGATGTGGACCAACGTACAATCTTCTACCCTTGTTTCATCCATGCTATTTCGTACTGACTTACCCATGTATGTCAGATCATCATGGACTATCACTCATATGACTGATACAGTCCTTTGGAGGAGAAGGATATATGTGGAGAGGCAAGGTTGTTTAAAGAGAGTTCTCCTTTATGGACCTGAAATGAGGAGAAGTTTAAGGAATAGAAGAAGATCTTTGAGATGTCTTCTGTGTTGACAATATACTGTTAACATTACACATAACGGCCCTTTTCAGGGCCACTCATATACCTCGAAAAGATATTTACATTCTTTGCCTCCATTTTTCCTTGTAGCTAGACAGTCCCAAATAAAAATAATATTCCCCATGTGAAATTCCCCTTGACGCTATATAGGCCCAACTAGTTCCCATGTTAAATTCCCCTTGACGCCAGATAGGCCCACCATGTTAAATTCCCCTTGACGCCTTATGGGCCCAAGCCCTTTTTGACTGGATTTTCCCGTAACGCTATAAGGACCCCTATTACTACTTACATCCATTGACTGACATTGTTCCACTCTAAGATACACCCATTGATTGACATTGTTCTAGTCTAAGATACATCCATTGATTGACATTGTTCTAGTCTATGATACACCCAATGATTGACTATGTTCTAGTCCAAGATACACTCATTGATTGACATTGTTCTACTCTAAGATACATCCATTTATTGACATTGTTCTAGTTTATGATACACCCATTGATTGACATTGTTCATCTCTAAGATTAATCCATTGATAGACATTGTTCATCTCTCTGATACAACCATTGATTGATATTGTTCTACTCTAAGATACATTCATTGATTGGCAACGTTCTACTCAGAGATACATTCACTGATTTTCGATGTTCTAATCAGAGATGCATCCATTGATAGACATTGTTCAACTCTAAGGTACATGCATTGATAGAAATTGGTCTAGTGTAAGATACATCAATTTATAGACATTGTTCTACTCTAAGGTACATCATTCAAGTGACATTGTTCTAGTTTAAAATACATCTATTTACTGACATTGTTCTACTCTAAGATACATCCATTGATTGACACTGTTCCACTCTAAGGTATATCAATTGATTGACGTTGCTCTAGGCTAAGATAAATTAATAGATTGATATTCCAGTCTAAGGTACATCCATTGATTTACGTTGTTCTAGGCTAAAGATACATCCGTTGATTGGCATTGTTCTATTGACTGATATTGTTCCCGTTTATGGTACATTCTTTGATCGACATTATTCTAAGCTAAAGATACATCCATTGATTGGCATTTTTCTATTCAAGCGAATATCCAATAATATACTCTAAAATACACACAATAATAGACATTGTTCTCGGCTAAAGGTACATCCATTGATTTATTTACATTGTTGCCGTGTAAGATACATCTATTGATTTACATTGTTCTAGTCTAAGATACACCCATTGATTTACATTGTTCTAGTCTAATGTACTTCTATTTACTGACATTGTTCTACTCAAAGATACATCCATTGATTTACATTGTTCTAGTAAAAGATACATCCATTGATTTACATTGTTCTAGTTTAATGTACTTCTATTTACTGACATTGTTCTACTCAAAGATATATCCATTGATTTACATTGTTCTAGTCTAATATACATCTATTTACTGACATTGTTCTACTCTACGATATATCCAGTGATTTACATTGATCTACACAAGGGTACATCCATTGATTTAAAGTGTTCTAGTCTCAAGTTCAGCCATTGATGTTTTCTTTTGTATTTTCCCAGCGGTAACCGTTATTATTATTACTCATGGCTACTTTAATATTTTCATATTTTAAAACTTAATATTAATTATAACAATTTGATATAGTTTTCGTTTTGCATCTCCAATGAAAACAAACATGAGAATATCTATAATAGCTATGCTGTTATTTTCCTTTCTCGTATATACAATCTATATAATTTGTAGGATACATTTGTGTTAGATTGGGCTAACTTGTCTAATACGGTCTAATTGTCTAATACGGAATAAATGTCTAATACGGTCTAGTTGTCTAATACGGCCTTAATGTCTAATACGGTCTAATTGTCTAATACGGTATAATTGTCTAATACGGTCTAATTGTCTAATATGGTTTAAATGTCTAATACGGTCTAATAGTCTAATACAGTCTAGTAGTCTAATACAGTACAATTGTCTAATACGGTATAAATGTCTAATACGATCGAATTGTCTAATACGATCTAATTGTCTAATACGGTATAATTGTCTAATACGGTATAATTGTCTAATACGGTATAAATGTCTAATACGGTCTAAATGTCTAATACGGACTATTTCTCTAATAAGGTCTAATAGTCTAATACGTTCGTTAACATATCGTCAGTAATCTGTATATACTGGGCACTTGATGAAAGCGGTCATTATACTGTTCCATTACAAACAGAATCTACACAAGTCATATATAAAACTCTCACAGACTTTCCCCTGATGGTGAGAAGGTGTTCCTTAAACAATTATTTGTCCCTGCCTGAAGCGGTCATTTCGGTGTATTAACAGTGAATGTTCTATCCATGCAAATTATATTTTTATTTAGATAATGTAAAAGCATATAATTCAATGTAAGCATATTTATTCATCGCCTGTATTCACTGTACTCTAGTTACAGTGTCGTTTTGAAAATATGAATATATTATATTATAAAGCTAGGAAGAAGCTAGGAAGTTTATTATCAGGAGAGAGAGAGAGAGAGAGAGAGAGAGAGAGAGAGAGAGAGAGAGAGAGAGAGAGAGAGAGATGTATGAAACTCACTAGCTGGATAAGAGAAGCCGTATAAAAGCATCATTATGAATTTTTTCTTTTCAGGTTTAATAAGTATTGTTCGAATTCTTAAGTTAATGAAAAAGGATGAACTTTGTTGAAAGACAAGAATTTACTCCTTTTCATTAGAGCTACTTGTCAGTCAATCTTTACCAAATATATGTGGCTGTATAGGAACAGTATGAGGGGCCCTTTATTCTTGTTCTTCTTCTATTTGATCAAGGTTTTATCATTCATAAATATATAAGTTGGAAGTTTAAACGAGGCCCTTGATGGTGTCATGAAAGTCCGAAAATTGAGTCAAGGTCATACTTTGAGTACGTGATATTTATCACGTTCCATATGGTAACAAACTTCTTGTTACATACAGAAGAATGAAGTTTTGACCCTTATACAGGAATCTGTTTCAAGATCTGCTGATAAAGGTTTGTTAGTCGAGCTCTAAATCTTGACAATTAGTTATGCATTTTGAATATTACTCTGACCAGTTTTGGTCTCTAAGTTTATTTTCTTAAAATTATTGAAATTAAATGATTATTTTCGAGCTCTCATATAAATCTTGACAAAGACATTAACTTGAATTTGTGTTGAATTAGAATAAAAACTGGACGTTGATTGCGACATTCAACAGCAAATTGGAAACTAAAGCACTTAGACGGTTATTACGGACGTCATCGCTTTTCATCTAAAATTGCGTCAGGATTTGAACTGAGATTGAACTTGTCTTTAATATGACTTGTTTTAAAAGGTTTTGGATTATTTTCGGAGTTACTTCGCAATATTTTTTTTAATTTCACAAAGCTTGATATCTTCAAATTTTTATGTTACTAACTTTAAGAGCATAGTTTCTGAAAAATTTAATGACATTACAAAGTGCTTATAGAACGGTTTGGGATTTTATATTCTGCATTCATTCAAAGAGGTTCTGGACAATATTCTTTTGAGGCAGATTAAATGATATAAAGGAGACGGACTAACCCATTCACTGGGCAAACGCATGTCAACGCAGATCTTAATTTTGTCAGAGTGTTGGGGTTTAGGAGCAACCACAATTGGATATACACACGGGGTTAGTCCGTCTCCTTTCTCGATAATTTCAAATTCTCCGAGTCTTGCTACTCTTTCTAAACTTTTGCTAAATATGAAATGGAATACGTTCATGGTGTTGAGGTTCAAGGATTACAATGTTTTCAGTGTGAAGTTGTATCTGTACGTCGTTTAATTTTCCAATTCCTTTGAATGTACCATGCTTGCGATTCCACGATACATCATTGCTTTTAATTGCAGCACATATTCTTGGAAGTATTTGCAACTGTACGCTTGTTTCATAACTTAGTAGGTTTTCAAAACTACCTTTGGTTACCTAGAATGGAGCTGTAGTGATTCTATGTTTTTTCTCAATCTTGGCTTGAAACCTGCCAACGTTATGCAATTTCGTTTCTGATCCAAAGGCAAAACATTTGTGTCTGTTTTCTTCAGTTTATGCTTAGGGTTTAGCTTTGCAAACATATCTTCGTCCATGACATTAATGACTGATCCTGTGTCAATCAGTACCTCAAATTTTGTTTCAACTGCTTCTACTATTGTGTGAGATTGTTTTGGTTTTAGAATATTGACTTGAATTCGAGTTCGCAGAACAAATGTATATTTTTCATCTGAGTTCTCAGATGTGCTATCTCTATCTTGCTTGCTTTCTCCTTGATTAGCTGCTTTGCATTCGGCATTGAGTCTTGATCTACATACGTTAGCAAAATGGTTGCGTGGATATTCGCCAACACATTTTCTGCATGCATGCTTGATTTTTTTTAATGGTTAGGCGCTCGTATCATTGCTTAAAATTTACCTGTTATACATGTATTATATAATAACTACCGCTCCGGTAACCTAGTGGTTAGAGCGTCCGCCTTATAAGCGGGTGGTCGTGGGCTCGATCTCCGGCCGAGTCATAACAAAGACTTACAAGAGTGATACTAACAGCTCCCTCGCTTGGTGCTCAGCATTAAGAGGTTAGTGTTAGGACTAGTCGGTATGGTGTCAGGATAATGTGACTGGGTAGGATATCATGCTACATGTTTGCAGCATGATGCCCCAATGCTAGACACCTGCCTCATTGCAGACATGATAGCAATATGACTGAAAAATTGTTACAGCTACGTTAAAAATCCTAATGAAACAAACAAACAAACCATATAAAAACTACAAGGAAGGACACTTCTCTCCATTCTAGCGCGATATTTGTAAGAATAAGCATCGATATTTCAAGTTACATTATGCGTAGCGTCATAAATTATTATTTAACATTTAAGTCATATAATATTTGATGGTAACTTTTAGGAGTCTTTTGAGATAAGGTTATGAACTTGCATTTATAAGATAATTATAAACATTACCAATTACATAATAAAATATAATTATGCGTTGTTAACGATGATTATGTGTGAATAGTATTATTGCCATTTGATTTATTATATAGAATTTCATACTCCAATATTTATTTCATTCTGAAATTGTTCGTTTCTTTGCCCAATTTGGGAAAGACAATTAAATAACAAATATATTTTTGTTAATAAACCCAAGGTTAGTTGCCAATGTGCTAAATTTATGTTCAAGTGGACCATTAATGCCAACATCAAGGGGCTGTATGATGTGTGTTGTATGTTGTATGATGTGTGTTGTATGTTGTATGATGTGTGTTGTATGTTGTATGATGTTTATTGTATGTTGTAGGATGTGTTATATGTGGAGGTACACCAAGCTATTCAACGTTTTTATCACGTGCAACCGTGACCAATTGCATGCTGTAGTGACTTTCATGATTATCATAGACAATAAGAACTGGTATTTCTTTGCCATGGTTTGGAAGAAACAGATCATTGAACAAGGCCAGAAACAGTTCCGAATCCATGTATCCAGACTCACGAAAGGTAAAGTGCCAATTGATAGGTACAGCATCCCTGTAGGTGGTGTGAGGAAATAATTTTTTAAACATCAGAAAGGTTGGCAGAATCTTACCAGCAGCACAAATACATATATGTGTTGTTATATGACCAGTTGATGACACAACTTGCTGGTATGCATAATGACTTCTAATGCCTACAACTCTCTGATGTGATTTTCCGTACATTCTGGATCTGAAACGATTTTGTCTTTCTGGCTCTTTTTCAGTGAGTCTCTTCAAAACGTTTTGAAGCCACCGATCAAATACACCTCTGTTTAAATTTAACAAGGTCTCGTGTCCATATTTCCTAACTAATGATATTACATACTATTACAGACTATCATCCGAGATATTGGAAAGCCTTGTCGGGTCATACATTCCAAGTAGTGGACCAATGCAGTTCTTCCGCAGCTATCGTCCTCTTAGGTCCAAGAAATGTATGTTTATTATATAAACCTCGTACACCATTGTCAATAGTTTTCAGAAGGATCCCGAAATCCTGGGAAACTTGATTTACTGTCAGTCTGCCTCTCGTGACTTCAGAAATAGCAGCATGAAGTTCATCCAATTGATAGCTCAGCCCTTTTTGCATTCTGTTTTTGGATAGAAAGAACAAAAAACATGTTTAAGTCTATCCACTGTGTTACATGGATTCAAATTGTTTGGATGTGAATATATCTGCGAGTTTGCAAATAAGTACTTTAGTAAAACGTGCTATATTACTGGTTGATTACCATAGCCATTTGGGTATATTATGTGCAAGGGGAATAACTCAGACCGGTATAACTTAGGTTTTGCAAAGGGACAATACTCTGTATTAAATAATGACAAAGACTATATCAACAGGACATGATGCACTTAGTACATGCGGATACCATGTTACAGAAGCAGACAACAGTACAGTATGTGATATTCGAATTTATAAGATACAAGTGTCATTATGTATTTCGCATATGCCATGATTGAAGGGGTAACACATGTATTAATTATGTTTGTGCATGTGGACAAATGATATATCGTCCGACGTAACAGCTTCAAAATATAATATAATATAATACAAGCCGTGTCAAAGATCATGACCCCCATGACAGTTGTTGTAGTTGTTGTGGTAGGGTTTAATGCCATTTTTCAGTATACGATAGGCTATACGTGGTGGCCAGTATTATTTGTGGAGGAAGAACCCGGGAAACCCCCCATAAAGAACCACCGACCCACGAGAAGCTAATGGCAATCTTTCCCACATAACTACATTAGCCGAATCATAGACTCGAACCCACACAGACAGAGGTGACACGGCAGTGATCCGTAACGGAGAGAGCTTTTAACCACTCGCCCCCACCCCCACATGATAGCAAATAAACACTGGGATTTGGGGTTAATTTTTTTCTCTTCTTCAGCTTGCCTGTTGAAGAGGGTATTTTATTTTCTCCGCGTTCACGTATAAAATTAGATTGGCCTGGTCTTTGGCCGTCACTGTTCCGACGCCAGTACATTTTGATTTCTTTTACATAAATTTTTGAGGATTTTTATGTTTTTCACTTTGATTAAAACATTGATACAAACCTGACAAGCATATGGGTTTGCCTGGTTGTGTAGTCTCGTGTGTTTATTAACAAGATGGTATTTCCGTCTCAAAGACTTGCCACATATTTCACATTTGTATGGTCGTTCTTATGTAAGAATCCTTTACCGGATACACAAATATCGCAGTGAGCAAAATGATTTTTCACACAAATGGCATGCAAATGGCGTTTTATATGTATGTAACCTCAGATGGATATTTAGTCCAGAGCCTGTAGCACATGTTTTGCCGTAAACTTTACATCAGCATTTTTGTCATGTGTTCATCTATGTTGAATACATTGAGCATTTTTGCTAAATCAATTGAGCTTTTTTGCTCAATTTTTTACCACAAATTTCACAATAGATGTTACAACTCCCAATGAAGTTTATCAGGCAGATATTTTGTTTTTACTCCATGACACTATTACTGCTAAACGTAAACTTCTGAAACGCCCATAAAAATACCCGTTTACGGTCGTCGACGTTTCTAGGAGATGAAAAGAAGAATATTCGCAATCAATTAAAAGAACAGCTGAAATTGCAGTCGCTTTTGAAAGAATTTATCATCGAAGACCCGAGTTGTCTGGTTACAGTAGCTACAGATTGATCCTAACATGGTGCAGAACATTGATGATACAACAACATAAGGTTAAAACAAGACAAGGACAAACCATTTATCACGATCTGAAAAACGTTGAGCGGTTTATTCTAACACTTGTTTGGATATCAGTATGCTCCGGAAAGTTTCAAACACAAGAGGTCTCGTGAATATGTTGCAAGACTACGAAATGTGGTGGCTGCTTTAAACAACGAATTAACTCGTGGAATATCCATAAAATCTCGAAGAAACTCATACCATTTAAGAGACATGACTATTCTTCACAACATCCATTCCTATGACGGTCAGGTATTTTTATCAGGCTGGTAAACTTGAAGGCCCTAAAGATATCAATAGATCCCATTTTGTAGTGTTGCAACACAATTTCCAATGTGGTAACGCCTGCAAAACACAGACTATGATCAATGGCTACACAGCTTGGATCCATTCTTGACAAGTTCACTTCCTTACAATACATAATTACTACAAGCATGGAACTGATAGCAAATCAAACAAGTAGCACACCCAAGCTCGTAACATTCAAGACTGGTTATCATTACATTTACAATGTTGTTGGCCGTTATTACTATTAAATTGGTCAACGGTAAATTGTCGTCATTCATTAGCAGAATATTGTGTTATAGTAAACTCAGTGATTTCTTGTTCTTACGTCAATGCCATGATAAATTCAACGTCAGGATCAAACTTGCATTAATGCTTTCTGTCATATTGCTGATAATCAGCTAAATTTTGGTCTCAACATATAGTTGGTTTTCTGAGTTGGGATATCTTCCACAGTATGAATCATCCTGTGTAATATTGTTGTTGGGTTTAACGCCATATTTTAGCACAAGATAGGCTATATATGGCGGTCAGTATTAATGGTGGAGGAAGAACTTGGGAAAGTAAGCTACTGACAAGGTTTCTCACATACCTACATTGGCCGAATCTGAGACTCAAACCCACGCAGACAGAGGTGAGATGGTAGTGATCCGTAACGGAGAGCGCTGTAGACCACTCGGCAACTTCCTTAAAATGTACTTTCTGAGTTCTAAAAATCCGAATTACATGAGCTATGTCATGGATTCTCATGCTTGGTTTCACGTTTCGAAATTGTACAGTAATTTCGACCTTATTCGAAGTACAATCACTTCCTCCTTACTGCACTAAAAAATAAATAAAAATTAAATAAGCATTATATTCCATAGCAATTGTTTGATAATTAAAATTGAAAGGCTTCATATTTTTCTCACATCATGAATTAAAACATTCAATGACAGAACAAAAACACACTTGTACACTTTCAGATTTCAGCACTATATAATTAAAGACCCTTGTAGATTATTATATAATGACGTTACTAATAAAAAAATATAGTTGCCAATGGGTGATGATCATATACAAACCTCTATGGTAACAGCCATTTACTATGATTAATGTACTTATAATCAATCGAGTGTTAGACGAGGGAGTTAAGGCCAAACCCATGTGTGAAATGTGGAATTAGTGTGAGAGAAACTTTATAGCTTTGCATAAATTGTGGTGGCAGAAAATAAAGATTTAAAACTGTAGTAGGATAAAAAAAAACGCTTGCTGTCCAATAAAGGATTCTGAAGATTTTTTAAGTAGAGTTTCTAGCGAGTAAATAAATGATCAGATTCTTTTACAATTCGACTACATGTTAATATTTTTTTCAATATGAAATCAGACAAAATGTATATACTATAAACATGGAGAAAGGAAACCTTGTTGAAGACTTCATAAGGCATCTACTGTTTGATAATGAGGCAAATCAGTTTGAATATATCGGAAAAAACATAAGAGTAAAATGACCTATTGGTTCTGTTACTAATTTCAGTTATCTCATATTCACCGTTGGGAAGACATGTATCCCTATCATCTATTTGTTTATGAGTGTTTTAACGGTTTCATCAAATGCATGTTATCAATTACATTGACAGCAATATACTTAATAATTCTGTACAGACTTTGAAGCAATTACACAGATAGAAAACTATAGAAAACGTGCAGCAGTACGACGCAGGAATTCACGATTTCTTTTTATATGTGTTGACACATAACCAGTACAGAAATAATAATATATGTGATATTTATTTACTTTGTGTACGACGTGTCACAGAATGCATACTTAATACAACATTTTCAAAGTGGTATAGTAATTTTAAAAAACCATTTCAGTAGATATAATTAAAGCACCTTAGATTCCATGGATTCCTGTTATATTTGACTTTGCAAGACTAGTACATGTTTTTAATAGAGATATCTTTGCTGTAACTAAATGATAATAATACAAAGAACAATTCTATTTGTCTCTAAATATGCCATAAGCTACGACTCCACACGTTAAAACTAGCACAGATTAAACAAAGCACAGTTAGACTAATTGAATGGAAACATGGATAAATCATTTTGATTTTCGTATGTCAGTTTGTGATGGTTTTCACATTCATGGGAAAGGAAATCAAACTTTGACTTGTTTAAAGACGATATGGTTAATAGCGCCTGATGTTCGTATGTCTATGTGTGAATACTCAAATATTCCCAGAATAAAATCAGAGTTCCGTCTTTAAACAAATGTTTTTTTTAATTCATTAGTCTGATTAGTGAATTAAAGTCCACATACTTTAGTACCTGCATGCTGGGCTTTTAAGGAACAAAATCAATCTCTGGTCGACATACAGATTGATTTCATTGTATTAAATTTATACATGTACAGGTATAAAACGCACATCAAGTTATTTGATTCAGTGGGCGGGCTAAATAAGTAAAATAAGCGGGTGTATTATACCTGTAAAGTTGAGGAGATTCATGAAGGTTTTCCCCAGCACTGAGTAATTTTAAGTATGAGTTCAGATCATGCTGCATTAAAACACGAAGCGTGGCACAATCGACTACCACAAAGTACTCAAATTAATACACGTTCGAATCTCCACAGACGAACACATTATTTGTGTTTGTATATAATAGGAAGACAGCCATACTTTAATGGTATGGTGTGAATATAATATTGAAATTCAACTTGGTTAATGTGTGATCAGCTTCAAGTGCTTGACTGGACGTACATTTTGTCCTGGGAGGTCAGGTCGCTTAGATTATCCTTTAGACCTGCTCGAATATCGTTTGGTAATATGCAGGTAGTGTCTCAGTAACGAAGACTGCTGTACGTAAACTAATATATGTACATCATCAGCTTAAGGTAGCACACTATTTCTGTATGCCAGGAAATACTATTAATGGACATCACTCGGGCCATGTTGTCTCATTTTGGCCTAGCACAATAATAATCTATTTAAGGGGATATTCTTTTATAATGAATCACTAAAATTATAATGAGATTATTTTTGCGATTGCATAAATTACATGACACAGATGCTAGCATCCAACTTACTTATCAAATTGATCCTGCAAAAAAATCATAAATGATTTTAAAAAAATGTTACAGATTTATCAAGTTACTCCAGCAGGCAATGACAATGTCCCTAGCTAGGACCGACGATCATACACAGATGCAGCAGTTTGTTCCAATTGTAACGGCAATAGAAAACATTAAATCAGACTCGTCCAGAGAATGTGAAGCAAATAAGACGGGGTGCGCGTGCAAAGCAGCTATGGAAAGTTATGGAGAACCCATGCTGACGAATGAGCCTGCATTGAATTGTTACATGGTGGACCTCACATCAGTCTAGTAACAAAATAAAACAAAGTTTCTTTTTCTTGGCTTATCTGTTATTGATCTGTATTGAACATTGTATGATAGCCGTTGGGACCATTGCTTTGCGTTTAATTTCTTTCATATATGGACTTAATATTATTTCGTCTAAATGTACACCATGTAGGCGTTTGTTCTGACGTGTAAATCTGAAATGTATTCGTGACAAAAGCGGATAATGACATCGTAAATAATCAGGATAAACAGGTCCGCATGCAATCAAATTAGCAGGGAAACCTCGGGGGCAATTATTAAAGAATATATCAATGTTGTAGTTGTTTCAATTTTTCAAGATATTTATATCTGTATTACATACGAGCTTCACATATATCGTTTATGATATGTTGTCAACGGTCGGTAATATATGACGAGCACTACCACCATCATTATCAATAGTCATTGTTATCTCTTGAAATTTTGTCTCTTTCCACGCCTTAAGGACTTTAGGAAAATATTCAGTATTTGACAGAATATTTTCTAAAAATCATTGTTAAGCCCTGGCAGTTTAAATAATGGCAAAATCGCTTCAGTAATTCCAAAATAGCTACGAAATACCTGCACATGCCATTTCAGATTTTCAGCAAGTGGAACATCATCATCACCGTTTTTGCTCTTTCTATGATAAGACTGTGAATAAATTCAGCGTCATATATTAATCAATTTAGAATTTAGATCCTCTATTGCCAAAATAATTTGTTTCTTCAAGATTTTCGTTAATGTTCTCAGAGAACCATAGTATTATTCTGATGATTGATTAATGGTGGCAGTGGCGTCGCTAGGGTTGGTGTCACCCCGTGTGGTAAACTCATGGTGTCACCCCTCCAGACTTCCACCAGGGATTTCTTCTTAAAATAAGTCCACAGTATTAAAATGACAAGAACAAAAACCAATTAATTGAAGGTCAGAAGGTAAAAGTATTTAAGAACTGTAACAACGTTAAGTTATAGTTATTTTTACATTAAACTTTATTTAAATTTTTCCTTTTGGTATCACCCTTCTGAGATGGTGTCACCCGGTGCGGTCCGCAACCCCGGCACCCCACTAGTGACGCCACTGACTGGTGGCTTTTTACGACGCCGTCCACATACATTTTAATATATTCTTTGAGACTTAGATGCATTATTGCAGTTTTGCTGCCGCTTGGTTCATATACGTTTACTTGTGAAAATCATTGTTGTTTGTTAAAACAGGAATTATTGCGTGATGTCTAGATATATGATCTCCTAAAATATGTATCACTAGTCAAGCGAGATCGCTGATGCATTTGTGATAGTATTGGCGCTGGTGGTTGCAATCCAAACACGGTTCTGATATACTAGCAACGTAATGTGGTGTTGATATTTTCATGGAAGCACTTAGCGTTGATTGGTGTAGTATTATTATTATCTTGGACTCTTCTATTATCATATATTTAATTCAACGTTGAAATAATGGTTGCTTTGCTTGATATGATGACCTGTTGTAACACTGCCAACATTATTGTCTTGTGTTCCATCTTGTTTTGCATTGCTTGCAAACGCTAGTGAATGATTTGTGGACAATCCACCAAACCGCTTTGGCCAGCTGTAACATACTCGCATTCGTGTCAGTGCTTTTTCTAGCTAGGATGGCAGTGGGAAAGCTAATGTCGGTTCCGTGGACGTCAGCGATATCATCGTTGTTTTTGTTGGTGTTATATTAGACACAGTTTGTTTATAATAATGATTGTGTATGATCTGAACTTATTGCTTTATATAGTGTATACATGTTGCGATGGAAAGGTAGCGTTCTGTATATGTTTGTCGTTCAATGACGCGCACGTTTCTTATTAAATATTAATAATTTCCGTAAAATTATGATCTTATCTTATACCGTCATTGAAACCTGACGATATCATCGATGATATCTTCACATTTGTATGTGCAGCCGATGACAAATGCGTTGATTGTTCATATAATTTCTCCGTCACGTATAGTTTCTTCCTAATGATATTTGGATATCAGCAAAACCAGAGATATCGGCACAATGCCGATTTCTGTTATTGGTGCTATCACACACATCGCTGATAATGTACCAAAGAATGTCAATCTTTCAGATAGCACGTTGGATACCGTAAATACAACAATGTTGATGCATATGAATTGTGATTTTATTCAAATATATCAGGGATTCCACTGGTTATAACTGCGAGCATTTTGTTAACCATTTTAATTACAGCAACTTTTGCGTTTACGACTATTGGATCTCCAACGAAATCTCCGATGGGTTTATTAAGCCTACGAAAGTTGGTTCTGCGGAAATCTTGAAACACTATAACGTTGTTATCATTATGAGATTTCGGATTGGATAATTTGAAACTATTTGTCGTCCACATATTACTTCTTTTTGCTAAGTCATCGTCTGATGATGGATATATCAGACGATTTAATTTTGGTTGAGTCATCGTCTAATACTTGGTATATCAGAGAGACTATTATTGTATTTGTATTGAGTCATTGTCTAAGGCTGGGTATAGTAGAGAGACTATTTTATTTGTATTTGAGTCATTTGTCTCTCTAGATATTTCTCTTTTTCCCTTTTTCTTACAAAATACACTCACGTATACATTTTGTGGTTATTGGGCCCCAAACTGTTGCATTAATCGATCTCCCAACGTTTCACGCACACACATACATACACATACATACACACGATTCTTTATCTGCATACATACATGCACATCCTGATACATAACAAGGCTCCCAATACACCCCACGCCCACACACCCCACATACAAACATACATACATACATACATACATACATACATACATACATACATACATACATACATACATACATACATACATACATACATACATATAGATTTCATTCCTAAAATGCAATCTGTATTGCTTCAACTTGCAGTACTTGTTGTGTTATTATCTAATTAAATACAATAATAATGTATATTGGTCACTTTGACCAAAACGTTTAATTAAGTAATCAATGGCACTTTAAAACAAATATTCAACTTCCTTTGTATTTACCCCATTAGTCTAAAATATTGTCTGAGGAACAGGTAATCACATTTCAATACAATTATTGGCTACGCAGATATTCATCTCCGAGAACAAAAGAACTTGGCTTATTTAAGAGCCCTGTGAGGAATAGGGAACTAAAACATGTTTGTGCTGGCAATTGTTACTAACCCATAAAGCAAATATTTGCCTTTCAAGACACATATCTTTTGTGAATAATGGATGTCACCTGGACGTTATGGGGTGATTTATTATCGTTCGACATAGTTTCATCATACATCATATATATTATGAAATATCGTTTCATCAGAAATATGATGAAAGTCTGGTTTTATATCATGATGTGCATGTATGTATGCAGATAAATTAAAGTCATAGCGATACTTTTAAAACTGAAAAAATATAATCATCTTATGTCTTCGACAATTATACGACTACTTTCTCTCTCTCTCTCTCTCTCCCTCTCTCTCTCTCTCTCTCTCTCTCTCTCTCTCTCTCTGTCTCTCTCTCTCTCTGCAGATAAAATATTTCCTTCCTTACTTAATAATTTGAAAAACACTTTTAAATTCAGTGATTGTGCATCTTGAGTAGAGTGACCTCTTCCATGCCATTACAACAGTCTACATCCACAAAAAATGTGGATTTAAAAAGTTGAAATGTGTTAAATAATCTGTATATTCAATTTTGTTATCTTTGTTAATATTTATACATTCTATTATTGCCTAGATTGTAGATCGTTCTAGTCTAAGATAAATCACTTACTTTGTTTTAGCCTATGGTGATTCCGTAGATTTACATTGTTCTAGTTTAAATTACATTGCTAAGTATTCATTGTTCTAAGCTAAAGATACATCTATTGATTGACATTGTTCCAGTCTAAGAAACATCCATTGATTGAAATTGTTCTATGCTAATGATACAGTCATTGATTGACATTGTTCCAGTCTAATATACATATACTGATTGACATTGTTCTAATATAAGATACATCCATTGAATGACATTGTTAAAGGCTAAAGATTCATCCATGGATTGACATTGTTCTTGTTTAAGGTGCTACATCTATAGTTTCTCTAATTCAGCTGCATCGATGTGGCAATAGACAGGGCAAACGTATTCCGCATATGTGTATCTTTCATTTAGAGACAAAAGTTTTCTTTCATACAGACAAAAACACATTACTAGAATGGTAGATATTTACACAAATAAGTAGATATATAGAGATATAAATATGTACAGACAGATAGATAACTTGTTGTGCTAATATATGGTTTAGTTGGCCATACCTATCAACATTAGTTAATATTGTGCCGTTATATATCAAGAAACATTATGTTTAAATGAATATCGTTTCACACATTGCCCTAATACGTACATAATTGCATTAGATAAAACCACCATCAGTTTGATTCAATACATGGTCAACGTACCAAAGCATTACGCAAAATGGTTAGATCACTTTTGAACAAAAGGCTGAGTGGGAAATTGTAAACACGACCAGAACACAATTGTCATCACCTGTAATAGCTGACCCAAATAAATCGTATATATTAGACATATTCCAACTGGCTAAGCAGAATGCTATTTATGTATACTCCAACCAGTCGTTGAAGTTGCAATGAAGGCAATTGCACTTGTTTTGTTCATAGGACCCTTGACATACGTTCTGTCAGGTAAGTGTATCCTTCTGTTGTGGTCATATGACCCTTGGCATACGTTCTGTTTGGTAAGTGTGTCCGTCTGCTTTCGTCACAGGATCCTTGGAATACCTTCTGTCAGGTAGGTGTGTCCTTCTGTGTTGGTCATAGGATCCTTGGCATACGTTCTGTCAGGTAGGTGTGTCTTTCTGTTTTGTTCATAGGACCTTTAGTATACCTTCTGTCAGGTTAGTGTGTTCTTCTGTTTTGGTCATAAGATCCTTGGCATACGTTCTGTCAAGTAGGTGTGTCCTTCCGTTTTGGTGATAGTACCCTTGGCATACGTTCTGTCATGTAAGTATGTTCTTATAATTTGGTAATAGGACCCGTGGCATACGTTCTGTCAGGTAAATGTGTCCTTCTGTGTTGGTCATAGGATCCTTGGCATACGTTCTGTCAGGTAGGTGTGTCTTTTTGTTTTGTTCTTTGGACCCTTAGCATACGTTCTGTCAGGTAAGTGTGGCCTTCTGTTTTAGTCATATGATCCTTGGCATACGTTCTGTCAGGTAAGTGTGTCCTTCTGTTTTGGTCATACGATCCTTGGCATACGTTCTTTCAGGTAAGTGTGTCTTTCCGTTTTGTTCATAGGACCCTTGGCATACGATCTGTCATGTAAGTATGTTGTTATGTTTTGGTCATAGAACCCTTGGCATACGTTCTTTTTTGATATACCGTTAAATATATACATATATATATATATATATATATATATATATATATATATATATATATATATATATATATATACACACACAGACATATACATATATATATATATATATATATATATATATATATATATATATATATATATATATATTGTATATCTAAATAGTTTTGTGTGTTGACTTTATCAGGAATTGAGGGTGGGAGTTTATGCATACCTTGTAATGTCTTTGTATGTAAACAACATCTTACATAGCTAATGTTTGTTTATGATTGCAGAATATATGTTGTGATACTTATTACTTATAGTTCAACATGTTTACTTGCATTTGAGTTCAGAACATTGGTATTCCCTTCTGGGATTCCTGGTCTACATAATCATTCTCATGTTCTATGATTGTCCTTAAGTTAAAAAGACTGACATTGACAATAACTTTGAATATTATCATAATAAATTCTTAACGCTCACCATGGTACTCTTAATGTGTTTGTATATTAAAATCTTTTTAATAAAATAATTATTTATTTCAATCTTAGCATCTGACATGGAATCAGTTTTGTTGTTATTTTAATTTTTAATTTAAAAAATATATTTTTATTTATTTGAATAAAATTGTATCTTTGGAATTACAAAGTTCTGACTTATACTTTTGGATTTGTATTCCTGGATCATATTGAACTAATTTAGAAATATTTCAGATACATTGTGATGCATCAATAATGTAAAGCACATACCATTCTAAGTGTATAAGTATACCAGCACATTAGAGACTGGAACTAATTATAATCAGCATGGAAACACATTCGGAATACTTTTTAATTTTGTCCTTGCGATTTAACATATTTATAAGTAATTGGGATTTAATTCGCAATTCGAAAGAAAGCCAGTTCTTTGGGAAAAAATACATATGTTAGCATGTGTTTAAGTAAAACGATAAGGTGACTCGCTCGCAGGAACAATCCATTTATCAGAACACTGAATTTTTCTGCAAGTAGTACTCCAAGGTACACCCATCTTCATTTATGGAGGGAAATGTTGTGTGTAAGTATCCCGTAATACCTTAATGAACGTATTGGAACCTTTAAGAAGTGCTATCATTGCTATTTTTAGGTGACTTCAACGGATAAATATGTCTTTATATGATAAGACTGAGGCAACTCGTACAAAAATTATGAACAATTCCATCATGCATCTTTGCACTTACATTAAAGCATATAGTTAATTATCATAAGCATTTGTGAATCATTTTTTATTTCGATTTTGTTAATACAGTTCAGTTTGTTTTCCATTATAATATGCGGAGTATTGCCGAATTCGTATGTGTAAGGAAAAAGTAAAATATCGTAGAAGGTCGTATCAGGAACAAAACACTTCCCATACTAAGAGTTGTTATACATGGATAATAAGATGACCAAAGGCAGGCGAATAATTAGCCGGATTACATTTTCACACTTACTTTGGACTTAATTGTAAAGCAATTTTGAAAGTAACAATTAACGTAAAACGCTAATTGAACTGGATGTTATGGTTTATGTCGGACTCTCCCCGTTGATAATTGTAAATCTTTGCGTATTTGATTGAAACATGATTCAAAGGGTTTAGTCGTCGCACAACCCAAGGTCTATGCTAATTTAATATTATTATTATCAGTCGATTGTTTTTCTAAATTCTTTTTCTTCATCGTCCTGGTCATATTATTATTATTATTATCATTATTATTATTATTATTATTATTATTATTATTATTATTATAGACATTTCAAGATTGTATTCGCTTACTGTGAAAATGTCTGATAGGTATTTTTGTTGTTCCAAAATAAAGTCTTAAAAAATTGTTTTTGTCTCTCTTCTTATGTGCACTAACGGCGATGAGAAGTGTGTACTCCTTATGTCAAGTTTTAGTATTGGTTTGGTTGCCCGTTTCGTAGCTTTGTATTCTCAGTGGTTGTGTTTTCTCTGTTTTCCAGCTCCTACTGACTCGGAAGCGGTCTGGGTAAAAGATGTCACACCTTTCCAGAGAAACAAAAGGATATTCAATGATCGTGACCTCCCTGACAAGCTGAGGTTTCAACTCAGGCGCGGATCAAATATTTTGACCTTAAATTTGAAAAGAAATTACATGAATGATCGAAACGCAGACGTTTATTTTGCGACAAAATTGGAAGACGGTCGATCCATCCTTGAGAAAACACCAAATCTGGGAAATATAGTAAGCTTTGAAAGAGTTACAACAAAATAGTGTATATGTATTAATTTATGCTGTGATTAATATTAACAACACTGAAAGAGATACATAATCACGATAAAGATATGCTAATAGATAAAGAAAACACGCAAACTTCAACATTATGGTGACGAGGTGCTTCTATTACACGTATAATTAAGACAGATTTAGGACTTATGAGGCAAGGACTGCAAAGAGTTTATATAATTTCGTAGAAGAAAAAATGAACAATTCACTAACACATTTACGCCTGTGATCAGTTGAAATGAATGTATCTAAATCCGGCTGATAATCATTGCAACTTAATGGGAGAATAACTTAACAATGACGCCAATATCTTAAAATCAGAAACTCATTTTGTATGATAGAAAATACATAGCCTTGATTGCAATCTTTTATTATAAATATCTTTCTAAGATGAATACATTTTATTATTTCTTTATCAGATTATCATAAAGGAATGACTTATAAACTTAAGGAAAGGTTCTATAACAAATGGCTAGTACACAATGCAAAATATATGATTTAGTTGGTTACGATAGAAAGCAATCTGAGCAAAAATCGGTTTAAAAATGCAAATACTATGGGACACACAGATATCGATAAATGACATAACAACTGAAATCAGATTTATCATAGATGTGAGAAACAAGTATTCCACATTTACGTCTATGATCATTTGACATTAATGTACTTAAATCCGGCTGATAATGATTGCAACTTGATTTGTATTTATCCCTGTTCTTCCCGTTGTTATTGACACCCTCTCGGGAAGCGATGTACATCACTTTATGAGAATCTGGACGCCAGGACCTCAATTATTGTCTAAAAATGGAATATAACACATCATATAGTGTGGATTGTGAAGTTAAGTTTACGAAAGAAACGACACAAATGGCTGTCCAAAATACATACATCTATATCTTATGAAACCAATGAACGACTTGGAAGAAAATAATCTGTGGTTTCTTTGAAATGGCATGGATCTGAGCAGATTATTGAATCAGATACATGATGCTAATAACAACCAGAAGTACTATTAACATTCAAACATATAAGTTGATCATTATAAAGAGGTTAAAATTGTGCATTACAATAAATAACATTCTTTGTTTATATCTGGCATTTATGAAGAATTGGAACATGTATGCACGAATTACTACAACCATGGGCGTAACATATCATTACATAACAGTGTACGGGAATTAGCACATGACACGACTTACACAATATCTGGTATTGACCTTGAATTTAATGTTGATTATAGTAAGCACCTGTTGAGTAACAGTGCGACTGAAGGACGTTTTTACATGATACTATACTTATATGCAAAAGCAAATTACGAATTCTGCATGGCTTCAAATTCAATATTAAAGTCAAATGCTAGAAAGCATTTCGTAGCTCCATGGTACACGTCAACTAGTAATACAATCTAATTTATTTATTTAATTTATCCATGGGATTTAATATCGCATCTTTGTGGAACTTCTTGTATATTGAATTTGAGAAAGTGCTTTGTATCGTATATCTTGCTGCACACTTGAATTGTTATAAATAATTAAGTAAGTCATATTAGTACAAACATGTTATGGAAAATGTTATGAATTCCTGCAAGATATTCGATTTTTGATCATTTCAAAGTTGACATGGCCATCTGATGAACAGGAAAAATATGTCACTTGGGTATCTATAATTTCTTTCCACATATTGGTCAGGGAATATCTTTTTTAGTTTAATGACACATTCATATAATCTGTTTTTTGTGTATACTTCTCATATCAAGCCAAGTAAACAAATTTCTTTTAAAATCTGTTGGGCTGACATAACTAATTTATATTTGCTTTTGTTATTCAAACGCAATGTTTCTGTACACTATTGCATCTATATGTCCAAAATACATCTTGTGAATAACTATGATAATATTGTAAATAAACTGCTGCCAATACTTTCTGTATAGACCTGTTTAACAAGGATAGTTACCTCCCTTGTGCGAGTTATAGTTATTTGCTAAATCTACTTCCCGTGAGCAAAACATCCAATGAAATGACGTCTAATAAAGGTATTAAAGACCAGTGCTCTTTTGGCAAGCTATCAATTCGTAAACTGATTGTTTATTTAAGAGATGGAGGCAATAATACAAGGGATGGTCAATAATACATGCTTCGCGCAAAGTCTATACACTGTTGAATCAAAAGAAAACTTCGTGAATATATTATGAACGTTTTATCTACTTCTTTTCGTGTTACACAGCTTATTTATCATAGCATGCACCTAGGTATATAGACACACACACACAAACACACACACACACACACACACATATATATATATATATATATATATATGTGTGTGTGTGTATATATGTGTGTATATATATATATATATATATATATATATATATATATATATATATATATATATATATATATATATATATATATATATATATATATATATATACAGATAGCGGTATTTTACAGGATGTCGCTTATTACCAAGACAGAGATAATGAGGCGTCCTTAACTGTCAAATGTGTCAAACGATCGAGCGAAAAGTGTGAAAGAGTCATTGTAAGTATTTTAATTTTTAAAACCTAAAGATTGTGGTTCAAGGTATGCACGATACTTCCCTGGTGATCGAGTGCATTTTTATGATATCATTGCCAATATAAGGTATTTAAATTTAAATTTAGATCAGGATGCCTCATGCCATTGTTAATCTCTTTCTTTAACATTAAGAGCATTTTTTTATTTAGAAAGGTTTTATTATGTTCTACATAGTTAACAAGTGTTCAGTTGTTTGCGTTAGCTTGGATTGGATGGCTTTAAAGAATAAAACGCACTCATGTTATGCTGTGATATGTGTGAGTTTCATTACGATACTGATCCATGTGCTACTCAACTTTTAAAAAATTCAATATCCGTCCTGTTAAGTGTAACGAAATATGCCTAATATTAGAGTTTAAGTTATTAAAAATCTCAGATTTTTAGAGTACGACAAGAGAGATGATTATATGGATAAAATAAGACTAATGTGGCTGTATTATATTGATATATATATATATATATATATATATATATATATATATATATATATATATATATATATATATTTGTATTCATTTTCCATTTTGAACTAGAATGGAAAGATACGAATGGGGAATGAAAAATACGATCTACGGCCTTTGGAAACCAATGACGGATCAGAAAACTTATTTGAAGCTCCATATAGTCTTGGCAAAGCATATATACTAGAAAATCCTGTCAAATTCCAAAAGGACATTTCAGGAGTAGACGAAGGTTTGCAGCACCTCATTAAATTTAGAAATAATCTTGAGCATTGTTGTTTAACAGCCACTAAAAATGCGTTGTGAAACGCCAGGGTAAAACAGTAGTTGAAACATGGTATATATATATATATATATATATATATATATATATATATATATATATATATATATATATATATATATATATATATATATATATATATATATATATGTGTGTGTGTGTGTGTGTGTGTGTGTGTGTGTGTGTTTTATAAATACATATATATGACTAATTAGTTATTGGTATATTGTTTATCAGATTTAATAACAACTCATTAAGGTTTACTAGCATCATAACATCAACCAGTGTTGTCTAGATTAAACGTAAGGCTAAGTCAGGCTAAACTAATGACATAGTACCATGATTGTAGCACATATTTCTCTCACAAGAGTCTATCGTTTAACGTTCTATTTTGAATAGTTTCTTTATTTCAACACAAATGACAGTTTGTTAATGTAAGAAAATATAGCCTTACATACGTCGTAAATATGGAGGTAAAATTCGTAAAATCTTTCAGATGCAGCAAACAATGAGAAAAATGCATAATAAAGAATGGCTTATTTTCTTTAAATTTTACAACATGCACGAGATGGTAAGCTAGTATACCAAAACTTAACAGGTAGAGAGGCATGTTAGAAAAGCATTAGTAGATTGAAACGAGGACTGTAGCATATAATAACATATAAGGGTGGTAAGAAATAAGCACATTGGAGGGTGGTACGAAGTTATAACATTGGAGGGTGGTACGAAGTTATCACATATGAGGGTTGTAGAAACTTATCACATACAAAGATTGTATGTAATTATCACATGCAAGGGTGGTAAGAAATCACACATGAGAGTGGTAAGAAAGTTATCATTATGGAAGCAGGTAAGGTAATCCCATATATAAGGTAAAGATTTCACAAATTATTTTTTTATCTTTCATTGAGTTTCGTTTCATCTGTGCAAAATATCTACGAATGATATACATTAGTGATGAAAATACAACATTTTATATGCAATTATAGCTAAATAAAAATTACATGAAATTATTGAAAATTCATCTTGATAAACTAAAATATATCACGTGGATGAAAATGATTTGTAAAGTGGCGTTGCCACTTGTGTCTCCACCGTGGTTATATCTTGTTTGGAACAATGTTTCCACATTTATGAAACATATATTCCTTTATGTATACTTCATACAACTTGTATTGCTATTTTTTTGACATGTTTACAGTCACACATCTCTCTCTCACCTTTGTCTCTCTCTATCCTCCCAAGCTCTCTTTCCCTTTCACACTGTACTTCCTTATCAGGATGATCAGATTTTAAAATATTTGATGACTCTCTACTCTCCAATATAAATTTATTTACCCATTGAGTAGTACTCTCAAGAATGCCTTACAAAATGAATAACAAACAAGACAATGTAGATTTTCAGTATTAAATAGTTTAAAACTTCTTTTCCCAAGTGATTCAAGCAGATTATCAGTGAATCAACTTTCTACATATTTTTATGTTCGCTATTGTGTGTCAGCAATACAATAGTCAATAAAACTTGCATTCTGCAGAAATCTTTGAACAGCTTAAAGAAAAACTCTTCAACAGATCATTTTTAATGCAAAGAGACAGTAAACGATTTGAAGAAAAACTATAATACATAAAGAAACAACATTGATTGAGTACAATCATAACCATGTTTCAATTAATATTTGATTAGCAACCCAAAATTAATTGATACTCAAAATTAAAGTAAAGTACTTGACTGTTATTTTCTTCAAATCAATAGATATTTACAGTTTAAATTGACTGTAATCTTCTTAAAATCAATAGACATATACAGTTGACTGTAATGTTCTTAAAATCAATAGACATTTAGAGATGAAATTGACTGTAACCTTAAAATCAATAGACATTTACAGCTGATATTTACTGTAATCTTCTTAAAATTAATAGACATTTACAGTTGACTGTAATCTTCTTAAAATCAATAGACATTTACAGCTGAAATTGACTGTAATTTTCTTAAAATCAATATATATTTACTGTTGAAAGTGACTGCAATGGTCTTAAAATCAATAGACATTTACAGTTGAAATTGACTGTAATCTTCTTAAAATCAATAGACATTTACAGTTTAATGCAGAAACAAACCAAGATATGAAAACATAAACTAATAATGATGGAAATGTGTTGTTTATTGCTGTTAATTATTGTAACTTTATTCTAGCCATGAAGTAATTGAGCCGCTAATCGCATGTGCACAGAAGAGAGAAACCATATTTTGCCTTATAATTAATAAGAAATGGAAAATCTTAGTTTTTTCAGATGATATAAGGAAATATTGTAATCGTGAAGTGGTAAAGTTTGTCATTTAATTCTTTGCCTCTTGTGACAACACAGCCTGCATACATGCGTGACAATACACGGTTTTCACTCGTGATAATACGATGTTTCAACTGGTGATAATACAATGCTTCAACTTGTTCTTGTTGCTGGGTTTAACGCCATCTTTCAGCACAAGATAGTAAATATATGTCCGCCAGTATAATGGTGGAGGAAGAAGCCGGGGAAACCCCCCAGAAAGAACCACCGACCCACGAGAAGCTATTGGAAAGCATTTCACAGACCCACATTGGCCGAATCTGAGACTCGCACCTACGCAGACAGAGGTAAGATGTCAGTGATCCGTAACGGGAAGCGCTTTGGACCACTCGGCCACTCAATCGCCCACTTCCACTTGTAAAAATGTTCTTTGCGTACTCATCTAACGTAGATATCCTCTATGCATTATATATTAAAGTAAAGTAAACACACAAATTTATGTTTATAAGCTTGACATATTCAAAATGATTATTTTTCCTATTATAAACTTCTTTGGACAGAGAAACGAAATAAGCGAAGGGCTATCTACAATGTCAACCTTGTCGTAATGGTAGATTCAACAATATGGGACCTGTAAGTGACATTTATTACATAAAAACTAATCTATCTATCTATCTATCTATCTATCTATCTATCTATCTATCTATCTATCTATCTATCTATCTATCTATCTATCTATCTATCTATCGTAAATTATGTCACAAAGTTTTCCAAATTTGTTCGCTCGTTCCTAATAATTAGGTTGAGAAATAGAAGCCGCTACATTTATTATATTTAAATACTCTATTTATTAACCGTATATATTTATTTTTCTTATTTTCTAATCTTTGATCGTAAGAGAGATCAAATGTCTTTTTCGTGCTATCCAAAAAGAATATGTTTATTGTACATTCTTGGAGAAGAATTCTATGGGACAAAAACATTGCGTTTGTTGGCATGTTTATATCGTAAGTTCTGAACACTAAAATAATGTATTTGTTTTGTCAAAGGTACACCTATCCTATCAAACAATAGAACATCCAAGTATATCTCTCAACATTTTCCTTCGTGACTTTGTAATTTTTAAGGTAAGAAAGTTAGTCCATAAGCGGTTGAATGACATATTTACCCGAACACATTATCTTGTAACATTGGGGTGGGGGATAGGAGTACTAACTCTATATCCTTCCTTATTTAGACAATTAAATGATCCATATCAATTTAAGTTTGATTTTGTAATGAAATTTAAATAAGTAAGAATCCTTTAGCCAATATAAGGTTTATGGTCTCCTATGCTATCATGAATGGGATCGGATTCACATGAATTAATATTTATCGTGGATTAAGAAAAGGGATACTATATTATATTTTATTGTAGAGTGCTGATATATTATCCATAATTATAAAATATATTAATATTATTAGGGACATAAGAGTTTAAGACATTTACTTTTTTATTTTAAAATAATAACCCTTATATTTTAAACGACTTATAAGACTCTGGAAGAAGTACATTGCATTAAGTAAGAAAGAAGTACTGTCGCTTCCAGGAGTCGTTCATTTCATCTAAATAAAATACAAGTTCTTAGTTTAAGGAGCTGAGTCATGGTAGCTATATATATATATATATATATATATATATATATATATATATATATATATATATATATATATATATATATCTTCTAATCTCATTTGTCATTTGGGACCAAACACGACTTACAGTACTTAGCCAAAGATTTGAACCTAATTATTCTAGGTAAGGAAATAAAAACATACATTACGAGAAATGGAGAATTCCAGAGGAAATGCCTTGAAGGATATGCTACCCAAGAATGGATAATAGTGATGTTATCAAACTTAAACTAGCAAGTATATAAGATCTATGATACATATTATAAAAGATGCAATAATCAAACAAATATATATATATATATATATATATATATATATATATATATATATATATATATATATATATATATATATATTGAATAAAAGTGTTTCCATCACAAGCATAAAATATTAATCGTTGGTGGTGTCGGTTCCATTTATTATATGGGATAATTCCAATTAGACCTTACCTGGATCTTTTTCTTTTTCTTCTTGTTCTTCTTGTTCTTGTTCTTCTTGTTGTTGTTGTTGCTGTTCTTCTTCTTTTTCTTCTTCTTCTTCTTCTTCTTCTTCTTTTTCTTCTTCTTCTTCTTCTTCTTCTTCTTCTTCTTCTTCTTCTTCTTCTTCTTCTTCTTCTTCTTCTTCTTCTCTGTGTGTATCTTTGTGATTTATCCATGCATCGCTTGGTTAATATGCATTTTAAAACAGAATTAGAAACTGAATAAAAAATGCACCAGTTTTCATTTATTTTCGACGTTGTTTAAAGAGTGAAACCGATTTTCCACATAACAAATCCAGACTGACTATGCTTAAAGGAAAATCAGCAGTTGAAGCCGACGATTATCTTGATGACCTTTCTGACTGGGACGTCAAAACCGGTTCAGTAAACCTACCACCTTACGATCATGCAATGCTCTTTACCAGGTAAGTTTAGAAACATTATATATAATGGTACAATAATATATACAATGACTGCACGCTGAATATGACTTGATGATCACCAAAAGCACATTTCACTATCTTTTTTCATTTTGACTCCAGTAGTGGTTGAAAACTTGTAACATATCATTATATTACCTTAACGTTCTATTGCATTCGTCTAAATACATCGTTGTTGTTTGCAATCATTTTGAAACAATATGCCCATATTGTAGTAGAATCTGACATAAGTTTTTTTTAAAACAAAAAAACGAAAGAAAAACTGTCACAAACACTCTAACGTTCAACAAACCTGGTGATGATTTCCATGGCTTGTCACCATATATATTTGTATTCCACCTAAATGTCATTTTATGATGATCTCCATGGCTTGTCACATTAGATATGTTTATTCCATGTAAATGTCATTTTATGATGATCTCCATGGCTTATCACCATAGATATTTGTATTCCACTATAATATCATTTTATGAGGATCTCCATGGCTTGTCACCATATATATTTGTATTCCACGTAAATATCATTGTATGATAATCTCTATTGCTTGTCACATTAGATATGTATATTCCACGTAAAAATCATTTTATGATAATCTCCATTGCTTATCACCATATATATTTGTATTCAACCTAAATGTCATTTTATGATGATCTCCATGGCTTGTCACATATTAGATATGTATATTCCACGTAAATGTCATTTTATGTGGATTGCCATGGCTTGTCGCCATATATATTTGCATTCCACGTAAATATCATTTTATGAGGATCTCCATGGCTTGTCATCATATATATTTGTATTCCACCTAAATGTCATTTTATTATAATCTCCGTTGCTTGTCACATTAGATTTGTATATTCCACGTAAATGTCATTTTATGATAATCTGCATGGCTTGTCACCATATATATTTGTATTCAACTTAAATGTCCTTAGTGGACAATCTGTCTCACAAAAGTGGGAATGAGCGAACGTTTATTATATCTCATATTTGAATTATACGTATGCCTCTTCTTACAGACCTACGGACGATTATCTCGATTTTAATGGCAACTTTAAATACTTTTATTAGGTTTTGTAAATTGTTTCTTTTATACCTTATATCTGTAAATGATAATTATATATTGTGCGAATCCGAAAATATCACGTAGTACACAGAACGAATGTTTTGTTTTATTTATAGATATTACATGATAGAGGAGGCTAATAGTTTACTTGTTACAGGTAAGTTCATTCAGTACTCTTTCTGTATTTACTTCTTTATTTCTTTCTTTCTTTCTTTCTTTCTTTCTTTCTTTCTTTCTTTCTTTCTTTCTTTCTTTCTTTCTTTCTTTCTTTCTTTCTTTCTTTCTTTAACACTCTCTGATGACATATAATTTTGCACGCTTGAAGAAGACGAAATACGATGCAGCAGTTTCTCCAACGTAGCAAGCAGTGTGCCTCATTCTCAGTCGTGTATAAAAAAAAACGTATTTTCGTTTTTGTTTAAATAAACTGCTTTGCAACATCTCAATTTATAGTCATTAATGTATTAATATGAACTAATGACAAATCACGGGTAGCCAGATATATATTTCAAATATATTTCAAACAGAGCTAGTTAATTAGTTAATTAAAATCAGATGGGATCATCATATAATTATATAGATATTAGATAGTCGGCCGAAATCTCTGGAGATAAATTAACATCAACCACTTGGAGTTAAAATTAAAAGACAACAGAGGTTATCAGGATCGTTTCGTGCATTCGTAATATCCTTCGATATAATTGATGATTTACCTGTCACGACTAATCGATTGAACCTATACTGGTGAACTTAACAGACCACTCACTATACCGCCACCGGTCTAAACACGTATAGAAGGCAAATAATTAAAAAGAAAAGAAAAGCACACATCTGGTAAGCAAAATAATTCCATTGCAGGCGATATCCCAAAATCAAGCTCACGCGATGATTTTTGTGATGAACTCTATATTAAGATCACATCAATCCAAATGTCGACCTATCAATCAAATGCATAATGATATCCAGTGTTCAATTATCCGATGTAAGTATAAAAGAGTTTGGGACTATGTTGAAAACTAACGTATGATATGTTGATGTTGCCTGACATCGTCACAGATAATGATCGATATAATGTTGTATCTTCGGCGATTAGGGATCACGTTAAATATGCCACAACCCGCGATAGGTGCATCCATTGTCACAGCAGGATATCGAGAATTAACCATGAAAAATGTAATTTTCATAATTGTTTTTGACTTCTAAGCCCACTGTCATAGGTGTAATAAACCCAGTCATTGTGTTACCACATGTTTTAAAACACATGCTGTTATTCACAGAGTTGATGGTGATAATTACACTTAAGTAACTATAAATGTGTTGACACTTTATAATATCTGGCTGAGTTTGATATACAGAAACGCATCGTGAAAACACTTTCGGAAAGCTGCAATATTTGTTTCCTCACGAGTTCTTGAGTTCGCAGCAACGAAACTGATTTGCTCCTTTCGAAATTTGCAGTCATTAAAGATAGCTTTATAGTTTCACGTATACGAGGAAGCCATTATTGTTCATGCTAGTGAGTGTAGTCGCAACATGTAACGTATTACATCTTTAATGTGATCATGTATATGAAGAGAGTTTAAAAATCACGTGATTTAAAGAAAACTTCAACTAGTTTCCAGTCGATGAACTTTTTCGACATGTCCCTTCACTAAAGTCATATTAGTATACCTATTTTTATCGACGTAATTAATGTGCCATAATCGTAAAATTTATACACTCTACCTTTAAAATTTATGGAGTGAAATTTATTTAAAATTTATTGAGGTTAATAAAATAAGTATTACCTAAGCTTGGTTTGTTGAATATCCTCTCTGTGTATGTATACATGCACCTTAATCCGAACAACTGAAAGGTTTTAACACTTAGTCTCCAAACATAATCATTTTCTGCACTTTATTCCATTCAGGCTATTCCCCAGTAAAGAGCATATGTGAAACGGGTAACAAAGTTTCAATCATCAGACATCATGATTATTTTCGGACAGTTTCCACAGCAGCACACGAACTTGGACACAAGTAAGCCGACTTACCGATTTGTCTACCGCTTTTAAATTCCATATATAGAGCCTCGAGTAGGTTTCCATGTTTCAACATTTTGCAGTTAGTTTTAATCTCTCATTCAAAATAGGATGTTTTATCCGGATGTTCCGTTTTCTTATAGCTCAAGCGCCAGATCACATCATCATTCGGGCTAACTAGGATATTTATGATATGGATGTGCAATATGCGTTAAACACAGTATATGATCGAATATAAAAGGGGTCCAATAGCGAACATTTACCCTGATTATTTATTGCTATATACACCAAACTGTCTATATTGCTTGTTTAAATGACTACACGTCAAAACCAATTGGTTCGAGATATTCTTGCGCAACGCGACCGCAGTTTGTCTAGTTCGACATATATGCGAGTAATACTGTTAAATTACATCTCATCCTATTTTAGAACATCACTATTCTTTCCACAAGAAAGCTCATGTGGATTAAGAGACGAACTATAAAATAAATTCTGACATGTTTATAAAACTTGTTTAAGAAAACATATGTACTTACAGAATCTTGAAATTGTCTGTGTTGTACGGTATAAACCACATATGTCATTTGAAGCTTCTGACAGACCGGTAGACCGAACCTGAACATAAAAAAGCGAGATTAAGTTCGATGTCCTTTCCCGCCTAACATAATTATTAGATGAGCAGCAGGGGGGGGGGGTGGGGGGCGAATCAGACAACATTTTTAGACAAGTTTTCACTGAAATCACGCTTAAAAACAATGAAACCAATGACATCAGGCAAAGAATGTGTGTGTGAATCTGATATCGTTTCATGGATTAGGTCAAAAAAAAAATATGAAAAAATCAATGAAATCAAAAACTTTTCAAGAGATTACAACGTCGTTGTCACTCACCCTCTCAACCGAATATTTGATCCAGTCCGATACGATATCGTGTCCGAGGGTCATGTAAATTTATTGTTACAAATCCATGTGGGGCAGACTGAGCATGACTAAAGAAATTTCTAAATTGATTGAAGTCCATATCGGAGCACCATGTCTGCCAAATATTTCGTAGCGTATGTGTATCAACTCCATTAAACACACATAACACATTACAATTATCGCGAATCACTTTTGGTATTTGTGTGTAGCGTTGAGTGACATAGATCACATCCGTGTTTTTGTGCCTGCCTCTGGAAAAAATCCTTGCAGGTTTTTTTTGTTTATCTAACATGACATCGTCGTATACTACCATGTTGTTAATACTTCCATCAAGATCTTCTACTGATGGTGCCTCGTCAATATCGGTTATAAATTCAATAACATCCTCACCAGCAATCTCATTAAAATCTTTTAGCACTTCATAGCATCGTTGATCATCTACGCTAGGGGCAATTAAATACAACTTATCCCACTTCATCCATCTCATTATTAAATTGAGCAACAATTGCGTCTTGCCTGATCCAGATGGCCCGATTATAATTGCGCGGATAGAGTTTGGTAGCGCTGCATGATGCTTCACTGGTTCTCTTGTTTTAGTCGCTGAAAAATCAATTATATTCATATCTCTATACATAAATTATGGATCTATATTGTGTGAAGTGTAAGGCGCGTACTGGCACAGATGACTTGACGACGATTACAACTAAAAATAACCGATCAGCGCTTTCTGGTAAATGCGTACAATGTAGTACAAAGAAATTTAGATTTGTTTCTAAACCCAAGGAACCCAAGGAACCTTTAAAAAAAAACGAGGAGGTGATATCGCTGCCAAGTTAGCAAAACTCCCTGGAACTCCATGGGCAAAGTATCCAGGAGAAAAGCACCTTCCAGGGTATAGCTACTGTGGACCGGGAACACGATTAGATATCAGACTTGATGATCAAAATCAGCCCCGACCCGGCGAGTATCCAATAAACGCTATTGATAAGGCCTGTCACCTTCATGATGTTGCTTATAAAAGCAGCAATTTGCAACACAGGCATCTAGCAGATGTAAAATTAATTCATGCGTTAAATGCTATTCCTGATAAATCCTTCAAAGAAAAATTGGCTTCATTTTTGATAAAATCGGCTATGAAAAGTAAATTGATGTTAGGTGCTGGTAATTAATAACAACATGGAATCTATTTATTATTCCCCAAGAGGATACTGGAAGGGTAACGCTGCAATCAGTAAACTCGCTAGCGCCGCAAAAGTGAAAAAAACCACTGCGGCTCATTGGTTATCCAAACAGGCACTATGGCAAATTTACTTACCGCCGCCTAAACAAATTAATGTCTCGCATTTTGATGTAACCGGACCCAATGAAGTTCATCAGGCTGATCTATTATTTCTGCCACATGACCACGGTTACAAATATGCATTAACTGTAGTTGATATTGCAAGTCGATACAAAGAAGCAGAGCCGTTAAAAACAAAATCGGCCACTGAAGTAGCTTCTGCATTTGAAAGGATTTATCGACGAGGTCCTCTGCACTGGCCAAATCTATTGCAGGTTGATCCTGGCAAGGAATTTCAGGGTGCAGTGTTATCTACAATGAAACATCATAATGTCACCATACGACGAGGGCATACTGCACTGCATCGCGATCAGGCCATTGTAGAACGATTTAATCGGACGATTGCTGAGCGGTTATTTGGATATCAATACGCAAAAGAATTCATCCAAGAAAAAAGATCCCGTGAATGGGTTAAAAGATTACCATCTGTGATTACTGCACTGAATAACGAGATTACTAGAACCATCAACATGAAACCTATCAATGCGATTAAAAAGAAGTCAATACCTGAAAAACCACAAAAAGATTTTAGCGTTTCCCAACCAATTCTTGGTAGTAATGTCATTGTGAGGTATTTATATGAACCAGGAGAGCTTGAGGGTGGCAGAAAAAGAGCTACTGATCCTATTTGGAGTGTTACTGCACACAAGATATCTAGTATAACACGATCTACGGGTAGACCTCCAGTCTATAAACTGGATTCAACTGCCCCTCAGCGTGGGTTTACTAGACAACAATTACAAGTGATACCCGAGGACACTCAATTGCCACCACATGGTCTTAACTAGCACCCTTGCGTCTATTGCACTCAAGACAAGTCAACATCACATTATTTCTGACATGACCGAGATTGTTATTTTTTCTGTCAACGGTGAATTGGCGAGGATCCTTATCCGAATACTGACAACGCATTATACAATTGCAACTTGCGCAGTGATTATTCTGTTGTTTCTTCAAAGTGATTATTAATCCAGCATCAATATCAAATTCTCGTTGTTTTTTTTTGTCCTGTTGTTTGTAACCGGAGAGTTTTTTATCAATAATATCATTATCGCCACCAATGATTTCATCATCGCCACCAATGATTTCATCATCGAAGACAATTCTTCGAAGTTGATCTATTCTTCGTACTCTGGATACTGAAAGATAGACTAAATTCGACCATTCTATGCGATTATCTACCATCCAAACAATTGTATCCGATATAGTCAATCCCTGTGAAGAGTGTATTGTTGCTGCATAACCTAGCGTCCACGGGGATTTATTAGCACGCAATGCATCTTCAACGACATTGATATCAACCAGCACAATATCATTTAATACGAGAATCTGCTTTTCACTTCCTGACTCTGTCAGGCCTGGAATATCAACTTCAATGTTCTGTTTTCGTGTATCCGATGGCCTATAACAAAGAGGCACTGGAAGTGTTGCAAATTTTTGTTTATGCAATTCAAATAATTTCATCTGAAGTGTATCCCTAACTATTTTTCTACTGGCAATGATCAAATCGTTTGGTCTCCACGCTTCCCAAAACTCATTCATGGGAGTTTCCGAAATTATTTCACGGGCTATTTCACACTGGATTCTATCCGGTTGTAATCTAATTAATTTCTTAAACTCTTTTAATTCATTATCAAGTGATCTATGATCAGTATCAATTTCTTCATAGTAGTCTACAAAACCCTTTAGCCATTCATGTGGAGATGCACCGACAAATGGTGGTGGTTGGCCGTGATCACCGCACATGACGATTTTTGTATTCTTCAATAACAACCACTCAAGAAATATTTTTAAGACATCTTCGGACACTGTGCATATTTCATCCCAAATGATAATTTCAGGAATAAATTTCTCTCCCATGCGCTCAGGAGTCCATATATCTCCCTTCCATCGGAAAAAACTATGATAGGTACAGGCATTTACCCCTCTCTGTATCATTTCTCTTGCAAGTCTATGAGTTGGTGTTAGTACAATCATGTTAGAAACGCTAGCGTTTCCACGACGATATAACTCAATTGCCCGGGTTGTTTTTCCTGACCCACCACAGCCGTTTAAATAAACTGTTTTATATCTACAGATTGGATCAGAAATCGGTGGTGCACTAGAAAATTCTGAACACTGATTGCTTTCTAAGTAATTATTTTCAATGGTAACATCTGCTGATTGAATATAATCATGAATCATTTCTTTCTTAATTCTCCATGATCCCCAATTCTCGTTGCCAGTAGCCTTAAAATCGGCCATTTTGCTATTTATGTAAAATGAGTCAGTAGCAACTCTAACTGCGGTGGTAGGAAATTTATTAATCATTGAAAATAAATTAATAGAAGCATAACCGAGCATAGAAGCTCTCAAGTGTGTGTACTGCGGATTGTATCCATCATTGTAAGTAACAATTGTACCCAATTTGGTTCCATCGGACATAAATGCGTCCTTACGATTGACATATAGGCCTTTATTCGTTACATCCGCCATTACAAAATCGTATTCAGCGTTGTCTATAATCAATCGTGAAGAATATCTCGTATTATCATCTTTGCCACCCTGAGTGAATTTACCGATTATTCTTCGTCCAAGATTTTTTGCTTCATTGTTTCTGATTTCAAATAACTGTCTGGACCAATCCATGATTTGTTGTTCATTAAAATCAGGAAACAGTTTTCGCTCTTCGCTAATTATTTTTTCTAGATCAGGTTGTGGTAACCAGACTGATTTCTGTGCTTGATAGGATATAATTGCTTCACTGACAATTAATGATTTTAACATCTTACAATCAAGCATATACCGTAATAACACTATTGGCATCCAGTGTTTTTCAGACATGTGTTTACCAATCCAAAGATAACTACACGGATGTAGTCCTTCAGCCATTTCAAATGATACCACACAAGCGAATCCGGTTAAATCAAAATGTGGCAGTGGTCCATTAATAGCAACACGGGTCATTTCGTGTGTAGGGTGTCCAAATCGTTTGAAATATTTCTTGCATTCTCCATACCCGAGAAAACTTCCTGGATAAGACGCAATCATATCAACTGAAATAACGGTATCAGCGGTGTATTTTGTATTCCATAATCCTCCATGGCCGTATTCAAGACAAGACAATTTGACATCTGATAAAAACTCACTCCGTGTTGGTTTCCACGCGTTTTTCTTTCTAGCAAAATGTGCTGCAATGGATGGTACTGTAAAACAGTTTGCTAATAATTGATCTTCGATTTCCTCCCCGTCCTCAGAAAACTCACTAGCTAGTTGTTTCATTTGATTATGCAGTTCTTCAGTACGATATAATTCTCCGTTGGGCTTTACAAACTGATCAAATTTGCATTCTTCGTCTGAAGTACTATGAAATAGCCACATTGACACAGGATCGTTTTTACTCAAATGGTAAATAGCATCAAATAATTTCTGCTCTGAAAAAAACTCTTCTGTTTGGGGGAGATATTTTACGGTTCTATCCCGTGGAAATATTGTTACTGCAGATGACCACGCGTGTGCGTTGTGATCAATAATTTCAATTGGGGTTCCCTGTGATTTATATTTCGATTCGTATAATACTTCACCGGTGATTGTTCTTACCGATATTGGAAATCTTAATGATTTTTCTAATTTGGTTATATCCTGAATTGTTGCCCCATGCTGTTTCACTGTCAGTTCCCATTCGGTTATTTTTTTTCGTCTTAGATCAGTGAGTTTATTCCCCCGGGACGCATTTGTGAAGTGTTCTATTATTCGTTCTGCTACACAATTGAGCCCTGTCGAATATTTCATGGGTGCTAGTTTTGCAATATCAGGTTTTTCATTGAGCGGATAGATCCCGTAAACAACTGCTGTGACAGGATAAGATCTTTCGTAGTAGGGTTTATCAATTCCGGTCAAAATTCCTGGTTTTGAATCCTGATTCACAGTGATAGTTTTTTTGCCCTTCAAGATGGGTTCAAATTTATCCCTAATGATCCATTTTCCATCCTCACGGATAATGTATTTGATTCGGAAAAAATGACTTTTTTCCCCAAGACGTGAAATGATCATTGCTGCCTTTTCATCATTCATGGTAGCGTCAACAACACCATCAATTCGAAATGTTGACCAGCAATAAGATGCTCCATCACGCTTGAATTCATTAAAACAGTCTCTGATGGGTTTATCAAGAATTTTATTCTTGGGTGTATTAGAAACTATATCAAGATTGAATTGAGCATCCTTCCAGGGTCCGTCTCTTGGACGTTTTGGATGTTTTTTGGGTCTATCGCGATTAAATTTAGGACTGATTTTCAATAATCTCTTAAACTCTTTCATGTTTCCGTCTCTTGGACGTTTTGGATGTTTTTTGGGTTTATCGCGATTAAATTTAGGACTGATTTTCAATAGTCTCTTAAACTCTTTCATGTTTCCGTCTCTTGGACGTTTGTTTCTGTTTACTACACGTTTTTTGGGTCTATCGCGATTAAATTTAGGATTGATTTTCAATAGTCTCTTAAACTCTTTCATGTTTCCGTCTACTATACGTTTTTTGGGTTTATCGATATTAAATTTAGGATTGATTTTCAATAATCTCTTGAACTCTCTATCGGCATTGAATTTAGCATTTTTCGAAGTCAATCTCTTGAACTCCTTCATACTATATTAAAAACAGGTGTCTAAATGAAAGATTTATGTATAATCAATCACTGCAATGGGGTCAGTCATTGAATTAGACAATAGTGTAGTATATAATGACCCAAGAATTCAGACTACACCCAGTGATTAAAAATTACGAAGCATCCAGTGATGGTGTTGTAAGACACTGTAGACTGAAGAACCCAATTGGGTGGGATAATGGTATGGGGTATTTGGTGTTTAATGTTGGAAGGAAGACATTTCGCAATCATCGTTTCGTATTTGAATGTTTTAATGGATTGATCAAAGATGGTTTTATTATTGATCACAAGGATTCTAATCGAAAGAACAATTCTTTATCCAATCTGCAAGCTATCACACAAAGTGAGAATTCCAAACGTGGAAAGACTGACACTTGTTCAAAAGCGAGACCAGTGAAATCTTTGAATACAATAACTAACGAAGAGAAAATATTTCAATCATTATATGAAGCCGGTAAGTATTTCAATATTTGTAGAACTTCAGTACGATTCGTTGCATCGGGAATAACCAAGACGGCTATTTCAAAAAAGAGTGGACAAAAAATTCAATTTAGTTATGTCTGACACGTCATATTTTCCAATTAGAGATATGTCATTGCTATAGAATAATGAATTCTGAAAACATGAATAGCATCATAGTTGAAATAGCAAAATTGAAAAATCAGGATATCAAACTATCAGATGGATTAAATCCTGATCAAATTGTGTCTGATTTTCAGGATATAGAATACGGAGTTAGCACTAACAAATATATGCTACCCAAGAAATATGCACTCATCAAAAGAATTCAGAATTCTATTAAAGACTCTCTTTCATTTTCCAGTGACATCAGTGTGTTAGTTCCGTTGTATACTATTGTAGAACGAATACGAAAAGAATTAGGTAACGAATACGAATTGAAAAAAGAAGTCAACTCTAAAATTAGAAACCTACGGGCGTTAATTCAAGAAAATGAACAATTTTAATTGCCCGACCATTATCATTTTTTTTAGCCGACCCTCAAGGGGTATGTCAAAAATTGAATGAGGAAACTATCAGTATTAATTATTTTATATACAATTATGATACTTTCCTCATCATTGATAACGCTGTTAAAACAACAAAATAAGACTTCCATGACTGTGTTAAAAATCATCCGACATGTCAAAAAAGTGGAGAAACTGTCAGTATTAATTATTTTATATACAATTATGACACTTTCTCCATCATTGATAGAAGGTGTCTCACGATGAAATAACACTTCCATGACCGTATCAAAAATCATCCGACATGTCAAAAAAGTGAGGAAACTATCAGTATTAATTATTTTATATACAATTATGATACTTTCCTCATCATTGATAACGCCCTAAACACTTCCACGGTGACTTTGTCACTGGTGTTAAAAATCATCCGACATGTCAAGTGTTTTACAATTGAAAAATGGTTTGCGATTTCAAATAATGGTCAATGAAGCATTAACAACCCGATTGGCTCGTGAACGATTAGATGCAATCAGGAGATTTGTACCAATTCGTGACTCTGTACGGAATAAACTGCAACAACGACAGAGTTTACAAACTGATTTTGCTTTAGGGTCTGAAGAATTGTTTAAACCAGTAACCACAGCAACGAAAGGGGTAGAGCGTGCTTTACTGGGAAATGATCCTGACGGTAAAAGAAAAGAAGAGGGTCTTATTTCTGTACTTGAAAAACTAGCAGCGAAAACTGAACAAACTGAACAAACTGATCCGAAAAAAACGACTGTTTCTCTGTTGAATAAATTTACTGATCATGCTAAAATAGTAATAAAACAATTTAATTTATTCAAATCAAGGGATTATCAAGCCTTTGGTGATTTTGCCGCTCAAAGTTATAATTCAAAAAAAGATTTTTTAAAGGACGAGTATAAGAATGATAGAATATCAAGTAATGATTGGTTCGATAATTTGTATAAACTAAATAAAGGGATTGGTCGTTTGAATAAGGAGGAGATAGGATACAAGGAATTTCAAAGGGGAATTAGTAATTATAAAAGAGAACAAATAGAAGAGCGACAACGAGAAATAGAAGAACGACGTCAAACACCAACACGTAGACAAACAAGAAGACAAAAAAAACAACAACTACCACCTGATGATGATGATGATGATTTAGAAGAACGACGTCAAACACCAACACGAAGACAAAAAAAACAAGAAGGACCTAATGATGATTATTTACAAGAAACGGATTTAGAAAAAATAGATGAAGCAGCTGGTTATAGCGGAAGTGGACTGCAAAATCCAAGGATTTCGTGTCCTGATAGTGTTATCCATGATATATCACGATTAGATGTTCTTGTAGGAGGATTCCGAGCTGGAAATAACTCTCCAGAAATAATTAATGAAGCAGCTGATATCTGTAGACGGTTATTTGCCGGCGGTATCATGGATATCAAAACATATCGAGATTTCATTGACGAGTTAGCAAATGGGTATCATAGTGATTAAATAACAATTGAAAACACTATTGTTTTTATAATAATGATCATACACTACAATCATGATAAACCAACCCTCGTCTATGTAGTTAATTCACGGTTTCCAGTTTATAAAGCATACTATGGAGATGGCCTCGGCAATACCATTTTAGGATTCTTTTCAAGAATGGCTCCAAAAGTGATGCCGTTAGCTAAACAGTTATCAATGAAAGCCATTGATGTTATTCGTGATAAGGGTATTGGTGCTGTTGGAGATCTTGCCGGGAAAGCGTTTTCAACTGCGAAGGATAAAATAACATCATTAGTGAGGCGAAAAAAGAAACCGTTACCGTCTACAGCAGAAATGCCTGCAAGTGTTAGTAAAATAATAAATAACGCAGTAGATGAAAAACTAGCGTCGATGGCTTTACCTCCCGACCTAAATATGATAGCAGGAAGTGGCTTTAGAAAACGCTAGCGTTGAAAATCCGATTTAGACTCTGATAAATAGAATAAAATGTTCAAAAAGTCACGTGATCCAGCATTTGATATAGACGCCCCAGTTGGTAAGGATGATTCTGTACGCGATTATCAATATTACGCCTATCATGCCATAGACCCAAATAGTCGATCGCGAATTGATCTTCAAGTCCATGATACCAGTAAATACTTTTTACCCTGTGAAGCGTTTATTGAAATCGAAGGAGAAATTTTACGAACAAATGATACAGAGTATCCAGATGGTACTCAAGTCGGGTTTGTCAATAATGGTATCATGGCGTTATTTGAGAGTGCAAAATATCTCATTGATGAAAAAGAAATTGAGACGATAGATCGTGATGTTGATGTGGCTACAACAATCATAGGGTTAGCGAGATATTCTGATGATTATACAAGATCAGCAGGACCTTCTATGATGTTTGCAAAAGATGGTAAGAATACGGCTGGAGGAAATCAATTTATTATAAGACGACCAAAGAATAATGCTGGCGCCGCTAATATTGATGCCGAGGATATGATTATAAACAGCGATCCTAATTACAATCTAGGAGCTTTAACACGAAACGCAACGTTGCAAGGAGCGCGTAAATCATTTTCATGCGCGATTCCACTGCATCATATATTTGGATTCTGTAGAAACGTCAGAAAAGTTATCTACGGGGCAAAGCATACAGTATCGCTTGTACGAAAGGGTGATGATAATGACGCAATTTGGAGGATTCCAGCGGATGCTGCAGCCCCCAATGCTGATGCCGGTAAAGTCAAATTAACAAAAATATCATTGTGGATGCCAGTGTTGACTCCAGCAATCACCGCAGAAGAACGATTACTATCATTTATGGACCAAGGGGGAAAGACATTACTAAGTTGGTTATCAGTGAGTACAGATGTGAAACAATCAAATATCAACGGGTTATTCACTTGGAACCTAGCATCAAAACAAGGTGTTGCTGCGCCACGTCACATATTCGTAGCGTTACAGGATAACACACGAGTTGGCGATCAACGTTTCAGTCATATGATATTTGATCAATTAGGTGTGAAAGACGTCTCACTGAGAATAAACGGCCAGCAGGAACCATCCGAGGATATACAACTTAATTACACAGAAAATCATATTGCACGAGTTTATCATCGTCTGTTGTCATTTATGGCACGTGATCAAAATGTGGATACCGGTCTACAAATATCACAATTGGATTTCAAAAGCCTCTATCCGATTTATTACTTCTCACTGGAACATCTCGATTTGATGAGACAATCTGTCGTTGATATACATTTTAGAGCTAATGTGACTCGTGGTGCTATTGCTGATTATAGAGCGGTTGCTGTCATTCTCAGTGATAAATCAATGCTACTTGAAGGTGTTGGTGGAAGAATGAGAGTGGTAGATGCCCCAGTAGAAAATCTTTGATTGAAATCTTTAAACGATTTTTCCATTAGAATCAATCTATTATGTATAATGTCATATAGTGTTATTAGTGTTGCGTTAACTCCTGGTCAAATCAAAAAATTGCAATCAGAATCGGCTAAGCGATGTGGAACCACAATCACTTTGAAACCTAATCAAATGACTGGTGGTGCAAATAAATTATCACTGACAACTCGTCAAATAAAACATTTCAATGATGCACTTGCAGCCATAAAAGGTGTTCAGATTACTCTTTCTGCGGCTGCTATCAAAAATATGATGAAAACGGGTGGTATATTTCCATTGTTAGCGGCAATACCAGCATTGATTGCAGCAGCAGCCCCAGCAGTGGCTAAAGCAGCAGCGTTAGGAGCCGTTGGTACTGCAGCAGGAATGGCGTTGAAAAAAGCAACTGGACAGGGTTATAAAAAAAGGGGAAAGGGTCTACGACTACCAGGAACCCCGTATTCATGGTACAGCGGGAGATCCGTTCACGGATCAGGCCTGAGACTACCAGGAACGGTTTATTAATTGAGGAATCTTTGATTCCGATGTCCAATTTTGATTTAATGGATGCTGCTAAAAACCTAGCGATTAAAAATTTCAGAGGTGTTTTTATGAAAGATCAATTACCACATCAACCAAACAAAACTGAAACAGGTATTATTAATCTCGATAACAGCACCGGACCTGGAACTCACTGGGTTGCATACGCTATTGATCCACGTGGGATTGTCTATTTTGATTCATATGGATTAGCCCCGCCAAAAGAGTTTATGAGTTATATAAAAAAATTTCCAATGAAGACTTGGTATTCTACGCTACCAACACAACAAATCAATGACCCACCAATATGCGGCAGTGAAGTATTAAATGTCCTTGATGCTATTTCAGCATCTAGAAAACCACCTCATATTGTCGTAAATGACTACACTAGTAGTCGCTGGAAATCGAAACGATTTTAAAGAGAGAGAGAGTTTTACAATAACATGATTGATATTTGGGGAAGACCTCTGAAACCCAAACCCGATGACACTGCAACCCCTGATTCTATCAAGGGTATAACAAAAAAAATTAAAGATGAAATCGCTGAGACGTTGAATTTAGTAAATGTTGATCCTAATGAGATAGTTGTATTTCAAGACAAACAGGGTAAATTGAAATCTAGTAATGTGTCGTTGGATGATATTTTGATTAAACAACAAAACGCAATCGAGAATACTATCGCGTTATTTTCCGATCAGGGTAAATTGAAATCTAGTAATGTATCGTTGAATGATATTTTGATTAAACAACAAAACGCAATCGAGAACACCGTTGCGTTATTTTCCGAACAGGGTAAATTGAAAACCAGTAATGTATCGTTGGATGATATTTTAGTTAAACAACAAAACGCAATCGAGAATACTATCGCGTTATTTTCCGAACAGGGTAAATTGAAAACCAGTGATGTGTCGTTGAATGATATTTTAGTTAAACAACAAAACGCAATCGAGGATACTATCGCGTTATTTTCCGATCAGGGTAAACTCAAACCGGGTGTACTCTTCTCGACGATTACAGATCGATTCAAAACTCTCAACGATGAATTGAAAAATTCCGTGTTGGAACTAGCAACACTTGAATCTAAAACCGAAGAACACATAAAACAGTTTATAAATTTTCGAAGAAATATCGTAGATAAATTTATTGGAACTACATTCGATAAAATTGAACTAAAACTCCCTGATATTAAAAAATCCATCGATGAGACGAAAACTTTCATCGAAGACATCAAAGGTGATCTTTCGAGGATGATAACAGTCATTGAAAAAACAAAAATCCCTCATGAGAAAACCAATAACGTAGTATACACGATCCAACACGGATCATTTGAGTGGACACCTACAAACAACAAATTAGATATCACTGCAACCGTTAAAGGTATTTATCGATTAACACTAGTAACACCATTGTCTCAATTTCATATTTCATCGTCCAGTTCATCTGGGGTCAATAATACGATTTCAACGATCATCGACAAGAATACAACTGAAAAGTTCACAATCACAGCTACTGATGAAAATTTGGTTAGGGTCTCAACAACGTGGTATGTGGAATTCGTAGCGGATTTAAGTAAATCGTAATTGAAAACGCTAGCGTTGTTAAAATAAAAATGATTTCATCATCGCAATATCGTTATGATCAGGTCAGAGAATTTCAAACTAGACTCAAAACCCTGTCTGAGGAGTATGCAATGAAAATTAAAAAATATCGCAGGAGAATTACCGCAATTGATGTTACCGTGTATTCAGTGAGTGGTGTAATCACCGGAGCTGGTATTATACTGTCTTCAGTAACAATGATGGCTCCGATAGCTGTGCCAATTTGCATTTCTGCGGCAACAACAATCGCTGGAATAATTTCAATAATCACAAAAAAAATATCATCATGCAGCCAACGGAAACTACAAGACTACATAATTCAATTTCATGTTGTGTCCACTGCATGCTCGCAATTATCCTCATTGATATCGTCATCTCTCGATGATACAATTATATCAGAGAGTGAGTTTTCAGCGATGGTAGATATATATGATTCTGCGATGTCAAAATTAGAAATACAAAAACATGAGTATAATAACAATGACAACACCGATGGAATTGGAAAAAAACAGAATGATCTCAATAACCTCAACGATATCAGATAGTGAGTTCTCAGTGATGATACGTGTCTATGATTCCGCAGTATCAAAATTAGAAATACATCATGAGTATAATAACAATGACAACACCGATGGAATTACTTCAACAAATAGTGGAGAACACGAACCCAGTACAAACCAGCATGATCTCAATAACCTCAACGAATCCAGAATTCAGTGTGAATTTCCCCTCTCCGGTCCCAGTGAAGGAGATAGCGCTAGCAAAATTACGAGTATACCATAGTTGGCCAAATATCAGATCAAAATCATTTGGTGGTCAACAACCCAATAATTCCCTGGTGTTCTCGTATAAGAATAAACCCGACGGTACCCCAGACTGGAACGTTGTTTCCATACCAACCGGATCATACCAAATCGAACAAATCAATAATGAATTGCAACGTAGAATAAAATCGATTACTGGAGCAGAATCAAAAATAGCTATAACAGTTCATGAGCCAACACTATCATCTGCCATTGAAATAAGCACAAGAGGATACGTCGTAGATATATATCAAAGCTCAATAAGGACCGTACTAGGATGGCCTGAATTAATACCCCGGGAAGAAACCGTTGATTTACCAGAACCACAAAAATCTGATTATGTCACAGACAGGATAAAATCTGATAATCCAATAAAGAGTTATAAAGATCACACGTATAATAGAGATTTTTATACTCCCATTGACGATATAGATAGAAAAAGGAAATTTCTTATTGCTAACGAACTTAAAATCTCTGAAAATTTCACAGTAATGAATAATGATTTTTCACTGTTGTTAATACCTCTTAAATCCGGCTCTCTCACCCGAGATGAATTTATCAGTGTCGTAGAAACATGCAATAAAATTATCGACGATATGGAAAAATTTAATTTGAAAATTATTCAGGATATATTAGATGACAGTTATCCTGAAACAAGAACAAGATTTGCAACAGACTATAATATCCGCGTTGAAGATATCCCCACATTCAAACTACCAGAATATAACGTACCAGAACTAAAAAAACTTCTCAGTGATGCCATCGATGTTGGTTTTAAAATAATTCATGATGCATGGAAAAAAACAACATCACCGGAAATAAAAACACTCAAACATAATAATGACCCAGATGGTGGTGGCAGGCATATCGCTCCGTTCAATGTGAATATTTCATCGGTGATAGCAATCAATTTAGTGTGTGATGTTATCGAAGGAAGCTATCAAATAAATTTAGAACGATCAAATCAAGCTCAGCAGGGATATATTTTGTATTCATTTGCACCAACAGCTCCTCCAGGATTTCTAATTATTGAGGATCCAACTAATCCAGTCTATATGCGATGTCATAATAATTCATTAACCAGAATTAATTTCAAACTCACTGACCAGTCCAATAATCTGATTGATTTACAAGACGAGGTGTTAGCGATTAGTCTGTTTGTAAAGTCGTAGTGATTTTCGTCCTATGACCCTCGGACACGATATCGTATCGGACTGGATCAAATATTCGGTTGAGAGGGTGAGTGACAACGACGTTGTAATCTCTTGAAAAGTTTTTGATTTCATTGATTTTTTCATATTTTTTTTTTGACCTAATCCATGAAACGATATCAGATTCACACACACATTCTTTGCCTGATGTCATTGGTTTCATTGTTTTTAAGCGTGATTTCAGTGAAAACTTGTCTAAAAATGTTGTCTGATTCGCCCCCCCTGCTGCTAGATGAGATAGATTGTGATCCGTTCAATCAATACTTATATCTTGAAACATACTTTTAGGTAAAGAATGATATGAAGAATTAATAGAATAGTTAAAGATTTTGGTGAAAAGTTACATATCATTGGTTATTGATCGTATAACTTTCTTAAATTTAGGCGTGTTTATAGCAAAATTGAACATTGAAATTGACCAATAAAGGTAATGATTGATTTCTGATACAAATTAGAGATAATATAAGAGAAGCGGCTGAGTGATTGCAGTGGCAGATGTTCTGTCTGCTCGGGAAATGGACGATTTCGCCCATGCACGAATTTCCTGGTGCCATACAGGTCGGATTTAGTTAGCCAAAGGTTAAAGAAGTAAACCCTAAAAGAAAATCAGGAATGGAGTTTCTAAGGCAGCTGGATGATGTACTACAGCCTCGTCTAACAACTTCCTGTTTTGGAGAGGGATGGGATCTGCCAGACGACTTTAGCCCAAGACATACTGATAATGCTGTACAAATCAGAAGTTTTCATACCGGATCGTTTGTCGCCCGGGTCAACAAAGACTGCTCCTGTCGTTATCAACCAGGACGGAGGTGACAGTGCTACTGGGACTTTGCATAAAATCATAGCAAGAGACAGTGTTGCCACTACCACCTGGACCATCAGAACTAACACCAGGGTATAATACACATGGTAAGTAAAGATGACATCCTCATTATGCAAAGAGACTGGAATGTCTAAGTAGGCAAAGAAGCTCTAAAAGACTGGGATAATCATTGTGGACCTTCTTGCAATGAGCTTACCAATGAAAGAGTGAGACGGCCGCTTGAGTTCGCAAGCTACAACAACTTGTTACTAGCCAACACCCAGGGCAAACATAAAGCTCCATGATGATGGACATGGCACGCACCAAATGGAACCCATCATAACCAGATCGACTGCATACTGGTTCAAAACCAGTATCGATCTGACACCAATAGATGAAAAGCAGGAACGTTCCCAGTTGTTGATGTTGGTAATGATCACGACCTCTTAATTAGGAACTTCCAAGTGAGGTTGAAAAATAAACAATCCAAAGAAAATCACGCTCAAATCCAACCTTGAAGAACTGAAGGACCCAAACACCTGCAAATCATTCCCAGCAACAATTGGAGGAAAATTTGCTCTACTCCTTGTGATGGATGTTGACTTTGAATTTATGACAAACACTTTCACCACAGTCATGACAACAGCTGTCAAGAACATCATTGGCCTCCATTGCCCAAAGAAATAAACCTGGGTTACAGAAGAAAGTTTGAATATGTGTGATGCCCGAGAAAACCTCTAAACCACCGGAACACAATAGGAGCAGTGGAGTATTGAGAAATAAACAAGAATATCAGAAAAAAAACTTGAAGAAAGCAAAATAAGATTATATTGGAATGAAATGCACATAAATAGAGAGCTGTCTGATCAAGAATGACAGCGAAACGACATTCAAAATGGTTAAGTACCTCATCAGAAAGAAGCAGCCAAGAGTCAATACCATTGAAGTCGAAAATGGAAAATGCCTTACAGAATCACAGAAGCAAGTGAAATTGCAGAAAGACGGACAGAGTATTGTAGAACATTATACAACCATCCGTCCACAGGAAACCCAGAGGTGCTTCATGTTCCAAACTCCACAAATGATGATGATTTCCCCATTTTCAAAGAAGAGGTAGAGTCAGCAATGAGATCAAGGAAGAATGGGAAGGCCGCTGGAGTACACATCACCCTAGCTGAACTTATCAAGAATGGTGGGGAATCAGTTATAGAGCTACTAACACAAATCTGCAAGAAGACCTGGTAGACAGGCGAATGGTAGCACATGGACCCAATCCATGATTTTAACACTTCCCAGAAAAGGCAATCTCCAACTGGCTGTGCCCAAATTATAGAACTACCAGTTTGATCAAAAATGCTAGTAAGGTAATGCTGAATATCATTTTGAACAGACTGAACCCACAAGCAGAAGAAATAATCGCCGAAGAACAGGCAGGGGTTCGGAGTGGAAGAAGCACTACAACAAATATTTAATCTTAGGGTTCTGTGTGCAAAGTACTCACAACATAACAAGACATCTATCATGTCTTCATAGATGTCAAAAAGGCTTTTGTCAGTGACATGAGGCATTGTGGGCCACAATGAAGAATTACAACATGGGTCAAAGTTGACCAACACCATCAAGCAGCTGTTGGCCAAAGCTACCAGTGGAATAACTGCTCATGGTTCTGTGGGGACAGATTCAAGACAACCGTTGGAGTACGGCAAAGCTGTCTGATGCCACCCACGCTTTTCAACTTCTACTTATAGCGCATCATGAGGAAAGCCCTGGAAAACATCTGTGGGACAGCCAGTGTTGGAGGCCGTACCATCACCAACCGACGCTTTGCAGACAACATTGATGGGCTGGCAGGCAGTGAAGATAAGCTTGCCACCTTAGTGAAGAACCAGTATGAAACCTCTTCCAGAATTGACATATAGATAAGTGAGAGAAAGCTGATCAGCCCAAACAACGACAACTATGTCAAAGCTAAGACCCATCTGAAGAGACAAGAATATCTGTCTCAAAGCTAAAATCAGACTATTTAGAGCACTAGTCATCTCAATAATTCTGTATTCATGTGAGGCCTGGACCCTGAAAGCAGACAAAGAATCCAGACACTTAAAATGAAATGCTACAGAACCATCCTTGGCCGGCCAAAGTAAGTCATTATGAAGGCCTCCTCACCAGTGTGAAAAAGAAAATGCTGAGATGGTATGGCCATGTCACTAGAGCCAACAGCCTATCCAAAACATTACTGCAGGGTAGTGTAAAAGGTGGTAGACGAAAGGTAGGCAGAGAAAAAGGTGGAGGGACAACATCACAAAATGGACCAGGAAAAGTTTCTCGGACACACAGGTATTGGCACATGATCGAGACAAGTGGAGGGAACTTGCCAGTTTTTCAGCAGCACTGTGCCTTAACGACCACACTAGGTCAAGAGACTGATGATGATGATGATGATGATGATGATGATGATGATGATGAGTTAATTTATGAGGCACGCCTTTACAGTTCATTGACATATTATTCACATACATACATACATACTTGCATGCATACATACATACATACATACATACATACATACATACATACATACATACATACATACATACATACATACATACATACATACATACATACATATTTAGACAAACAGACAATAAAATAAATTATACCTTTCAACTCTGGTGCAGAGAAAAATCGGTATCGCACGCACACAACTCTTTTTTGTCTATAGAGCTTCTTCCAATTTTTCCATGGGTGTATCCATCGCCCATCATTTCATTCCATTTCGCATGTAAATGCCTTTAATTTGCTTTATCTTATTTGTTATTTAAATTATTTGATATTTACGCATGTACTATTATCTATAATAACAAAAACTCTTCTTCAACACATTCAAACCTATTTAAGTAACCAGTTTGCAAACTACGGGATTATCTATTATTAATTGTCTGATCTTCATAACTTGCCAGAAAGGGATATATATATATATATATATATATATATATATATATATATATATATATATATATATATATATATATATATATATATATATATATATATATATATATATATATATATATATTCTATGCATTCACCCCTCGAGTTATCCCTGGAAGTTTGACTGTACAAGTTCCGATTAATCCAAAATGTCAAACTTACGGACCAAATGGGGAACTTAAAAGTTTTATCCGGAAAACATCTACATCAGAATCTTTACATAAAATCTTAATGACACCCTCAATCGGAAACGTCAATGACCTGACAAAAATATTTATTTTATTTTTATGCTTCTGATAGGATTATCGTGAATTTACTACCATTTTCACTATTAGGATGTGAAATTCGGACGATTTGCACGAGTTGCACGATTTTTACTTGTAAACACAAAAAATTCGGACGATTTTGATGATTTTTACTACGATTTACACACACACACACACACACACACACACACACACACACACACACACACACGCACGCACACACACACATGTAACTTTTATTATTTTTAAGCCTTGGCAGACATTTGATTGTATATCATTGTTGTTCTGTCGTCTCATATAGTTTGATGATAATTAAGTAACAAGAATGAAATAATAGTTTTTTTCTGGTCTGTTCTGGTTTGTAACATATTTTATGAAAATAGTAGGCAAACACGCAAGGCATTACGTATACACGCTATTCTAAACAACACAATAAGTACACATGACATGCCATATATTCTGATTGGCTGTGTTCCATATTATATTTCAAATTGCTTGCTTGTTATATTTCACATGGCCTGCTTGTTATATTTCACATGGCCTGCATATTATATTACACACTGACTGCTTCTTATATTACATATTGCCTGTTTTTTATATTACACATTGCTTGTTTGTTATATTACACATTGCCTTCTTGTTATTTCCAGTCTTGGAGCATCGCACGACGGCGAAGGAGACGCCATAGCTTGCAACTCAAGCGACTTCTTTATAATGTCTGAACAGGATATAACGTTTGACCCAGACAAGCCGTATTTTAGAAATCCCTGGTTGTTCTCCAATTGCTCGGTGAAATCGTTTAAAAAAACTCTAAAAAGAAAGTATGTATATTATATATATCTCCACGTATTATATTATATGCTTTTACTTGTTTCAAACTTTCATTAATGCTGACTAGACGTTGCTCATGAGAAAATTAAATGTATGAGCCATATTGGTCTTGTAAGAAACATGTATTTCCAGGAATGTCAGCATGTATGGTCACATCCATGTAAGAGAAAGAGGCAAAACCACCAAATTTGGGAAAACGTAACAAAAAATTATTATCTCTATATTATGAAACTAATTTTTTTATGAACTTGCAGTATTCTGAATTAAATTCAGAATAATCCATATAACTATATATCACAAGTCAAGAAGAGGAGTGTTCCAAAAGAAATCCATGAATTCCTGGACTTTAATATGTTAATGTACGAATAAACTTGAATGTGCGGAGTTCCTATAGTGTTGATGCCTCACAAAGTCATTAATCACAATGTATTTTTATTCATTTAAAAATCCAAATATAGGGTTTAGTCCTATTAATAGTTTGTTATTCCAATAAATAACGTTATTAAATGATTCATCGCTTGTTAAATTTAAACACAAAGTGAAATACTTAAGAAAGACAACAACACAAAAAAATAATATAAAAAAATATTAGAGCAATAATATGAAAAGGAATATAGCTAATTATTATATTCTGTTCTAATAGATTTCCACAGCAATGTTATGTCTCTATGTAGCAATACATTCTCACATAAAATTTCATATAAAATTACATTAGTCAATTTACCACATTAATCCATTCGGAAAATTACGTCAAATATATACATCGGAAAATTACGTACAAATGTATACATCAAGAAATTACGTCAAAATGTATTCATCTGAAAATTACGTCAAAATGTATACAGCGGAAAATTACTTCATCATGTATTCAAATGAAAATTACTTCAAAATGTACTCATCGGAAAATTACGTCAAGAAATCATTATCGGAAAATTACGTCAAAATGTACACATCGGAAAATTACGTCAAAATGTATACATCAGAAAATTACGTCAAAAGGTATTCATCGGAAAATTAGATCAAAATGTTATGACCGGAAAGTTATGTTAAAATGTATACATCATAAAATTACGTCAAAATGTATTCATTGGAAAATTACGTCAAAATGTATTCATTGGAAAATTACGTCAAAATGTACACATCATAAAATTACGTCAAAATGTATTCATTGGAAAATTACGTCAAAATGTACACATCATAATATTACGTCAAAATGTATTCATTGGAAAATTACGTCAAAATGTATTCATTGGAAAATTACGTCAAAATGTACACATCATAAAATTACGTCAAAATGTATTCATTGGAAAATTACGTCAAAATGTACACATCATAATATTACGTCAAAATGTATACATCGAAAAATTACGTCAAAATGTTATCATCGGAAAATTACGTCAAAATGTATTCATTGGAAAATTACATCAAAATGTATTCATTGGAAAATTACTTCAAAATGTACACATCGGAAAATTACGTCAAAATGTATACATCAGAAAATTACGTCAAAACATATTCATTGGAAAATTAGGTAAAAATGTTATGATTGGAAAATTACGTCAAAATGTCTACATCAGAAAATTAAGTCAAAATGGTATCATCGGAAAATTACGTCAAAATGTATTCATTGGAAAATTACTTCAAAATGTATACATCGGAAAACTGAATCAAAATGTATACATAGGAACATTACGTCAAATTGTATACATTGGAAACTTACGTCAAAATGTATACATATAAAAATTACTTCAAAATGTATAAAGGTCCATTTACTAGATGGGAAATCCATTTAAACAACCTATTCATAGTTTATTATCGTCAAATGAGATCTGCACTCTTGGTAAAAATAGCTATTTAATAGCTGGTTTATTCAATAATAATAACAATAATAATGAGGACTTTGTATAGCGCCTAATCTTTCGAAGCTCTACGCGCATTACACCATCAATAATGATATGACTACACTACAGAACAACAAGTAACAAAAACAATGAAATTGGAAAACATAAAAACATGCTGAAAACATATAAGATACAAAACATGATTAGGTCGCTAAGTTTGTCCCTGCAGTCGAAACAGGTGAGTCTTAAGAGCACACTTAATAGGGACCAATGTGTCCTTGTGTCGAATATCAATAGGCAATTCGTTCCACGTCGCCGGCTCTGGTGTGCAAACGAACGTTGTCCATATAACTTTGTTTTCACCTTGGGAACAACGAGTATACGATTATCAGAAGAAGAGCGTAAGGATCTAGCTGGTGTATACACATGGATAGGTATGTTGGACTGGATTCTGTCATTGAAACATAGCACAGAGAATAAATTTTGTGTTTCATTCTGTATCGAATTGATAGCCAATGTAGGGTACAGAGCAGTGGTGAGATGTGCTCTGATCGAGGTACTCTTAAAAGACTATTTGAATTCAAATGAGATACAAGTTGAGTTAGAACAACCTTTTCTACGATTTTTGATATAAATGGGAGATTAGAAACTGGGCTGTAGTTCTTTAAATCGTTATGGTCCAGTGTTGGTTACTTGAGCAGTGGCTTTACGATGGCAGTTTTGAAAAATGATGGGAATTCCCCTGATGAGAGAGAGATATTAATAACATCAGTTAATGAAAGCAATATTGGGTCTAAGCACTCAATCAACAGTGATGTCGAAATTAGATCAAGTTCACAATACTTTGGTGCAATTTTCATCACGATTGTCCGTACTAAATCAAAAGAAACAGGTTCAAATGCTCCTAACGGTTGTCGCTGAAATTCTGTATCATAACTGTCTGGTGACGAATCAGTTGAAATTGTGCTATCAAGCGAACCTCTAATGGTTTGTACTTTGTCATCGAAGAAATTTGCAAATTGTTCAGGTAGGTCTAGTGGAGAGAAGGTTGTTGGAAGTGGTGTACATTTGTTCCTTGACATTAGTTTGTTAGTTATCTCGAAGAACTCTTTGCAACTGAAATTCTACGTAGATTTGTTTATGAATAGTGAGTCTGGTGGAAAGCCAAAACCTCTCTACTTTTCGGCGAAGTCTTTTAGCAGTACGAAGCTGGTCCCTAACACTGCAATGCCATGGAGAACACCTTTTTATTGATACGCCGCATTTGGTGGTTGGGGCATGTTTTTTAATCAATGAACGCAAGCAATTATCAAGTTGTTCCGCTGTTGGATGTAAGAAAGTTGTTAGGTTTTCTTGGATGTCATGCATGAATTTGGTTCTGTTTATCATACGGAGGTTTCTCTTTGTAGCAAATAGAGGTGGAGGGTTAGGGACTGATACGTCGAGATGGCATACAATGCAGAGGTGATCCGATGCAAGATCGTGGGATACAAGGGTGGATTGCAGAATATTATCATCAGGTCTACACGAAACCAGTCTAATGTGTGACCAAATTTATTAGTAGGTTGGTTAACTGAATGTTTAAAATTGAAAACATGAATGGAATCTACGAATTTTTACATGTATGGTTGACCAGGACAGTCAAAGTGAAAGTTTTAATCTCCAAGTATAATTAGGTTGCCACCTACCGAATTTCCATATTCTAGAAGATTTGGAAACTGCTAAAAAAAAAGAGATTCAGTCAACTTGTTTTTTCTACTAGGAGGACGACGGTAGAGGCAGAAAAGATGGTCCGACCTTTGTTTCAGTGTGAGCGTTGTTTGAACTAGTTCAAACGATGTGTGGCAGAAATTGAAGGTTGTGTTGTACTTAAGGCATTTGATCATGGAATTCTTTGTTATTACAGCAATTCAACCGCCGCGAGAGGTGCGGGGAACGACTTGATGGAGTAATCGCTGGGTGTTAAATCCGCTCACTTACATTCACCACCTGCGGAATGTAACCAAGTTTCTGACGGGAAGAAGACGTCAATATTCTGGTCGTTGATAAAATTAACAATTTCTGTGCGCTTTTGCGGTGTTCCTATTGATGAGCGTTGAATAATGCAATACGTATCCCTGGAGCAGTTGACACAACGGTTGACGATTTAAGAGGAATTTGAATCAGGGTATTAAAATTAGCGGCAGAATTTTTAAGTTGTTTATCCGTTTCGGGCGAAAGGGAAATAACTGGAATTCTTCTTCCTGTTCTACGCCGGCCTGCTTTGAAAAAACGTTTCTGTTTTCTCTTCCATTTACATTTAAGAAATGATGAATGTATTCCCAGTTCGTTTAGTCTTGAGCGCAATGTTGTATCTAGAACCAAGGTGTGGTTGTTTAATCCAATTAAGGAGGGTCCGTCATATTGTAAGCGGTCACGTTACGGCGGTTTATTGAAAAAACAAATGACTTCTTAACATTGGGACAAAACAGCTGAGAAAATTCTAATTGTTTTCGTTTCCAAAAGAAGGAGATGAATTAACACATACGAACGAAACAGCCAATGCATGATGAAACACAATAATGTAGACGATGATAGAGAACAAGCATAAATATCATAAATATAGCACAAAGTCGGAATAGCCTTTCTCGTGCAGTTAAGCGATGGCAGCCATCTTTCCGGACTTTATATATATATGTCATAGACGAAATTGAAACGAACACTATAGATATACATTCCAGCATATGCACCCGTTTATTTTATTTGTGTCCCTCAGTCCTGCTGAATATGCATAAACAAACAATTTTTTTGTTTTTTTAGAGATACGTAATTATACGCAATTATGTAGGCAGTATGGTCGAAGGTCTCTATGGTCAAAAACGAAGTACCAGAAAAAGTACCAGAAAAAAGAAACGCGTGATAAAATTTAACAAACTATTTCATTATCAAAGTCACAAATGGAAATGTGAGAGGAACCGAACAGTATTATGATGTGAATCCAGAATAATCCTGATGACATTCTAGGATTTAATGAATGAAATGTTCTCTCTAAGGATGTATTCTGTATAAATATCAAAACCGGAAATCGACCGGAAACCGGAAATCGACCGGTCCAACAGGAACTATGACATTATCAATATGGCATCGTCCAGAATTCATACGAATAATAATAAGTTTCAGATAAATATTATTGTTCAAATAATGAGCACCTTTTTTCCGGAACAGATGCTTTGGATCTCAAATAATATTTAAGTACCCACTAAAATGCGTTTTCAGACTTAAAACACGAATACAAGCAATGATAATGGCCCTAAAATCGGAATGAAACTGATTCTTTTTCTTCTTTACACACTGTCTACTGCGACTGAAATTTACAATTGTCCCACGTGACAAAGAACACTACTCATTTTGCGTCAAACCTGTATATTTATGTGACCTATCGAAGCGAATGGAAAGTTCGAAACCGAATCGGTCAACTTAAATTCAATAGTTGCCATCGAAGTCCTATTATTACGAGTATTATTATTAATTGTCAACATATACGTCAGCAGATCTATGGAATATTATATTCATAACAGAGCCTTATCATGTAGGCAAAACTAAGTAAGGTATTCTGTGTCTTTTATAGAAGTGAATAAATGTTATGCAAAATAATATCATGTACCAGGAGTTACAAAAATATAGATATGCATAAGAATTGTGAGTCGGTAGGCAAATATTCTTCTAATTATCTATCTATCTATCTATCTATCTATCTATCTATCTATCTATCTATCTATCTATCTATCTATCTATCTATCTATCTATCTATCCGTGTGTGTGTGTGTCTGTATGTCTGTATATCTATCTGTCTTCTTGTTTCAGAGATTGCGCTAAGAATAAGGGTGTTGTCTATAACGAAACGGAATTGATGACGTATATGATGACAATGCCAGGGCAGATTTACACCAAAGATCAGCAGTGTGAGTTTATTAGAGGACGGGGTTCCTCCTATTGTCGGGTAGGTACTGTGAGTTGTCTGTGTGGATATTTTTGTCTGCGTTAGGGCGTTCCCATCTTCCCTGACAAAGGATTCAGTATAAATAAGTGATGCCATGTCCGAAGTGACTTCAGAAGTTCGCCTGACATTTTCTTTAATATTTCTCTTTTTGCTCAAATCAAAAACATACATGCAACATTCCTTCTATTAATAACAAAATAATGATGTATTTCTTGTCGTATGATATTTCAATTATATCGTTAAATTCATAACCATATCAAATCAATATAATTTGTCGCTTTTACATCACAAATATACAATTAGTGAATGCATAGCAAATAAACAACAACTGATGCATGCAAATTAAAATATGTATTAAATAAATACGAAATGACGTAATAAAATGAAGCACATAACAAATAAACACCAACTGACCTATTAAGATAATATTATATAATAAATTAGAACAAACTGACGGATTAAAAAAAACAAAAGACAAATGAAAATAAATTGATGCATTCCAATAGACACAATTAATGGACACAATTTGACAAAAATACATAAGAAAGGAATGTGTCTTTACTCTTTCTCAGTAGCTTTGATGATGAGATTCATTCCCAACGCAACGCAATTACTGAGATAAGAGACCCAGTTACAGTGTCCTTTACCACGTTTAGCCATGTAGTTGTGAAATTGTTAGTAGCGAATCTTAAGAGTATTGATAGGGACTCCAAGTGACCGACTGGTCTAAAGCGCTGTCCGTTACGGATCACTGCCATCTCACCTCTGTCTGCGTGGGTTCGAGTCTAAGATAATGTATTTATGTGAGAAAGCTTGGCAGTAGCTTCTTGTTGGTCGGTGGTTTTTTCCCGTTCTTCCTCCACCATTAATACTGGCCGCCATGTATAGCCTATATTGTGCTGAAAAATGCCGTTAAACCATAAAAAACAAAACAAAACATCAGAGTATATTGTTTATGTAGCCCTTAATCAACTTGATGGCATGGCTAGGGACATGGTAGTGATGCACAACCGTCTCGATCAGTTGATTTGGAATTGATCCGTAAGCCAAGCACTATTCAGGTTATTCAGATTTAATTTAACATCGTGCAGCAGCTTGGTCAAGACTATCCCTGAATTTCACACGTTTTGACAGAACTGTGCATATATTTGTTATCTTTTATGTATTCCGTCATCCCTCATGCCACGATAAACAACGAAATCGTCCCTTGAACGATGTAGCAGTGAGATTGTTCAGTATTACTCGATCAATCTGGAAGCCTTCTCCTGTGGTGCCAAACAACCCTCAGCTTCTTGTCAACACCCTGGACCTTTTCTATTTCTCCACTTAGTGCGGAGAGGTTGCCATAAACGTCCTCAAAGATTCGGGGACATCTTGCGCATCTTGTACTTCCTTACTCTTCGGTTCTTTTACGTGTAAACGTTTGCTTCTTGACACTACGGAGTTGATTCTTCTACAGTTACGAAGTGTCACTTCTCTCTGATTTTTCCGAGCGTCTAACGTTCAAAAACGAATTCATATGTTTCAATGTTCGGCGCACATATTACAGGATTAATATATTCTGTCCTAGTGAGGTTGATTAGCATTCTAAGTTAAACCTGATCTGTTTGCATTTTTTTCAAGGCTGTGCCTGAAAAGATTTGTAGCTTCATGAAATGCAGGGATCCCCTAACTGGTAAATGCTTCAAAAAGTATTATAGTGCAGCTAGAGGAACTTCATGTGGACACAATAAAGTAATCTCTCTCTCTCTCTCTCTCTCTCTCTCTCTCTCTCTCTCTCTCTCTCTCTCTCTCTCTCTCTCCAAAGTGGTAACGTTCAGTACATACTTTATTTTCCCTACAATAGTGAAAAAATCACGACTAACTGCCAACATATATTCTTAGAAAATACATTTGCACATATCAGTAATTTGAGGGATAATTTAGAATCTCCTTCTGATGTTTACATTCCGTTTATTTTGGAACGATCGTTGTGCCTCTGTTTCCAATACAAATAATGGTAAGTTTAGTAACAGCTTTTGATATATAAACCTTTCGCAGATGTAAAGTAATTTAATACAAGATGTAAACGATATATAAATTATTTGCTTTAGTATTCATCATCGGGGGTGGGGGGTGGGGAGTGGCAGTTTGTACATGAAATAATTGTGACCTCTTTTCACTTACCTATATTGTGTCCATTTTTCACACGTATTAAGGTAATGCTCATGTGTGTTCATACTTGTTCGTCACTGCTGTGATGAATCTGTTCATCAGCAATATTAAATCTTAGAATAATTTTGTGTGAAGTAGTTGCCATTTTTCTCGTTTAAAATGGGGCGCTATTTCTATTGCTGTGTGTATTGGGCGCTCGGCATTACTCTAGAAGGCGCTTAATTTAATGTTTCGGAATACTTCCATATTTACTTATATGCGTAAAAACTTTGTCCCAAATGTGTTCCCAGAGCCAATATTAAGGGGTGAAATCAGTCTTTTCGGCAGTTGTGGTTCTGCTGGACTTCTGTAAAGGTTTCAAGACAAAACAAACATAACAAATGTCTTGTGATCTCAACTGATAATTTTAAGCGCTACTAACAAGGTAGAGGTTACTAGCAACACATTAAATTCAGTATTCATAATGATAATGATTACTATCATATTTTTTTTTATTTCCCCGTTATCTCAGTTAAAGGTTCCCCTAGAGGGATTTAGCTGCTGACATTGTCACTATGTCATCACCAACATAGCCGTCTGGTATCCGATGGAAATTTATTATTCCGATTTGCATTATGGAATTTTCTACTCAATTTCATGTATCATTTTGAAAGCACATGTTCGAGGCACAGTCTGGGACCGGATATGAATAATGTGTCGCGTTTGTTAGCTGAAATACAGTTTGTTGATCGACGATCTGTACCAAATATCAACAGTATGCCGCTTGGATTGAATGCGACAATCGTTTTGAAACAACAAAGTGTATTGTTATATCGGATATGTGATTTAGGTATCTAAATTACATCAAAATGACACCACTATTACAATATGGATGAATATCAATGAATTGTGAGCAGCAACCAATTAGAGATCAGGTACAACATAAAATTTTGCAAACCATTATGCTTACAAGAAATTTTCTTATTCTCCCCCTCCTCCGCCTCTAACGTTGACAACACTAGATGTTTTATATGTTGTTTGACAAATGATCCCTACAATCTATAATTATATACATTTAACACACAACATGGGTATATACAGTCCAATTAGCTTAAATAAGGACTACGTGGAGACACTATGTATATGTAAGTTTACAATTTCACTTGTTTTCATTTCCAAATGTACATATTCATTTGTAACAAAACTTATGTTGCAGTGGTGCATAGAAGGGCAATGTGTGGTCCGTAGTATGAATTAGGTGAGTATATCCGTTAGAACGGAATCCTTTAGGGGTAAATTGATTAGACGGAGAGACTCTAAAGGACGCAGCTTCGAATCTTGTTCACGTCACGCAGGGTCGGTCGCCACGATGTCTTCTTAAAGCAATGTACTATACTCAAATTGCCCCTACACACTATGTTGTTCATTTATTAAAATATAGTGAACCAAGAATAAAATCTTTAGAATTATATTTGAAAAAACTATTATTAATTAATTTATTAATTTATTAATTAGCAAACATTTGACGATAATTATGGATATAACATGTTGATACTACTTCTACTTCTACTGCTACTACAAATAATAATAATAATAATAATAATAATAATAATAATAATAATCGTATAAATAATAATAATAATAATAATAATATAATATTAATAATGAGAAGAATAAAAATGATAATATTGGTAACAATAATAAAAATAATAATAATAATAATAATAATAATAATAATAATAATAATAATGAGAGGAAGACGAAGAAGAATGATAATAGAAATAATAATAATAAAAATAATGAGAATAATATTATAATCGTATAAATAATAATAATAATAATAATAATAATGAGAAGAAGAAGAATGATAATATTAATAATAATAATGAAAATACTACTACTACTACTACTACTAATAATAATAATAATAACAATCGACTTCATCGGCAGTAAATTCATTATTATAGGTCTTCGCTTTAACAAACATTTTCGGACGTTAGTTAAAATATCTCTGTGACAATAAATTACATTCGTCTCTTTTTCTTGCAGGTTAATAACTTAGTGTTCAACGCTGATCCAGTACTGTAAACGCTACATACAGGATCCGAATTTACAATATTTACACGTTTTCCTGAATTGTATCAACGATGTATTATTAGTGAAATAAAATAAAGAATTGGTTGTATTCTTATTTTCTATATTAATGAGCATTCGACACCTCACTACGTTGTGCATGTTAATAAGTTCATCGTAATGATATTTAGAATATCAGCAACGCCAGCGATATCGCAAAAACACCGATCCCTGTTACTGGTGCTATCACATAAATCGCTGATAATGTACCAAATCATATCATTGTTCCAGATACCACGGTGAATTCCGTATATGCAACAATGTTGATGATACGAGAATGAATTGTGATTGTATTCAAATCTATCAGGGATTCCACTGATTATATCTGCGAGCTTTTTTGTTAATCGTTCGAGCTAACCATTTTACGTGCACTAGTTCAAATAGCTTTTCGTTTATTACAGCAAGTTTTGCGTGTACGTATTGGATTTCCAAAGAAATCTCCGATGGCTTTATTAAGTCTCCGAAAGTTGGTTCTGCGGAAATCTTGAAAGACTTTAACGTGCTTATCATTCTGACATCTAGGCGTGGATAATTTGTCACTAGTTGCCGTGTCGCTGTCGTCCACATATTACTTTTTTGTTGAGTCATCGTCTAATGCTGGGTATAACAGAGAGACGATTTTATTTTTATTGAGTCATCAATTGATGCTGGGTATAACAGAGACGATGTTATTTTTTATTGAGTCATCGTCTAATGCTGGGTATAGCATAGAGACTTTTTTTTTGGAGTCATCGTCTGTTCCTGGGTATAGCAGATGGACTATTTTAGTTTTGTTGAGACATTGTCTAATGCTCGGTATAGCGGAGAGACTGCTTTATTTCTGTCGTCGTCTAATGCTCGGTATAGCAAAGAGACTACCGGTATTTTTGTTGAGTCATCGTGTTATGCTGGATATCAGAAAGACTTTCATTATTGTTGAGTCATCGTCTAATGCTTGGTATATCTATACTATCTTAATTTTGTTCATGTTGAGTTCACCGGTCATTGTATCACAGGTTTTAACAACATGTTTATTATTCTCGTTTCTGATAAACGCGATCAGTCTGTGATTTTCCCGGATTCATTAAATAATGGATATTAACCACCTAAACTCCTCGGCCAATATCAATCCATCTAATATTGGTTGATATCTCAAAGGTTAATAATGATCCTAAAACGCTACAAATACATCGTTGTCAACCCCAACGACGTTCATAAGTTTAGCAAGCTCATCCTTAGTCGCCTATTTTGACAAATCATCGTCACTGAGACTAGATTTCTCAACCCTACCGCTAGAGGTATAAGATCTTCCATAAATCGATGATAAAATAGGAGATATTTAAAACGACGACTGACATATTCATGTACAAATCTATGCGGTAGTGGCCCATTGGTATTCCGCGACCTTGACATAGCTTAAATTGCTTTAAGCTCTTCTGTACAAAATATATGAACATTTGTTATAGTTTGTGATACATGTTAAATTTCTTTAGACAACACTATGTGGATCAACAGCATATGAAACCCAGTGAGTTCCAGGGAGGGATTATCCATCACAGATTATATACTCGTTAAGACACCCCAAATGCCCATATAATTAAAACCGCCCCAAATACTCATATAATTAAAGCGCCCATAATACCCATATAAATAAAACGCCCCAAATACCCATATATTGAAAACGCTCCTAATACCCATTTAATATAAAGGCCCCAAATACCCATATAATTAAAAACGCCCCAAATACTCATATAATTAAAACGCCCCTAATATCCATATAAAAAACGCCTCAAATACCTATATATTGAAAACGCCCTTAATACCCATATAATAAAAAGGCCCCAATTACCCACATAATTAAAAACGCCCCAAATACTCATAAAATTAAAACGCCCCTAATACCCATATAAAAAACGCCCCAGATACCCATATACTGAACAAGCCGCTAGTACCCATATAATTAAAACGCCCCTAATACCCATGTAATAAAAGGCCCCAAATACCCATATAATTAAAAACGCCCCAAATACTCATATAATTAAAACGCCCCTAATACTCATATATAAAACGCCCCAAATACTTATATATTGAAAACGCCTCTAATACCCATATAATAAAAAGGCCCCAAATACCCATATAATTAAAAACGCCCCAAAAACTCATATAATTAAAACGCCCCTAATACCCATATAAAAAACGCCCCAGATACTCATATACTGAACAAGCCCCTAGTACCCATATAATAAAAGCGCCCCAAATACTCATATAATTCGCTGTCAACATAAATTTTGTTCTTTCTTTGAGTTGTGTTCTCTGCTTTTCTTATAAACCTTTGTTCTTGGATGCATTATTGCACAAATGATAGCTGTAGTTACATGGCAACTGATATAGCAGTAATAATCATGAACAATTCCAGTATGTAAATTATGTGTTGAAATTAATATGAATTCTGTAAAAAAGAAGGCTTTAAAGTGTTTGAAAATGCGTGTACCATAACAGTTGAAATTCATCATAGCAGTTACATATATTCTCTGCTTGGAATAAATTCAGAAGTATGTTTGTCTCTCTGGATATTTGTCTTTTTCCCTTTTTCTTACAAAATACACTCACGTACACATTTTGTGGTAGTTTGGTCCTAAACAGTTGCAATAATCAATCTAACAACTCACGCACACACCTTATACCTATATACACACCCTTCTCTCTCTCTGCATACATACATGCACATTCTGATACGTAACCAGGATCCCAATACACACATACATACTACATACATACATACATACATACATACATACATACATACATACATACATACATACATACATACATACATACATACATACATACATACATACATACATACATACATACATACATACATACATACATACATACATACATACACATTCTCTCTCTCACGTCTCTCACTCTGCAAACACAATCACACTCGCATATATATTATAAACAAATCAAATATAGATTTCGTTCCCAAATTGCAACCTGGATTAATTCTACTTGCAATAAGTGTATCGTTAGCATCTACATATCTAATTTAATACACGAATACTGTATAATGGTCACTTTGACCGAAACTTTGAATCAAATAATCACTGAGTCTTTATTTAAACAATATTACACTTAGTTTGTATTGTACACCATTAGTCTTATATTTTGTATATGTAATCACATTTCAAAACAATTACTGGCCACCCAGGTGCTTAACTCACCGGGATCAACAGAACGTGGCTTATGTAAGAGGCCAGGGAACGCAAACATGCTTGTGGCGGCAATTGTTACTAACAAATAAAGTAAAAATTTACCTTCCATCTTTGGTGAATAATGTATGTCTCCTGGACCTCAAGTTATGGGGTGAATTATTATTGCTCTACACAGTTTAATCATATATCTGATGAAATATTGTTACATCAGAAATATGAAGGAAGTCTGGTTTTATACCATGATGTGTATGTATGTGTGATGATCAAGCAATGCTTATAAAACTAAAAAAGTGGAATCATCTTATGATTATACGGCAACTTTTCACCCCCTAACGAATTTCTAAGATCTCTCTCTCTCTCTCTCTCTCTCTCTCTCTCTCTCTCTCTCTCTCTCTTCAGATAAAAGATTTCCTTCCTTGCTTAATAATGTGCTGATGTGATAGACACTTTTAGATTCACTGGTTGTGCATCTGTAGTAGAGTGACCTCTTGCATGGCAGTAAAACAGACTCCATGTATTTGTTGCCATGGATTATGTCCAATAAATTTTGATGTCGCTAAAAGTTTGCACCACTCATATATTTTTGTATGTTTACTGATTTATCAATTACAGCTACAAATGTAGATTTTAAAAAGTTGAAATGTGTTAGTGATATAATCCGTTGTCTGTATAGTCAATTAATGTTATCTTTGTAATTATATGTACATTATATTATTGCCTGGATTGTTTATTTCTACAGTACATCGGCTGGTCTAGTCTAAAGTAAATACTTTGATTTATTCCTTTGTAGTCTCAGGTACATCTGTAGATTTGCATTGTTCTATTCTAAATTACATTCATAGGTGTCCATTGTTCTAGGCTAAAGTACATTAATTATTTTACATTGTTCTAGTCTAAGGTATATCTATTGACTGATATTGTTCTACTTTAAGATAGATTTATTGATCGACATTGTTCTATGCTCAAGATACATTCATTTATTGACTATGTTCTAGTCTAAGATATATCTTTTGATTGACATTGTTCTAGTCTAAGACACATCCTTTGATAGTCATTGTTTTGGTCTAAACTACATCCGTTGATTGACATTGTTCTACCATAAGATACATCTATGATAGACATTATTCTAGGCTAAAGATACATCTTTTGATTGACATGTTTTAGTCTAAGATTCGTGATTTTAAAGACATTTATCTAGGCTAAAGATACATCCATTGATTGGCAATATTCTAGTCTAAAGTACATCCTTTGATAGACATTGTTCTAGTCCCAGATACATCCATTGATTGACATTTTTCTAGTCAAAGGTACATCTATTGACTGACATTGTTCTACTCAAAGATACCTGCCTTGATTTACATTGTTCTAGTCTAAGATACATCCATTGATTAACATTGTTCTAGTCAAAGGTACATTTATTTACTGACATTGTTCTACTCCAAGATACATCAGAAGTAAAAGGAGTCCCTATAGCGTCAAGGGAAAGTCCAGTTAAAAAGGGCTTGGGCCCATAAGGTGTCAAGGGGAATTTAACATGGTGGGCCTATCTGGCGTCAAGAGGAATTTAACATGGGAACTTTTTGGGCCTATATAGCGTCAAGGGGAATGTGACATAGTGGGTCTATATAGTGTCAAGGGAAATTTAACATGGGGAATATTGTTTTTATTTGGGATTGTCTAGCAACAAGGGAAAATGGAGGCAAGGAAAGCATATACCTTTTCCAGGTATATGAGTGGCCCTAAAAAGGGCCTTTGGGTACTTCTTCTTTTATATTCTGCCGTTGTTCCACCACCTTCTGATTTCACCAATTATTCCCTTTTTCTTCTTCGTTTTGTCCTCGGGAATCCAGTCAGGATGTCACTTAGTTCTAAACTTCTCTTGTATCTTTATGCAATTGTTTTTTAATCTTTCAAATTCCTCTTTCCTTTTTTTGTTTTCATTGTCCATTCTCTCCTTACTCCAGTTATCGTTTATCTTCTTCACTTCTTCTAATAGCTCATTTCTCATCAGTTCTTCGGCTTTTGTGAGCTGGTCCAAACCATTTTGGACATGGGGCCACTCTGTCAAGATATTATCCAAAAAGCACTTTACATTTTGGACAATATCTATCACTTTCTTCAATGTCCCCACTCTGACATAGGGTGGGTTAATGCAGCCTCGTAACTTTTCGGCTTCTTCTTCTAGCATTCCTTCTAAGAGCTCCCTAGCTATTTGCAGTCTTTTTTCAGGCTGTTCGTAAACTTCCATTCATTATGTAGTCTTTCCACTGCATATTCTTCGTCTAATATCCAGAAATAGCTGTGTCTTAAACTGTTGAATATAGTTGATGCTGTCACCATATTCTATAGTTATTCCGTGGAATGGTTCTAATCAATCAATCAATTACATAGATTAAGGTCACAGACGCAACTAAGTACTTTCGCGACCAGTCGGGCTATTTAATTGGTCGGGCTCAAATGTAACTTTGACTACGCCAGGCTGTGTATCACCGAATCCCGGCCACAACTTTAAATGGCAGTCTCGCCTTATATATACATGTCCAGCCACGGAAAAGCAGGAAGGCACCCGGCGAAGGAAGACTAGTTTATCAAATTATGTCACTTTAGTTATTGACAGAAATCAATCAGTTTTATATCATATTAAGTTTGTCAATCAATTATATGAATTAAGGTCGCTTTTGCGACCAGTTAATGCCCGAGGGTCGGGCTATTTAATTGGTCGGGACTAAAGGTAACTTAGACTATACTGGGCTGTGTTGTCGCAGTCTCCCCGGCACCCGCGTTAAATGGCAGTCTCGCCTTAGAGTAACATGTCGGGTCACGGCAAAGCAGGAAGGCACCCGGTTTAGGAAAACTAGTTTGTCAAATTGTTTCACTCTAGTTAAAGACATAATCCAATCGGTTTGATATATTATTACTTCTAAAATGAAGTATTAAGTATCTGTGTAATTAATTAATTGCCAAATAGTTTAGTTGTACTTTACATCCGTGTGAAAATAGTCCGAGCTTGAAATCAAGATTTCCAATATCTAATCAGAACCCGTGTTACGTAAAAGTAGATAAATTCCAATGGATCAGCCTTGTTTTCGTCGACAATCAGGTTAGCCTATTTCTGTTTCTCCATACTCCTGGATGTTGCCATTGTTTACGCTTGAAACGCCCGGGTCGCACTTATTTATAATCTAGTTCAGTTTTACTATAAGCAGAAAAAATACCAATAATGTGTAAGTCAAATGTGCAATTGAATAAAATCCATATAGTCATAGAATTTTTCATCTTTCCTATCAATAAATATTTCTAGCACATAGTGTACATGTTGTAGGTCCTTAACAAATTTAATTGCTAAACTTTATTAGTGACATAAATGAATGTATTAACTGTTAGGTATTTTAGCTTGTTAATTTTGGTCAAAATTGATCAAGTTAGATTTCGAGAAAAAGATTGTTTGAAAAGGGTTCTCGTACCAAATGAGAACCTTGGGAAGGGAAAAAAAATAGAGTCGGAGTGAGTGGTGTTTTGTGTTATTTCATTTCTTCCTTCTTTTTTCTCTTCTTTTCCCTTTTCTCTTTCCCACTTTCTTCCTACTCCCTTCTTCCCTCTTTCATTCTTTTTCCTTCTTCCCTCCTTCTTTTTCCTTTCTTTTTACTTTTTCTTGTCGGTTGGTTGGTGTTATGTTTCCTTCAGCTATCACTATTTGATCCCGGTATTGTATTTATCTAGGCACTTATCGGTTGACTGGTTTTACTGTACCAACTTTGTGCCACTACTTAATGTCATGTTCTCTTTTTTCTTCTTTTATGTCTTCTTTTGTTTCCTTTTCCATTTTTTCTTTCTCTCTTTCTTCCTTTTCTCCCGTTTCTTCCTTTTTTTCCTCGCATTACAATGTTTATAATATCCCCCTTTCCCTTCCTTCCCCCTTTTCTCTTTTCATTTTATATATTTATTTTAGGGTAATGTTAAGTGGTTCTGCTTTTTTAAGCTAGCATTATTACTATCCGCTCTGGCCCCTTTAACCGATATTTATTTATTTGATAGTTATAATATTTATTTTTTGTCTGTTTATTTAAGGCATTGTAACGTGGGTCTGCTTTTGAGGTAGTGGTGTTATTATCTGCTCTGGCCCCTTGATTGATAAATATTAAAATATATGGCTATGTTAATGTTTATTTATTTATTTGATGGTTTTGATATTTATATTTTGTGTTTTTTGTCTATTAATTTTAGGTAATTAAGTATATTTATATAGGTAGTATTTACATTTTTGTTATACATTTTATCTAAAATGTGGGGGAATTATGTAACTGAGTAAAGTGTTCATTGCTGTAGTTGGAGGACGGTACGTTGTCGATGATATTTGTGACATATGTTGAATACATGTTGAAATGTTTCAGTTTCTGTACAGTGTGGACATTTATCCGGCGTGGGTCTGATAATTACAATTGAAAGGCTTCATATTTTTCACACATCATGAATTCAAACATTCAATGACAGAACAAAAACACACTTGCACACTTTCAGATTTCAGCACTCTGCTGTATTTCATGTCGAATTATCATAGATAAATCCAGTCCATCTCCACGAAATGTTGTTGAATCAACACAAATACCAAACTTTTAATTCCAGATGAAATTGAAAGTTGTCGCAATGCACATTCATTCACAATATGACTCCATATTTCAATTTTAAGTAGACCAAAACGCCATTTTCTTTCGAAAGTTATGTCTACTAGGTTCAAAGTTATCTAGGCTTAGTTATTTGAACACGAATAATGTTGCTGTATAATGATAGCTCAGCTGTTGTGTATTTAGTTTGGAATACTGCATACATTCAGTTACTTTGTTTCTTGTATTGTATGTTTGATAAAATGATTAAGCCTTAGGTAGGAACAGAACATGAGCATATAATAAGTTTACTGCATTTGTATGGGAAAATATTAACTCGTGTTTTTCTCGGATAGAAGGTCGTGCAGTATTTCCATTCAAATTTTCCTAAATGTAGCTACGTATAATTCCGCATCGGTCAAAGATCATCGATCATTAATATCGATTAATCATTCAGTGGACAAATCACATAACGCAAGATATGCTCGCTCATAACACAGTTGGTTAATACCTGTCAGCATCCATGGTTTGGAAAGTTTTAAATATCGTGGGAACACCCTGATGGTGTTGAGTGATTCCTGCACAGGGATAATTGTGAATTAATGTCACGGATAACCCGTATCGGGACACTCCATATCATATCATCAATGTCACCACCACTAACGTCACTGACTTTTGGCACTGACGACAACGAAAATATCTGTTCGTCAAGATATTCAACAATCGTTGCTTCTCGTTAGTCATTAAGTGTAGCAACGATGGAAATATCGTTTTACTAATTTGTGAATGCTGACGAAACATGCGCTGTTTCATGTCCGCTAAACGTCTTGGCTTTACGGATATAATTACGTAACTGCAAATGTCTTATTGTGGGGTGTTTGCTCATATTGATTAATCTGTCAAAATCGAATCTAGGATATAAAGATTTTATCGTGGCTAATCTTGCAAACTCGTCCATTATATAATTACAGAAGAAATATATATATATATATATATATATATATATATATATATATATATATATATAATTAAAGACACTTCTAGATTATTATATAATGACGTTACTACTAAAAAATATAGTTGCCAATGGGTGATGATCATATACACAACTCTATGGTAACAGCCATAATACTATAATTAATGTGCTAATAATCAATTGAGCTGGGCTTTTATAGAAAGAAAATCAATCTTTGGTCGACATACAGATTGATTTCATTGTATTAAATTTATACATGTACAGGTATAATACGCATATCAAGTTATTTGATTCAGTGGGCGGGCTAACAAAGTAGCATAAGCGGGTGTATTATACCTGTAACGTTGAGGAGATTCATGAAGGTTTTCCCCAGCACTGAGTAATTTTAAATGTGAGTACCGATCATGCTGCATTAAAACACGAAGCGTTGCACAATCGACCACCACAAATAATCAACTTAATACACGTTCGAATCTCCACAGACGAACACATTATTTGTATTTGTATATAATAGGAAGACAGCCATACTTGAATGATATTGTGTGAATATAATATTTAAATTCAACTTGGTTAATGTGTGACCGGCTTCAAGTGCATGACTAGACGTACATTTTGTCCTGGGAGGTTAGGTCACTTAGATCATCCTTTGGACCTGCGTGAATGTCGTTTGGTAATATGCGGGTAGTGTCTCAGTAACGAAGACTGCTGTACGTAAACTAATACATGTACATCATCAGCTTAAGGTAGCACACTATTTCTGTATGCCAGGAAATACTATCAATGGGCATGACTCGGGCCATGTTGTCTCATTTTGGCCTAGCACAATAATAATCTATTTAAAGGGATTATTTTTGCGATGGAATAAATTACATGACACGGATGCTCGCATCCAACTTACTTATCAACTTGATCCTGAAACAAAATCAGAAATGATTTTAAAGAATGTTACAGATTTATCAAGTTTCTCCAGCAGGCAATGACAATGTCCCTAGATAGGACCGACGATGATACACAGATGCAGCAGTTTTTTTCCAATTGTAACGGCAATATAAAACATTAAATCATACTCGTCCAGAGAATGTGAAGCAAATAAGACAGGGTGCGCGTGCAAAACAGCTATGGAAAGTTTTTTTTATGGAGAACCCATGCTAACGAATTAGCCTGCATTGAATTGTTACACGGTGGACCTCACATCAGTCTAGTAACAAAATAAAACAAAGTTTCTTTTTCTTGGCTTATCTGTTATTGATCTGTATTGAACATTGTATGATAGCCGTAGGGACCATTGCTTTGCGTTCAATTTCTTTCACATATGGACTTTATATTATTTCGTCTAAATGTACACCATTTAGGCGTTTGTTCTGATGTGTAAATCTGAAATTTATTCGTGACAAAAACGGATAATGACATCGTAAATAATCAGGATAAACAGGTCCTCATGCAATCAAATTAGCAGGGAGACGTCGGGGGCAATGAATAAAGCATATATATGAATGCTGTACTTGTTTCGATTTTTCAAGATCTTTCATATCAGCATTACATATGAGCTTCACATATATCGTTTATGATATGTTGTCAACAGTCGGTAATATATGACGAGCACTACCACCATCGTTATCAATGGAGGCATTGTTATCTTTTGAAATTTTGTCTCTTTCCACGCCATAACGACTTCAGGAAAATATTCAGTATTTGACAGAAATTTTTCTAAAAATCATTGTTAAACCATGGCATTTTAAATAATGGCAAAATCGCTTCAGTGATTCCAAAATGGCTACGAAATACCTGCACATGCCATTTCAGATTTTCAGCAATTGGAACAGCATCATCACCTGTTTGTGCTCTTTTTATGATAAGACTGAATAAATTCAGCGTCATATCCAAATCAATTTAGATCCTCTATTGCGAAAATAATTTGTTTCTTCAAGATTTTCGTTAATGTACTCAGAGATCCAAAGTATTGTTCTGATGATTGATTACTGGTGGCAGCGGCGTCGCTAGGGTTGGTGTCACCCCGTTCGGTAAACTCATGGTGTCACCCCTCCAGATTTACACCAGTGATTTCATCTTAAAATAAGTCCACAGTATAAAAATGACAAGAAAAAAAGAAATTAATTGAAGGTCAGAAGGTAAAAGTATTTAAGAACTGTAACAACGTTAAGTTATAGTTATTTTTACATTGAACTTTATTTAATTTTTTCCTTTTGGTATCACCCCTCTGAGATGGTGTCACCCGATGCGGTCCACAACCCCGGCACCCCACTAGCGACACCACTGACTGGTGACTTTTTACGACGCCGTCCACAAACATTTTAATATATTCTTTGAGACTTAGATGCATTATTGCAGTGTTGCTGCCGCTTGGTTCATATACGTTTACTTGTGAAAATCATTGTTATTTGTTAAACAGGAATTATTGCGTTTTGTCTAGATATATGATCTCTTAAAATATGTATCACTAGTCGAGCGAGATGCGTTTGTGATAGTATTGGCGCTGGTGGTGGCAATCCTAACACGGTTCTGATATACTAGCGACGTAATGTGGTGTTGATATTTTAATGGAAGCACTTAGCGTTGACTCCTGTAGTGTTATTATTATCTTGGATTCTTCTATTATGATATATTTAATTCAACGTTGAAATAATGGTTGTTCTGCTCGATATGATAACCTGGTGTAATACTGCCAATATTACTTCTTGTGTTCCATCTTGTTTTGTATTGCTTGCAAACGCTAGTGAATGATTTGTGGACAATCCACCAAACCACTTTGACCAGCTGTAACATAATCGCAATCGTGTCAGAGCTTTTTCTAGCTAGGATGGCAGTGGAAAAGCTAATGTCGGTTCCGTGGACGTCACCGATATCATCGTTGTTGTTATTGGTGTTATATTAGATACAGTTTGTTTATAATAATGATTGTGTACCATCTGTCCTTATTGCTTTATGTAGTGTATGCATGTTGCGATGGAAAGGTAGCGTTCTGTATATGTTTGTCGTTCAATGACGCGCACGTTTCTTATTAAATATTAATCATTTCCGTAAAATCATAATCATATATTATACCGTCATTGAAACCTGACGATATAATCGATGATAACCTCACATTTGTATATGCAGCCGATGACAAATTATTTGATTGTTTATATAATTTCTCCGTCACGTATAGTTTCTTCCTAGTGATATTTGGATATCAGCAAAACCAGCGATATCGGCACAACACCGATATATGTTATTGGTGATATCACACACATCGCTGATAATGTACCAAAGAATGTCAATCTTTCAGATACCACGTTGGATACCGTATATACAGCAATGTTGATGCATATGAATTGTGATTTCATCCAAATATGTCAGGGATTCCACTGGTTATAACTGCAAACATTTTGTTAATCGTTCGCACTAACCATTTTACGTTCACTAGTTCAACTAGTTTTTCGTTAATTACAGCAACTTTTGCGTTTACGACTATTGGATCTATAAAAAAAATATCCGATGGGTTTATTAAGTCTCCGAAAGTTGGTTCTGCGTAAATCTTGAAACACTATAACGTTGTTATCATTATGAGATTTCGGATTGGATAATTTGAAACTATTTGTCGTCCACATATTACTTCTTTTTGTTAAGTCATCGTCTGATGATGGATATATCATACGATTTAATTTTGGTTGAGTCATCGTCTAATACTTGGTATAGCAGAGAGACTATTATTGTATTTGTATTGAGTCATCGTCTAATACTTGGTATAGCAGAGAGACTATTATTGTATTTGTATTGAGTCATTTTGTAAGGCTGGGTATATCATAGAGACTGTTTTATTTGTATTGAGTCATCGTCTAATACTTGGTATAGCAGATAGACTATTATTGTATTTGTATTGATTCATTGTCTAAGGCAGGGTATATCAGAGAGACTATATTATTTGTAGTGATTCATTGTCTAATGCTGGGTATAATCGAGAAATTATGTTATTTGTATTGAGTCATCGTCTTATGCTGGGTATAATCGAGAAATTATGTTATTTGTATTAAGTCATTGTCTCAGGCTGGGTGTATCAGGAAGACTATTTTATTTGTATTGAGTCATCGTCTAATGCTGGGTATAATCGAGCAATTATGTTATTTATATTGAGTCATCGTCTAATGCTGGGTATAATCGAGAAATTATGTTATTTGTATTGAGTCATTGTCTAAGGCTGGGTATATCAGAAAGACTATTTTATTTGTATTGAGTCATCATCTAACACTTGGTATATCAGAGAGACTATACTTTTTTGTCCATGCTGACTCCAATGGTTATTGTATCACCGATTTTAACAACATATTCACTATTCTCGTTTTGATAATCGCGATTGTTACGCTTGAGTCTCTAATTTTCCCGGTTTCATTAAATATTCGATATTATCGACGTTACCACCTAAACTCCTCGGCCAATATCAATCCATCTAATATTGCTTGCTATATCAAAGGTTAATAATGTTCCTTAAAAGCTACAACTTCATTGTTGTCAACATCATGTTTAGCAAGCTCATCCATTGTCGCCTATTTTGACAAAATCGTCGTCACTGAGACCACATTTCTCAACCGTACCGCTAGCGGTATAAGATCTTCCATCAATCGATTATAAAGTAGGAGCTCTTTAAAACGACGAATGGCATAATCATGTATAAATTTATGTTGCAATTTATTTCCATTGGTATTCCCCGATCTTGACATAGCTTAAATTGCTGCAAGTACTTCTGTACAACATATATGAAGATAAGTTTTAATTTGTGATGCATGTTAAATTTCTTTAGTGGTGCCAATCCATATGAATAAAAAAATAAACATCACTATGTGGATCGACATCATATGCAACCCAGTGAGTTCCAGGGAGGGATTTTCCATCACAGTTTATATATTCTTTAAGACGCCCACATGCCCAAATAATCAAAACGCCCCAAATACTCATATAATTAAAAACGCCCTTAATACCCATATAATTAAAACGCACCTAATACCCATTTAATCCGCTGTCAACATAAATTGTGTTCCTACCTTTAGTTGTCTTCTCTGCTTTTCCTATAATCCTTTGCTCTTGGACGCATTATTGCACATATGATACCTACAATTACATGGTAACTGATGTAGCAATCATAATTATGAACATTTCCATTCGGTATTCTATGTAATTGAAATTAATATGAATTTTGTAAGAAAGGTTTTTTCAAAGTGCATGAAAATGCGTGTACCATTAACAGTTGAAATTCGTCATAGCAGTTACACATATTCTCTGCTTGGAATAAATTCATAAGTATGTTTGTCTCTCTAGATATTTCTCTTTTTCACTTTTTCTTACACAATACACTCACGTACACATTTTGTGGTTATTTGGCCCCAAACTGTTGCAATATTCGATCTCCCAACGTTTCACGCACACACATACATACACACGATTCTTTCTCTGCATAAATACATGCACATCCTCATACATAACAAAGCTCCCAATATACCCCACGCCCACATACCCCACATACATACATACATACATACATACATACATACATACATACATACATACATACATACATACATACATACATACATACATACATATAGATTTCATTCCTAAAATGCAATCTGGATTACTTCACCTTGCAGTACTTGTTGTGTTAGTATCTAATGAAATACAATAATAATATATATTGGTCACTTTGACCAAAACGTATAATTAAGTAATCAATGACACTTTAAAACAAATATTCAACTTCCTTTGTATTGTACACCATTAGTCTAAAATATTGTCTGAGGAACAGGTAATCACATTTCAAAACAATTATTGGCTACGCAGATACTCATCTCCGAGAACAAAAGAACTTGGCTTATTTAAGAGCCCTGTGAGGAATAGGCAACTAAATCATGTTTGTGCTGGCAATTGTTACTAACCCATAAAGCAAATATTTGCTTTGTAAGAAATATATATTTTGTGAACAATAGATGTCACCTGGACGTTATGGGGTGATTTATTATCGCTCGACATAGTTTCATCATATATCTTATGAAATATCGTTTCATCAGACATATGATGAAAGTCTGGTTTTATATCATGATGTGCATGTATGTATGCAGATAAATTAAAGTCATAGCAATAGTTATAAAACTGAAAAAATAGAATCATCTTATGTATTCGACAATTATATGACTACTCTCTCTCGCTCTCTCTCTCTCTCTCTCTCTCTCTCTCTCTCTCTCTCTCTCTCTCTCTCTCTCTCTCTCTCTCTCCAGATAAAATACTTCCTTCCTTACTTAATAATTTGAAAGACACTTTTAAATTCAGTGATTGTGCATCTTGAGTAGAGTGACGTCTTGCATGCCATTACAACAGTCTACATCCAAAAAAATGTGGATTTAAAAAGTTGAAATGTGTTAGATAATCTGTATAGTCACTTTTGTCATCTTTGTTAATATTTATACATTCTATTATTGCCTGGATTGTAGATCGTTCTAGTCTAAGATAAATCACTTACTTTGTTTTAGCCTAAGGTGATTCCGTAGATTTACATTGTTCTAGTTTAAATTACATTGCTAAGTGTACATTGTTCTAGGCTAAAGATACATCCATTAATTGACATTGTTCCAGTCTAAGAAACATCCATTGATTTAAATTGTTCTATGCTAATGATACATCCATTGATTGACATTGTTCTAGTCTAAGATACACATATTGAGTGACATTTTTCTAGTCTAAGATACATCGATTGATTGACATTGTTCTACTATAAGATACATCTAGGCTAAAGATTCATCCATTGATTGACATTATTCTTCTTTAACATGCATCCATTGATTGACATTGTTTTACTTTAAGATTAATCCATTGATTGACATTGTTCTACTTAAAGATACATCCATTGATTTACATTGTTCTAGGCTAAAGATTCATCCATTGATTGACATTGATATAGGCTAAAGATTATTCATCCATGGATTGACATTGTTACAGTGTAAGATACATCCATTGATTTACATTGTTCTACTTTAAGATACATCCATTGATTGAAATTGTTCTACTATAAGATACATCTAATGACTGTCATTGTTATAGTCTGAGATACATCCATTGACTGACATTGTTCTAGGCTAAAGATACAGTCATTGATTGACATTGTTCCAGTCTAATATACATATATTGATTGACATTGTTCTATTATAAGATACATCCATTGACTGACATTGTTCTAGGCTAAAGATTCATCCATGGATTGACATTGTTCTAGTTTAAGGTGCTACATCTATAGTTTCTCTAAATCAGCTGCATCGATGTGGTAACCGACAGGGCAAACGTATTCCGCATATGTGTATCTTTAATTTAGAGACAAAGGTTTTCTTCCGTACAGACAGAAACACGTTACTAGAATGATAGATAGTTACACAAATAAGTAGACATATAGAGATATAATGCTTGGTTAAAAGAGTTGGTTGGTCGGTCTACGTATGGATGGAAACATAGCTTTAGAGATAAAGGTTTTCTTTCATACAGATAGAAACACGCTACTAGAATGATAGATAGTTACACAAATAAGTTGATATATAGAGATAAAAATATGTACAGACAGATAGATAACTTGTTGTGCTAATATATGGATTAGTTGGCCATACCTATCAACATTAGTTAATATTGTGCCGTTATATATCAAGAAACATGTTTAAATGAATACCGTTTTACACTTTGCCCTAATACGTACATAATTGCATTAGATAAAACCACCATCAGTTTGATTCAATACATGGTCAACGTACCAAAGCATTACGCAAAATGATTAGATCACTTTTGAACAAAAGGCTGAGAGGGAAATTGTAAACACGACCAGAACACAATTGTCATCACCTGTAATAGCTGACCCAAATAAATCGTATATATTAGACATATTCCAAGTGGCTAAGCAGAATGCTATTTATGTATACTCCAACCAGTCGTTGAGGTTGCAATGAAGACATTTGCACTTGTTTTGGTTATAGGACCCATGACATACGTTCTGTCAGGTACGTGTGTCCATCTGTTTTTGTCATAGGACCTTTGGCATTCTTTCTGTCAGCTAAGTGTGTCCTTCTGTTTTGGTGATAGGACCCTTTGCATACGTTCTCTCAGGTACGTATGTTCTTATGTTTTGGTCATAGGACCGTTGACATACCTTCTGTCACGTTAGTGTGTCCTTCTCTTTTGATCATAGAATCCTTGGCATACGTTCTGTCAGGTAAGTGTGTCCTTCTGTTTTGGTCATAGGACCCTTGGCATACGTTCTGTCAGGTAAGTATGTTCTTATGTTTTGGTCATATTACCCTTGGCATATGTTCTGCCAGTTAATTGTGTCCTGTTTTGGTCAGAGGACCCTTGGCATACGTTCTTTTTTATATATCATTAAGTGTATATATATATATATATATATATATATATATATATATATATATATATATATATATATATATATATATATATATATATAAATATAATTGTGTGTTGACTTTATCAGTAATTGAGGGTGGGAGTTTATGCATACCTTGTAATGTCTGTGCATGTAAACAACATCTTACATAGCTAATGTTTGTTTATGACTGCAGATTATATGTTGTGATAATTCTTACTTATAGTTCAACATGTTTACTTGCATTTGAGTTCAGAGCATTGGTTTTCCCCTCTGGAATTCCTGGTCTACATAATCATTCTCATGTTCTATGTTTGACCTTAAGTGTAAGACCTGACATTGACAATAACTTTGAATATTCTCATAATAAACTCTTAACGCTCATTATGGCAATCTTAATGTGTTTGTATATTAAAATCTTTTTCATAAAATAATTATTTATTTTAAATCTTAACATCTGATATGGAATCAGTTTTGTTGTTGTTTTCTTTTTTTAATTTGAAAAGATATATTTTTATTTTTTTTAATAAAATTGTATCGTTGTAATTACATAGTTTTCACTTATACTTTTGGATTTGTATTCCTGGATCATATTGAACTAATTTAGAAATATTTCAGATACATTATGATGCATCAATAATGTAAAGCACATACCATTCTAAGTGTATAAGCATACCAGCACATTAGAGATTAGAACTAATAATAATCAGCATGGAAACACATTCGGAATACTTTTTAATGTTGTCCTTGGGATTTAACATATTTATAAGTAATTGGGATTTAATTCGCAATTCGAATGAAGGCCAGTTCTTTGTAAAATAAATACATACGTTAGCATGTGTTTAAGTAAAACGATAAGGTGACTCGCTCGCAGGATCAATCCATTTATCAGAACGCTGAATTTTTCAGCAAGTAGTACTCCAAGGTACACCCATCTTCATTTATTGAGGGAGATGTTGTGTGTAAGTATCCCGTAATGCCTTAAAGAACGTATCGGAACCTTTAAGAAGTGCTATCATTGCTATATTTAGGTGACTTCAACGGACAAATATGTCTTTATATGATAAGACTGAGGCAACTCGTACAAAAATTATGAACAATTCCATCATGCACCTTCGCACTTACATAAAAGAATATAGTATTCATGTATTAATGTTTTAAACGATTATCATAAGCATTTGTGAATCATGATGTTTTATTTCGATTTCGTTAATACAGTTTTTTATTCATTATAATATGCGAAGTATTGTCAAATTCGTATGTGTAAGGAGAAAGTAAAATATTGTAGAAGGTCGCATCAGGCACAAAACACTTCCCATACTAAGAGTTGTTATACATGGATAATAAGATGACCAAAGGCAGGTGAATAATTAGCCGGATTACATTTTCACACTTACTTTGGACTTAATTGTAAAACAATTTTGAAAGTAACATTTAATGTAAAACACTAATTGAACTGGGTGTAATGGTTCATGTCGGACTCTCCCCGTTAATAATTGTAAATCTTTGCGTATTTGATTGAAACATTATTCAAAGGGTTTAGTCGTCGCATAACCCAAGGTCTATGCTAATTTAATATTATTATTATCAGTCCATTGTTTTTTTAAATTATTTTTTTCTTCGTCCTGGTCATATTATTTGTATTATTATTATTATTATTATTATTATTATTATTATTATATATATATATATATATATATATATATATATATATATATATATATATATATATATATATTATTATAACATTTCAAACTTGTATTCGCTTACTGTGAAAATGTCCGATAGGTATTTTTGTTGTTCCAAAATAAAGTCTTAAAAAATTGTTTTTGTCTCTCTTCTTATGTGCACTAACGGGGATGAGAAATGTGTACTCCTTATGTCAAGTTTGTGTATTAGTTTGGTCGTCCGGTTCTTAGCTTTGTATTCTCAGTCGTTGTGTTTTCTCTGTTTTCAGCTCCTACTTACTCGGAAGCGGTCTGGGTAAAAGATGTCACACCTTTCCAGAGAAACAAAAGGATATTCAATGATCGTGACCTCCCTGACCATCTGAGGTTTCAACTCAGGCGCGGATCAAATATTTTGACCTTAAATTTGAAAAGAAATTACATGTATGATATAAACGCAGGCGTTTATTTTGCGACAAAATTGGAAGACGGTCGATCCATCCTTGAGAAAACACCAAATCTGGAAAATATAGTAAGCTTTCAAAGAGTTACATCAAAATAGTGTATATGTATTAATTTATGCTGTCATTAATATTAACTGCACTGAAAGAGATACATACGCACGATAAACATATGCTAATAAATAAAGAAAACACGAAAACTTCAACATTATGGTGACGAAGTACTTCTATAACATGTGTGATTAAGACAGATTTAGGACTTATGAGGCAAGGGCTGCAAAGAGTTTATATAATTTCGTAGAAGAAAAAATGAACAATTCACTAACACATTTACGTCTATGATCAGTTGAAATGAATGTATTTAAATCCGGCTGATAATCATTGCAACTTAATGTGCGAATAACTTAACAATCACGCCAATATCTTAAAATCAGAAACTCGTTTTGTATGATGGAAAATACATAGCCTTGATTGCAAGTTTTTATTATAAATATCTTTCTGAGATGAAGACATTTTAATATTTCTTTATCAGATGATCATAAACGAATGACATACTTAAAGCTACTTATAAACTTAAGGAAAGGTTCAATAACAAATGGCTAGTACACAATGCAAAATATATGATTTTGTTGGTTACGATAGAAAGCAATCTGAGCAAAATTCGGTTTAAAAATGCAAATACTATGGGACACACATATATCGATAAATGACATAACAACTGAAATCAGATTTATCATAGATGTGAGAAACAAGTATTCCACATTTACGTCTATGATCATTTGACATTAATGTACTTAAATCCGGCTGATAATGATTGCAACTTGATTTGTATTTATCCCTGTTCTTTCCGTTGTTATTGACACCCTCTCCGGACACGATGTACATCACTTTATGAGAATCTGGACGCCAGGACCTCAATTATTGCCTAAAAATGGAATAGAACACATCATATGGTGTGGATTGTGAAGTTAAGTTTACGAAAGAAACGACACAAATGGCTGTCCAAAATACATACATCTATATCTTATGAAACCAATGAACGACTTGGAAGAAAATAATCCGTAATTCCTTCGAAATGGCATGGATCTGAGCAGATTATTGAATGAGCTACATGATGCCAATAACAGCCATAAGCACCATTAAAATTCAAACATATAAGTTGGTCATTATCAAGAGGTTAACATTGTGAGTTACAATAAATAACATGCTTTGCTTATATCTGGCATCTATGAAGAATGTGAACATGTATCCACGACTTACCACAAACATGGGCGTAAAACATCATTGCATAACAGTGTACGGGAATTAGCACATGACACGACTTACACAATATCTGGTATTAACCTTGAATTTAATGTTGATTATAGTAAGTACCTGTTGATTAACAGTGCGACTGAAGGACGTTTTAACATGATACTATACTTATATGCAAAAGCAAATTACGAATTCTGCATGGCTACAAGTTCAATATTAAGGTCAAATACTAGAAACCAATTTGTAGCTCCATGGTACACGTCAACTGGTAATACAATCTAATTTATTTATTTAATTTATCCATGGGATTTAATATCGTATCTTTGTGAAACTTCTTGTATATACAATTTGAGAAAGTGCTTTGTATCGTATATCTTGCTGCACACTTGAATAGTTATAAATAATTAAGTAAGTCATATTAGTACAAACATGTTATGGAAAATGTTATGAATTCCTGCAAGATATTCGATTTTTGATCATGTCAAAGTTAACATGGCCATCTGATGAACTGGAAAAAATATATCACGTGGGTATCTATAATTCCTTTCCACATATTGGTCAGTGAATATCTTTTATAGTTTAATGCCACATTCATATAATCTGTATTTTGTGTATATTTCTCATATCAAGCCAGGTAAACAAATTTCTCTTAAAATATTTTGCGCTGATATTACTAATTTATATTTGCTTTTGTTATTCAAACGCAGTGTTTCTGTACACTATTGCATCTATATGTCCAAAGTACATCTTGTGAATAACCATGCTAATATTGTAAATAAACTGCTGCCCATACTTTCTGTATAGACCTGTTTAATGAGGATAGTTACCTCCCTTGTGCGAGTTATCCTGTGAGCAAAACATCCAATGAAATGACGTTTAATAATGGTATCACTGACCCGTACTCTTTTGGCAGCTATCAATTCGTAACGTGATTGTTTATTTAAGAGATGAAGGCAATAATACAAGAGCTGGTCAATAATAAATGCTTCGCGCAAAGTCTATACACTGCTGAATCAAAAGAACACTTCGTGAATATATTATGAACGTTTTATCTACATCTTTTCATGTTACAATGCTTAGTTAGCTTAGTATGCACCTAGACACACACACACACACACACACATATATATATATATATATATATATATATATATATATATATATATATATATATATATATATATATATATATATATATGTGTGTGTATATATAGATAAATATATGTAAATATATATATATATAAATCTATATATATATATATATATATATATATATATATATATATATACATATATACATATGTATACATATACATACTTACATATATATATATATATATATATATATATATATATATATATATATATATATATATATATATATATATATATATATATATATATATATAGCGGTATTTTACAGGATGTCGCTTATTACCAAGACAGAGATAACGAGGCATCCTTAACTGTCAGATGTGTCAAACGATCGACCGAAAGGTGTGACAGAGTCATCGTAAGTATTGTATTTCTTAAAACCTAAAGATTGTGCAGCAAGGTATACACGATACTTCCTTGTTCAATGCAAAATTAAGTGGACAGGTGATCAAGTGCATTTTTATCATATCATTGCCAATATAAAGTGTTTAAATTTTAATTTAGATCAGTATGCCTCATGCCATTGTTAATCTCTTTCTTTAACATTAAGAGCATTATTTAATTTAGAAAGTTTTTTATGTCCTACATGGTTAACAAGTATTCATCTTTTTGCGTTAGCTTGGATTGGATGTCTTTAAAGTATAAAACACACTCATGTTATGCAGTGATATGTGTGAATTTTATTACTATACTGATCCATGTACTACTCAATTTTAAAAATCTGCGACATATTTGCACATTCTGCTCTCTGTGTTGAATATAAGAAGTAAAATATCTCATAACTGTGATCAGTCTTTTCCAAGATGCATTGCCCTTTTGAGCTTAGGGTACTGTATTCTACATATATATATATATATATATATATATATATATATATATATATATATATATATATATATATATATATATATATATATATATATATATATATTGTTATAATTCTTTTATTTATTTCATCCAACCAATTGTCCATGGCTTAGTTGAAGTCTAAATTAGCTCACATTATAAGGTTTAGATATTCTATTGTTCTTATGGTTATCATATTCAAATTGACAAATAAACCTATTGACATCAGTCCCTTTTCCCTACCTCGCAATATTTGTTTTCATTCAATATCCATCTTGTAAAGTGTGACGAAATATGCCTAATATTAGTGTTTAAGTTCATAAAAACTTCAGATTTTTAGAGTACTACAAGAGAGATGATTATATGGATAAAATGAGACATATGTGGCTGTATTATATTGATATATACTTATATTCATTTTATACTTTGAACTAGAACGGAAAGATACGACTGGGGGATGAACGATACGATCTACGGCCTTTGGAAACCAATGACGTACCAGAAAACGTGTTTGAAGCTCCATATAATCTTGGTAGACCATACATGCTAGAAAACCTTGTCCAATTCCAGAAGGACATTTCAGGAGAAGATGAAGGTTTGCAGTACCTCATCAAATTTAGAAATAATCTCGAGTATTGGTGTTTAACAGCCACTATCGTAAAATACGTTGCTAAACACTAGGGTAAAACAGTGGATGAAGCATGGTTTATATATATATATATATATATATATATATATATATATATATATATATATATATATATATATATATATATATATATATATATATATATTAGTGTGTGTGTGAGTTTTATAAATACATATATATAGTTTTTGGGATATTGTTTGTCAGATTTAATTAGAACTCATTAAGGTTTACAAGTATCATAACATTAACCACTGTTGTCTAGATTTAACGTAAGGCTAAATCAGACTAAACTAATGACATAGTACCAAGATTGTAGCACCTATTTCTCTCACGAGAGTCTATCGTTTAACGTTCTATTTTGAACCTTTATTTCAACACAAATGACAGTTTGTTAATGTAAGAAAATATAGCCTTACATACGTCGTAAATATGGAGGTAAAATTCATAAAATCTTGCAGATGCAGCAAACAATGAGAAAAACGCATAACAAAGAATGACTTATTTTCTTTAAATTTTACAACATGCACGAGATGGTAAGCTATTATACCAAAACTTAACAGGTAGAAAGGCATGTTAGAACAGCATTAGTGGATTGAAACGAGGATTGTAGCATATAATAACATATGAGAGTGGTAAGAAATGATCACATTGAAGGGTGGTACGAAGTTATCACATTGGAGGGTGGTACGAAGTTATCACATATGAGGGTTGTAGAAACTTATCACATACAAAGATTTATGTAATTATCACATGCAAGGGTGGAAAGAAATCACACATGAGAGTGGTAAGAAATTTATCATGATGGAAGTATGTAAGGTAATCCCATATATAAGATACAGAGTTTACAAATTGTTTTTTCTATATTTCATTCAGTAGTTTCATCTGTACAAAATGTCTACGAATGATATACATTAGTGATGAAAATATAACATTTTATATGCAATTATAGCTGAAAAAAAGTTACATGAAATTATTAAAAATTCCTATTGATAAACTGGAATATATCACGTGGAGGAAAATGATTTATAAAGTGGCGTTGCCACTTGTTTCGCCACCGTGCTTATATCTTGTTTGGAACAATGTTTCCATATTTATGAAACATATATTCTTTTATGTATACTTCATACAACTTGTATTGTGATTTTTTCACATGTTTACAGTCACTCATCTATCTCTCTCTCATCTTTGTCTCTCTCTCCCTCTACCTTCCCAAGCTCTCTCTCTCTCTCTCTCTCTCTCTCTCTCTCTCTCTCTCTCTCTCTCTCTCTCTCTCTCTCTCTCTCTCTCTCTTCTCCTCAATCAGGATGATCCAATTTTAGAATGTTTGACGACTCTCTGCTCTCTAATATACATTTATTTAACTAATGAGTAGTACTCTCAAGAATGCCTTACATAATTAATAACAAGTAATAAAATGTAGATTTGCAGTAATAAATAGTTCAAAACTTATTTTCTCAAGTGATTCAAGCAAATTATCAGTGAATCAACTTTCTACATATGTTGATGTTCGCTATTGTTTGTCAGCAATACAATAGTTAATAAAACTTGCATTCTGCAGATATCTTTGAACAGTTTAAAGAAAAACTATTGAACAGAACATTTTTAATGCAAGGAGACAGTAAACGATTTGAAGAAAACCTTTAATACATAAAAAGACAACATTGTTTGACAACATTCATAACCATGTTTCAATTAATATTTGATTAGCAACCCAAAGATGAAATAGACTGTAGTCTTCTTAAACTCATTAGACATTTACAGTTGAAATTGACTATAATCTTCTTAAAATCAATAGACATTTACAGGTCAAATTGACTATAATCTTCCTAAAATCAATAGACATTTATAGTTGAAATTGACTGTAATCTTCTTAAAATCAATAGACATTTTAAAATCAATAGACTTTTATAGGTCAAATTGACTATAATCTTCCTAAAATCAATAGACATTTACAGTTGAAATTGACTGTAATCTTCTTAAAATCAATAGACATTTACAGTTTAAATTGACTGTAATCGTCTTAAAATCAATAGACATACATTTAAAATTGACTGTAATCTTCTTAAAATCAATAGACATTTACTTTTTAATGCAGAAACAAACCTAGATATGAAAACAGAAACTAATGATGAAGGAAATGTGTTGTTTATTGCTGGTAATTGTTGTAACTTCATTCTAGCCATGAAGTAATTGAGCCGCTAATCGCATGTGCACAGAGGAGAGAAACCATATTTTGCCTTATAATTAATAAGATATGGAAAATCTTATTTTTTGTTAGATGATATAAGGAAATATTGTACTCGTGAAGTGGTAAAGTTTGTCATTTACTTCTTTGCCTCTCCTGACAACACAGCCTGCACACATGCGTGACAATAAAATGTTTTCACTCGTGATAATACAATGCTTCAACTTGTTGTTGCTTTGTTTAACGCCATCTTTCAGCACAAGATAGGAAATAAATGGCCGCCAGTATAATGGTGGAGGACGAAGCCGGGGAAACCCGCCGGAAAGAACCACCGACCCACGAGAAGCTATTGGAAAGCTTTTTACATACCCACATTGGCCGAATCTGAGAATCGAACCTACGCAAAAAGAGGTAAGATATCAGTGATCCGTAACTGGAAGCGCTTTTGGACCATTCGGCCACTCGATCGCCCATTTCCACTTGTAAAAAAATTCTTTGCGTACTCATCTAACGTAGATACCCTCTATGTATTATATATTAAAGTAAAGTAAACACACAAATTTATGTTTATAATTATCATTATAAGCTTAACATATTCAAAATTATTCTTTTACCTATTATAAACTTCTTTGGACAGAGAAACGAAATAATCGAAGGGCTATCTACAACATCAACCTCGTCGTAATGGTAGATTCAACAATATGGGACCTGTAAGTGACATTTATTGCATAAAAACTAATCTATCTATCTATCTATCTATCTATCTATCTATCTATCTATCCATCTATCTATCTATCTATCTATCTATCTATCTATCTATCTATCTATCTATCTATCTATCTATCTATCTATCTATCTATCTCTACTTTAACAAATGCTTACTGTTATCAGATTATAAATTGATTTGACGTTCGACCTGCATACCTACACCCTGACGTAAAATTGTCTATTAACATTCATTAACTCTTAGCGTTTCGTTAATTATCTCGCTAATTGATGACTTATTTATAATCCTTGATTGCAGATTTTCATCATTACAAGCAAACCCCAAATACCCAAATCAGGATGAAGTGACAAGAGAGATAAGAAAGTATTTTTCGTATATTATGAACGGTGTATGTATTAAATACTTAACTAACATATTAATACCCCTTTAATGTATAAATTTATAAACTTCATCAGTTTGTTAAAATCAAAGATAATTTTATCTAATCGAACCAATAATGAGCTGAAAGGACGCTCAACAATATTAATTTCGATATCTCAAAAACGCATTTATAATAACTCTCTACTTTTTGACATTCATTACAGCTTTGAAGACCATTTGGAATTTAATTGACAATTCACAAACGTCCATTTGATTTGTACTTTCTTTTCAAGGGTGGTCGTAAATTATGTCACAAAGTCTTCCAAATTTGTTCTCTCGTTCCTATTAATTATGTTGAGAAATAGGAGCCGATACATTTATAACATTTAAATTAACCGTATATATTTATATTTCTTTCCTTCTAATCTTTGATCGTAAGAGAGATCAAGTGTCTTTTTCGTGTTATCCAGAAAGAATATGTGTACTGTAATGTCAGTTCGGATAATAATAATGTATTTGTATTGTCATAGGTACACCTAAACTATCAAAGAATAGAAGATACAAGCATATCTCTCAACATTTTCCTTCGTGACTTTGTAATTTTTAAGGTAAGAAAATTAGTCCTTAAGCGGTTGAATGATATATTTACCCGAACACATTATCTAACGTAAATTCTTCCTTACAGCAATTGTAAGATTTTCAATTACAGTTTGGAAGGAGACTGGGGTAGGGGATAGGAGTACTAACTCTATATACTGCCTTATTTAGACAATTAAATGATCTATATCAATTTAAGTTTGATTTTGTAATGAAATTTAAATAAGTAAGAATCCTTCAGCCAATATAAGGTTTATGGTCTCCTATGCTATTACGAATGGGGTCGGATTCACATGAATTAATATTTATCGTGGATTAAGAAATTAGATACTCCATTATATATTTTTAATATAGGGTACGGATATATTATCCATAATTATAAAATATATTAACATTATTAGGGACATAAGAGTTTAAGATATTTACTTTTTTATTTTAAAATTAACATATAATAACCCTTATATTTTAAACGACTTATAAGACTCTGGAAGAAGTACATTGCATTAAGGAAGAAAGAAGTACTGTCACTTCCAGGATTCGTTCATTTCATCTAAATAAAATACAAGTTCTTAGTGTAAGGAGCTGAAACTCTTTTATTCATATATAGGATATATATATATATATATATATATATATATATATATATATATATATATATATATATATATATATATATATATATATATCTTCTAATCTCATTTGTCATTTGGGACCAAACACGACTTACAGTACTTACAGCCGAAAATTTGAACCTAATTATTCTAGGTAAGTAAATAAAAACATATATTACGAGAAAAGGGGAATTCCAGAGGAAATGCCTTCAAGGAATTGTTACCCAAGAACGGAGAATAGAGATGTTATCAAAATTAAACTAGCAACCATATAGGATCTATGATACATATTATAAAAGATGCAAGAAGCAAACGAATTATATATATATATATATATATATATATATATATATATATATATATATATATATATATATATATATATATATATATATATATATATATATATATATATATATATTGAATAAAAGTGTTTCCCTCACAACCATAAAATATTAATCGTTGGTGGTGTCGGTATGGGATATTTCCAATTAGACCTTACCTGCAACTTCTTCTTCTTCTTCTTCTTCTTCTTCTTCTTCTTCTTCTTCTTCTTCTTCTTCTTCTCTGTATGTATCTTTGTGATTTATCCATGCATCGCTAGGCTAATATGTATTTTAAAACGGAATCAGAAACTGAATAAAAATTCAACAGTTTTCATTTATTTTCAACGTTGTTTAAAGAGGAAAACCGATTTTCCACATAACAAGTCCAGAGTTATTTATTTTGGAGGAAAATCAGTAGTCGAAGCCGACGATTATCTTGATGACCTTTATTGGTGGGACATCAAAACCGGTTCAGTAAATCTACCACCTTACGATCATGCAATGCTCTTTACCAGGCAAGTTTACACACATTATATATAATGGTACAGTAATATATACAATGACTGCACGCTGAATATGACTTGATGATCACCAAAAGCACATTTAACTATCGGTTTTCATTATGACTCCATTAGTGGTAGAAAACTTGTAACATGTCATTATATTACCTTAATGTTCTCTCGCATTCGTCTAAATACATTGTTGTTGTTTACAATCATTTTGAACCAATATGACCATATTGTAGTAGAATCTGACATATTTTTTTTTAAAAATGGAAACGAAAGAAAAACTGTCACAAAAACTCTAACGTTCAACTAACGTGGAAGGCGTATCATTGAAGATTTGCTTGAAACTTTATATTACTCTTTGCTAGCAAGTTTGTATACATTTTATGATAATCTACATGGCTTGTCACCATATATATTTGTATTCCACCTAAATGTCATTTTATGAGGATCTTCAAAGCTTGTCACCATAGATATTTGTATTCTGACCTAAATGTCATTTTATGATAATCTCCATTGTTTGTCACATTAGATATGTATATTCCACGTAAATGTCATTTTATGAGGATCTCCATGGCTTGTCACCATATATATTTGTATTCCACCTAAATGTCATTTTATCAGGATCTCCATTTCTTGTCACCATATATATTTGTATTCCACCTAAATGTCATTTTATGATGATCTCCATGGCTTGTCACGTTAGATATGTATAATCCACGTAAATGTCATGTTATGAGGATCTCCATTGCTTGTCACCATAGATATTTGTATTCCACGTAAATAACATTTTATGATAATCTCCATGGTTTGCCAAATTAAATATGTATATTCCAAGTAAATGTCATGTTATGAGGATCTCCATGGCTTGTCACCATAGATATTTGTATTCCACGTAAATAACATTTTATGATAATCTCCATGGCTTGTCAAATTAGATATGTATATTCCACGTCATTGTCCTGTTATGAGGATCTCCATGGCTTGTCACCATATATATTTGTATTCCACGTAAATGTCATTTTATGATGATCTCCATGGCTTGTCACCATATATATTTGTATTCCAACTAAATGTCATTTTATGATGATCTCCATGGCTTGTCACCATATATATTTGTATTCCAACTAAATGTCATTTCATGATAATCTCCATGGCTTGTCACCATATATATTTGTATTCCACTATAATATCATTGTATGAGGACCTCTATTGCTTGTCACCATATATATTTGTATTCCACGTAAATGTCCTTAGTGGACAATCTGTGTCACAAAAGTGGGAATGAGCGAACGTTTATTATATCTCTCATATTTAAGTTATACGTATGCCTCTTCTTACAGACCTACGGACGATTATCTCGATTTTAATGGCAACTTTAAATACTTTTATTAGGCATTCTAAATTGTTTCTCTTATACCTTAATTCTGTAAATGAGAATTATAATTTGAGCAAATCCGAAAATATCACGTAGTACACAGAACGAATGCTTTGTTTTATATATAGATATGAAATGGAAGAGAATGATACCAATTCTTGGGTTACAGGTAAGTGCATTCAGTTCTCTTTTTTACTTTACTTCTTTCTTTCATTCTTTTTCTTTTTTTTTCTTTGGTTTTTGTTTCTTTCTTCCTTTGTTTTTTCTTTCTTTCTTTCTTTCTTTCTTTCTTTCTTTCTTTCTTTCTTTCTTTCTTTCTGTCTTTCTTTCTTTCTTTCTTTTTTTTTTCTTTCTTTCTTTCTTTCTTTTTTTTCTTTCTTTCTTTCTTTCTTTCTTTCTTTCTTTCTTTCTTTCTTTCTTTCTTTCTTTCTTTCTTTCTTTCTTTCTTTCTTTAACACTTTCTGATGACAGATAATTTTGCGTACATATATTTCCCATCTTTTTAAATTATATTTAACTTTATGTCCAGGACAGAATTTATCTTATGAAGTCGGTGGTGTTTGGTACATTGATATATGCAGTATAATTTGATATAATGATGCATATAAACAGTATACTGAGATACAATGGTACATCCATTATTCTTATATACAATGGTATGTACATTATACTTAAATCTAATCATGAGTTAAGAAATAACAAAGATGGGAAAAAGAAATTTGTCCAACATTCAATTCAATCGATTTGAAATTGACACGCTGGAAGAAGACGAAATTCTATGCAGCAGTTTCTCCAACGTAGCAAGCAGTGTATCTCATTCTCAGTGGTGTATAAATAAAAACTGTATTTTCGTTTTTTTAAAAAAATAAATAGCTTTTTAACATTTCAATTTATAGTCATTAATGCATTAATATGAACTAATGACAAATCACGGGTAGCCAGATATATATTTCAACTATATTTCAAACAGAGCTAGTTAATTAGTTAATTAAAACCAGATGGGATCATCATATAATTATATAGATATTAGATAGTCGGCCGAAAACTCTGGAGATAAATTAACATCAACCACTTGGAGTTAAAATCTAAAGACAACAGAGGTTATCAAGATCCTTTCGTGCATTCGTAATATCCTTCGATATGATTGATGATTTACCTGTCACGATTAGTCGATTAAACCTATACTGGTGGACTTAACAGACCACTCACTATACCGCCACCTGTCTGAACAAGTGTAGAAGACAACGAATTAGAAAGAAAAGGAAAGCACACATCTGGTAAGCCAAAAAATTCCATTTTAGGCGATATTCCAAAATCAAGCTCACGCAATGATTTTTGTGACTAACTCTACATTAAGATCACATCAATCCAAATTTCGACTTATCAATCAAATGCATAATGTTATCCAGTGTTCAATTATCCGATGTAAGTATAAAAGAGTTTGGGACTATGTTGAAAACTAATGTATGATACGTTGATGTTGCCTTACATCGTCACATATAATGATCGAGATAATGTTGTATCTTCGGCAATTAGGGATCACAATAAATGTGCCACAACCCGCGATAGGTGCATCCATTGTTATAGCAGGAAATCAATAATTAACCATGAACAATGTAATTTTCATAATTGTTTTTGACAGCTAAGCCCACTGTCATAGGTGTAATAAACCCAGCCATTGTGTTAACACATGTTTTAAAACACATGCTGTTATTCACATAAAGAGTTGATGGTGATAATTACCCTTTAATAACTATAAATGTGTTGACACTTTATAATATCTGGCTGAGTTTGATATACAGAAACGCATCGTGGAAACAATTTCGGAAAGCTGCAATATTTGTTTCCTCACTAGTTCTTGAGTTCACAGCAACGAAACTGATTTGCTCCTTTCGAAATTTGCAGTCATTAAAGATAGCTTTATAGTTTCACGTATACGAGGAAGCCATTATTGTTCATGCTAGGGAGTGTAGTCGCAATATGTAACGTATTACATCTTTAATGTGATCATATATATGAAGAGAGAGAGAGAGAGAGAAAGAGAGAGAGAGAGAGTTTATATGACGTGATTTAAAGAAAACTTCAACTAGTTTCCAGTCGATGAACTTTCTCGACATGGTCCTTTCACTAAAGTCATATTAAGTAATATTTGTATACCTGTTTTTATGGACGTAATTATAATTGTAAAATGTATATACTCTACTTTTAAAATTTGTGGAGTGAAATTTATTTGAAATTTATTGAGATTAATAAAATAAGTTTTAACTAAGCGTGGTTTGTTGAATATCCTCTCTGTGTATGTACACATCCACCTTAATCTGAGCAACTGAAAGGTTTTAACACCTGGTCTCCAAGAATAATCATTTTCTGCTCTTTCTTCCATTCAGGCTATTCCTCAAGAGAGGGCATATGTGAAAAGGGTTACAAAACTTCAATAGTCAGACAACATGATTATTTTCGGACAGTTTCCACAGCAGCACACGAACTTGGACACAAGTAAGTTGACTTATCGATTTGTCTACCGCTTTTATATTCCATCGCTTAAACACTTCTAGAGCCTCGTGTAGATTTACATGCTTCAACACTTTGCAGTTAGTTTTAATCTCTCATCCAAAATAGGATGTTTTATCCGGATGTTCCGTTTTCTTATAGCTCAAGCACCAGATCACATCATCATTTGGGCTAACTAGGATATTTATGATATGGATGTGCAATATGCGTAAAACACAGTATATGATCGAATATAAAAGGGGTCCACTAGCGAATATTTACGCTGATTATTTATTGCTATACTGTCTACAGTGCTTTTTAAATGATTACACGTCAAAACCGATTGGTTCGATATATACTTGCGCAATGCGACCGCAGTCCTGCATCTGAATATTTCGACATATATGCGAGTAATACTGTTATCTAAAGTGATGTATTCGACTCAAATTACATTTCATCCTATTTTAGAACATCACTATTCTTCCCACGAGAAAGCTCATGTGGATTAAGAGACGAACTATAAAATAAATTCTGACATGTTTATAAAACTTGTTTAAGAAACCATATGTACTTACAGAATCTTAAATTGTTTGTGTTGTACGGTATTAACCATATATGTTATTTGAAGCTTCTGACAGACCGGTAGACCGAACCTAAACATAACGAAGCGAAATTAATTTCGGTGTCCTTTCCCGCCTAATATAATTATTAGATGAGATTATTGTCCGTTCAATCAATACTTATATCTTGAAACATACTTTTAGGTCATGAATGATATGAAGAATTAATAGAATAGTTTAAGATTTTGGTGAAAAGTTGCATATCATTGGTTATTGATCGTATAACTTTGTTTAAATTTAGGTGTAATTATAGCAAAGTTGCACATTGAAACTGACCAATAAAGGTAATGATTGATTTCTGATACAAATTATATATATATATATAAGAGAAACGGTTGAGCGATTGCAATGGCAGATGTTCTGTCTGTCGGGAAATGGACGATTTCGCCCATGCACGAATTTACTGCTGCCTTTCAGGTCGGCTTTGGTTAGCCAAAGGTTAAAGGAGTAAACCCTAAAAGAAAATCAGGAGTGGAGTTTCCAAGGCATCTGGATGATTTACTACATCCCAGTCTGCCAACTCCCTGGTCTGGAGAGGGATGGGATCTGCCAGACGCGTATAGCCCAAGACATACTGACAATGCTGGATAAATCGGAAGTTTCCATACCGGATCGGTTGTTGCCCGGGTCAACAATAACTGCCCCTGTCGTTATCCACTGAGACAGAGGTGACAGTACTACTGGGACTTCGCATAAAATCATAGCAAGAGACAGTGTTGCAATGGCCACCTGAACCATCAGAACTCTGGCGGAAACTGGATGACTCCAAGAGTTGACACATGAGATGGAACACTACACATGGCACATACCAGGACTCTGTGAGGTAAGATGAAAAGCCTAGGAAAACACCAAACTGAAGATGGGCATATATTATACTATAGTGGAGAGATGGTCAAGTCCATAAATGGAGTACGCTTCCTTGTCAACAAAACCATTAAGGGGTATGTGCTTGAATGTCGCCTCATATCTGACAAAATCATCTCCATTCGTTTGAAAGTACCATACGTTAACATTACAATAATCCAAGTCTATGCTCCAAGTACGGACTATGATGATGAAGAAATGTATGAGTTTTACAACAAACTCCAGGTTATAATACACATGGTAAGTAAAAAAGACATCCTTATTATCCAAAGAGACTGGAATGCCAAAGTTGACAAATAAGCTCTAATGACTGGGATGATCATTGTGGACCTTTTTGCAATGAACTTACCGATGAAAGAGTGAGACGGCCGCTTGATTTTGCAAGCTACAACAACTTGGTACTAGCCAACACCCTGGGCCAACATAAAGCTCCACGATGATGGACATAGCACGCACCAAATGGAACCCATCATAACCAGATCGACTGCATACTGGTTGAAAACCGGTATCGATCTGGCACCAATAGATCAAAAGCAAGAACGTTCCCAGGTGTTGATGTTGGGAGTGATCACGACTTCTTAATTAGGAACTTCCAAGTGAGGTTGAAAAATAAACAATCCAAAGAAAATCAGGCTCAAATCCAACCTTGAAGAATTGAAGGACCTAAACATCTGCGAATCACTCCCAGGTACAATTAGAGGAACATTTGCTTTACTCCTTGTGATGGATGTTAATGTCGAATTGATGACAAACACTCTCAACACATTCATGACAACGCTGCCAAGAACATCATTGGCTTCCATTGCCTGAAGCAATAAACCTGGGTTACAGAAGCGATTTGGAATATGAGTGATGCCCGAAGAAACCTCAAAACCACCGGACACATAATAGTTGCAGCGGAGTATTGAGAAATAACCAAGAATATCAACAAAAGAAACTTGACTAAAGCAAAAAAAGATTGGATTGGACTGAAATGCATATAAATAGAGAGCTTTGTGATCAACAATGATAGCGAAAAGACATTCGAAATGGTGAATTACCTCATCAGAAAGAAGCAGCCAAGAGTCAATAGAATTCAAGTCGAAAATGGAAAATGCCTTTCAGAATCACAGAAGCAAGTGATATTGCAGAAAGATGGACTGAGTATATTAAAATATTTTGCAACCATCCGTCCACAGGAGACCAAGAGGTGCTTGAAGTTCCGAACTCCACAAATGATGATGCTTTCCCCAGTCTCAAAGAAGAGGTAGAGTCAGCAATGAGATCACGGAAGAATAGGAAGGTCCGCTGCAGTAGACATCACCCCAGCTGAACTTATAAAAAATGGTATTGAATTAGTTATAGCTACTAACACAACTCTGCAACAAGACCTAGTAGACAGGCGAATGGCCGCAGAAGGACCCAATCCATGATTATAATACTTCCCAAAAACTGGCTGTGCCAAAATTACAGAACTACCAGTTTGATCAACCATGCTAGTAAGGTGATGCTGAATATCAGTTCGAACAGACTGAACTCACAAGGAGAAGAAATAATCGCCGTTGAACAGGCAGGGGTTCGGAATGGAAGAAGCACTACAACAAATATTTAATCATAGGGTTCTGTGTGAAAAGTACTCACAACATCAACAAGTCATCTCTCATGTCTTCATAGATTTCAAAAAGGCTTTTGTCAGTGTGTGACATGAGGCATTGTGGGCCACAATGAAGAATTACAACATGGGTCAAAGTTGACCAATACCATCAAGCAGCTGTTGGCCAAAGCTACCAGTGCAATAACTGCTCACGGTTCTGTGGGGACTGGTTCAAGACAACCGTTGGATTACGGCAAAGCTGTCTGATGCCACCCACGCTTTTCAACTTCTACTTATAGCGCATCATGAGCAAAGCCCTGGAAAACATCTGTGGGACAGCCAGTGTTGGAGGCCGTAACATCACCAACCAACGCTTAGCAGACGACATTGATGGGCTGAGAGGCAGTGAAGATAAGCTTGCCAACTTAGTGAAGAACTAGGATGAAACATCTTCCAGAATTGACAGAGAGATAAGTGCCGAGAAGGCAAACTTGGTCAGCCCAAACAACGGCAGCTATGTTAAAGCTAAGACCCACCTGAAGAGACAAGAATATCTGTCTCAAAACTAAAATCAGACTATTGAGAGCACTAGTCATCTCAATAATTCTGTATTCACGTGAGACCTGGACTCTGAAAGCAGAATTGCATCAAAGAATCCAGGCACCATTCTTGGCATCTCTTACATGGACCACATCACAAATGAAGAATTGCGTAACACTATCAGGCACAAAGTAAGTAATTATGAAGACATCCTCACCGGTGTGAAATAGAAGAAGCTGAAATGGTATGGCCATGTCACTAGAGCTAAAAGTCTATCCACAACAGTACTGTAGGGTATTGGGCAAGGTGGTAGACGAAAGGTAGGCAGAGAAAAAGGTGGAGTGACAACATCACACAATGGACCAGGAAACGTTTTTTGGATACACAGGCATTGGCACATGATCGAGACAAGTGGAGGCAACTGGCCAGATGTTCAGCAGCACTGTGCCTTAACGACCACACTAGGTCAAGAGACTGATGATGATGATGATGATGATGATGATGATGATGAGTTAATTTATGAGGATCGCCTTTACAGTTCATTGTCATATTATTCACATACATACATACATACATACATGCATGCATGCATGCATGCATGCATGCATGCATGCATGCATGCATACATACATACATACATACATACATACATACATACATACATACATACATACATACATACATACATACATTTATACATACATACATACATACATACATACACAGAGAGACAGACAGACAAACAGACAATAAAATAAATTATACCTTTCAACTCTGGTGCAGAGAAAAATGGGTATCGCATCCAAGCTTCCAAATAGTTGCATTTTAAATACATCATTATAACTTTAAGTCTTTTTTGTTTCCCAGGCAATAACGTCTGAAAGAATTCTTCCATACACACATACACTCAAATCTTATCTGTCTATAATGCATCTTCCATTTATTCCATGGTGTATCATTTCAGTGCGCCTGTAAATGCCTTTAATTTCTTTTATCTTATTTGTTATTTAAATAATGTGATCTATCCATAATAGCAAAAACTCTTCTTCAACACATTCAAACCTATTTAAGTAACCAGTTTCCAGTTACATGTACCTAATATTAATTTGCATCTGATCTTCATGACTTGCCAGGAAGGGATATATATATATATATATATATACATATATATATATATATATATATATATATATATATATATATATATATATATATATATATATATATATATATATATATATATATATATATATGTATATATATATGTATATATATATATATATATATATATATATATATATATATATATATATATATATATATATATATATATATTTCTATACATTCGCCCCTAGAGTTATCTCTGGCAGTTTGATTATACGAGATCCGATTAATCCAAAATGTCAAACTGAATGACACCCTCAATCGGGAACGTCAATGACCTGACAAAATAGTATTTATTTTTTTTTCTGCTTCTGATAGGATTATCATGAATGTTACTACCATTTTCCCTATTAGAATGTGAAATTCGGACGATTTGCACGATTTTCACGATTTTACTTGTAAACACAAATAATTCGGACGATTTTTGATGACTTTTATTACGATTTACACACACACACACACACACACACACACACACATATATATATATATATATATATATATATATATATATATATATATATATATATATATATATATATATATATATATATTGTGGCATTATAACGTTTATTATTTTTAAGCCAAGGAAGACATTTGATGATATATCGTTGTTTTTCTATCATCTCATATAGTTTGATGTGTTAATTAAGTAAGAAGAATGAAGCAATAGTTTTTTTTTGGTCTGTTCTGGTCTGTAACATATTTTATGAAAATAGTTGGCAAACACGCAAGGCATTACGTATACACGCTATTCTAAACAACACAATAATTATACACTACATGCCATACATTCTGATTGGCTGTGTTCCATTTTATATTTCACATTGCTTGCTTGTTATATTTCACATGGCCTGCAAGTTATTTTACACATTGACTGCTTCTTATATTACACATTGCCTGCTTTTTCTATTACGCATTGCCTATTTGTTATATTACACATTGCCTGCTTGTTATTTCCAGTCTTGGAGCATCGCACGACGGCGAGGAAGACGCCATGGCTTGCAGCTCAAGCGACTTCTTTATAATGTCTGAACAGGATATAACGTTTGACCCAAACAAGCCGTATCTTAGAAATCCCTGGTTGTTCTCCAATTGCTCAGTGGAATCGTTTAAAACAACACTGAAGAGCAGGTATGTATATTAAATATATCGCTACGTATTATATTATAATCTTGTACTTGTTTCAAACTTTCATTATTGCTGACTAGACGTTGCTCATGAGAAAATTAAATGTATGAACCATATTGGTCTTTTAAGAAACATGTATTTCCAGGAATGTCAGCCTGTATGGTCACATCCATGTTAGAGAAAGAAGCGAAACCATCAAATTTTGGAAAACATAACAAATAATTATTATCTCTTTATTATAAAACCAATTTTTTATGAACTTGCAGTATTCTGAATTATATTCAGAATAATTCATATAACTATATATAACCAGTCAAGAAGAGGAGTGTTCCAAATGAAATCCATGAATTCCTGGACTTTAATATGTTAATGTATGAATAACCTTGAATGTGCGGAGTTCCTATAGTGTTGATGCCTCACAAAGTCATTAATCACATTGTATTTTTATTCATTCAAAAATCCAAAAATAGGGTTTAGTCCTATTCATAGTTTGTTATTCCAATAAATAATTTTATTAAATTATTCATCGCTTGTTGAATCTAAACACAAAATGAAATACTTAAGAAAGACAACACCAAAAAAGTAATATAAAAATAAATATTAGAGAAATAATACGAAAAGGAATATAACTAATTATTCTATTCTGCTGTAATAGATTTCCACAGTCATGTTATGTCTCTATGTTGCAATACATTCCCACATAAAATTTCATATAAAATTACATTAGTCAATTTACCACATTAATCCGTTCGGAAAATTACGTCAAAATATATACATCGAAAAATTACGTACAAATGTATACATCGGAAAATTACGTCAAAATGTTATCATCGGAAAATTACGTCAAAATGTTATCAGCGGAAAAATACGTCAAAATGTATACATAGGAAAATTACTTCAAAATGTATACAGTTCTATTTACTAGATGGGAAATCCATATAAAAAACCTATTTATAGTTCATTATCGTCAAATGAGATCTGCACTCTTGGTAAAAATATATATTTAATAGCTGGTTTATATAATAATAATAATAATAATAATAATAATAATAATAATAATAATAATAATAATAATAATAATAATGATGAGGAGGAGGAGGAGGACTTTGTATAGCGACTAATCTTACGAAGCTCTAAGCACTTTACACCATCAATAATGATATTACTACACTACAGAACTATTGACAAAAACAATGAAATTGGAAAACATAAAAAGATGCTGAAAACATATAAGATACAAAACATGATTAGGTCGCTAAGTTTGTCCCTGAAGTCGAAATAGGTGAGTCTTAAGAGCACTCTTAAAAGGGACCACTGTGTCTTTATGTCTAATTTCAATGGTCAATTCGTTCCACGTCGCCGGGCCCTGGTGTGCAAACGAACGTTGTCCACATGACTGTTTTCACCTTGGGAACAATGAGTATACGATTATCAGAAGAAGAGCGTAATGATCTAGCTGGTGTATACACATAGGTGAGGCTGGATAGGTATGTTGGACTGGAGTCTGTCATTAAAACATAGCACAGAGAACAAATTTTGTGTTTGATTCTGTATCGAATTGATAGCCAATGTAGGGTACAGAGCAGTGCTGAGGTGTGCTCTGATCGAGGTACCCTAAACAGACTGTTTAAATTCAAATGAGATAAAAGTTGAGTTAGAACAACCTTTTCTAAGATTTTTTATATAAATGAGAGATTAGAAACTGGGCGGTAGTTCTTTAAATCGTTATCGTCCAGTGTTGGTTTCTTCAGCAGTGGCTTTACGATGACAGTTTTGAAAAATCATGGGAATTCCCCTGAGAAGAGAGAGCTATTAATAACATCAGTTAGTGAAGACAATATTGGGTATATGCACACAAGCAGCAGTGATTTCGGAATTGGATCAAGTTCATAAGACTTTGGTGCTCTTTTCATCACGATTGTCCGTACTAAATCAATAGAGACAGGTTCAAATGCTCATAACGGTTGTCGCTGAAATTCTGGATTATATCTGTATGGTGACGAATCAGTTGAAACGTTGCTGTCAAGCGAATCTCTAATGGTTTTTATTTTGTTATCGAAGACATTTGCAAATTTGTCTGGTAGGTCTAGTGGAGAGAAGGTCGTTGGAAGTGGTGTACATTTGTTCCTTGACATTAGTTTGTTAGTTATCTCGAAGATCTCTTTGCAGCTGAAATTCTCCGTGCTCTTAGTACTGTAGTGGGATGATTTGGCTAAATGGACTATGTTCGTGACGTTCTTCTTAGCGGCTACGTAGATTTGTTTATGAATAGTGAGTCTGATGGAAAGCCAAAGCCTCTCTGCTTTTCGGCGAAATCTTTTAGCAGCGCAAAGCTGGTCCAAAACACTGCTATACCATGGAGAACACTTTTTTATTGATACGCCGCATTGGGTGGCTGGGGCATGTTTTTCAAGTAATGAACGCAAGCAGTTATCAAGTTGTTCCGCTGTTGGATGTAAGAAAGATATTAGGTTTTCTTGGATGTCATGCATACATTTGGTTAAGTTTATCATTCGGAGGTTTCTCTTAGTAGCAAATAGAGGTGGAGGGTTATGGACTGATATTTCGAGATGGCATACAGTGCAGAGGTGATCCGATGCAATTTCGTGAGATACAAGGGTGGATTGCAGAATATTATCATCAGGTCTATAAAGAAACCAGTCTAAAACTCTCTCTCTCTCTCTCTCTCTCTCTCTGTCTGTCTGTCTCTCTCTCTCTCTCTCTCTCTCTCTCTCTCTCTCTATATATATATATATATATATATATATATATATCTGTATATCTATCCATCTTCTTGTTTCAGAGATTGCGCTAAGAATAAGGGTGTTGTCTGTAACGAAACGGAATTGATGACGTATATGAAAACATTGCCAGGGCAGGTTTACTCCAACGATCAGCAGTGTGAGTTTATTAGAGGACGGGGTTCCACCTATTGTCGGGTAGGTACTGTGAGTTGTCTGTGTGGATATTTGTGCTTGCTTATGGCGTTCCCATCTTCCCTGACAAAGAATTCAGTACAATAAGTGATGCCATGGTCCGAAGTGACTTCAGAAGTTCGCCTGAAATTTTCTTTTATATTTCTTTTTTTGCTCAAATCAAAAACATACATGGAACCTTCTTTCCATTAATAAAAAATAATGATGTATTTCTTGTCGTATGATATTTCAATTATATCGTTAAATTCATAACCATGTATCAAATCAATACAATTTGTCGTTATTAAATCACAAATATACAGCTAGTGAATGCATAGCAAATAAAAACCAACTGATGCATTCAAATCAAAACATGTAGTAAATGAACACGAAATGACGTAATAAAATCAAGCACATTACAAATAAACACCAACTGACCTATTCAGATCATAATATATAATAAATTAGAACAAACTGACGGATTCAAAATAAGCAAAAAACAAATGAAAACAAATTGACTTATTCCAATAGACACAATTTGACAAAAAAGACATAAAAGAAAGGAACACAAATGGAAAATTTAAATAGACATACACGAAGAAAACACAAATTGACACATTCAAGTCATAAAATATAAAAACATTGTTATAAATTGACGAATTGAAACAAAGAAATAGTAATTGAACACAAATTCAAAATATAAATATATATATTAAATGATTACAAATTGACGCATTCCAATCATAGCAACATTCAAAACATAAGGAACGAACACAAATTAACGAGTTGAAATAGACAGATAACAAATGAACACTAATTAACGCAATCAAGTCACAAGATGTAAGAAATAAAAACAAATTTACGAATTAAAATAGACATATTTCACTATACTTTATAACGCAGGATTGTCTGTGTATGCGGTTCTTTAATGTCATGGAATACTCCCACATCCAATTTGGTTCTCGGAGTTGTTGTTTAATTAATTTTGCTTTTATTTTTGTGCTAAATTGGTTATTCGTATCACTCATGGCAAGACATTTATGTTTTTATTGAGTTGTACTTCAAGACAATATATTTGAATAACTTTGCGTACACGTTTACTACAATTAAAAATGAGAAAATGTAACCTAAAAATTTCACACAAGTAACTTTGAAAACAATCATATTTTCAGTCGATTTCGTTCGTAAAATGCTGGGTTTTTGTATTTGTTATGGTATACCTATTTAATATCACTGCGTATCGCCACATCATATATAATACTGTGTTAACAGGGAGATAATTGCTTGAATTTGTCTTTACTCTTTCTCAGTAACTTTGATGAGATTCATTCCCAACACAACGCAATTACTGAGATAAGAGACCCAGTTACAGCGCCATTTACCACGTTTAGCCATGTAGTTGTGAAATTGTTAGTAGCGAATCTTAAGAGTATTGATAGGGGCCCCGAGTTACGGATCACTTTCATCTCACCTCTGTCTGCTTGGGTTCCAGTCTAAGATAATGTAATTATGTGAGAAAGCTTGGCAGTAGCTTCTCGTTGGTCGGTGGTTTTTTCGTGGGGTTTTCCGATTCTTCATCCACCATTAATACTGTCCTCCATGTATAGCCTATATTGTGCTGAAAAATGACGTTAAACCATAAAAACAAAACAAAACATAAGAGTATGTTGTTTATGTACCCCTTAATCAACTTTATGGCATGGCTAGGGAACATGGTAGTGATGCACAACCGTCTCGATCAGTTGATTTGGCATTAATCCGTAAGCCAAGCACCATTCAAGTTATTCAGATTTAAGTTAACATCGTGCAGCAGCTTGGTCAAGACTATCCCTGAATTTCACACGTTTTGACAGAACTGTGCATATATTTGTCATCTTTTATGTATTCTGTCATCCCTCATGCCACGATAAAGAACGAAATCGTCCCTTGAACGATATAGCATCTTGCGCACCTTGTACTTCCTTACTCTTCGGTTCTTTTATGTGTAAACGTTTGCTTCTTGACACTAGGGAGTTGATTCTTCTATAGTTTCGAAGTGTCACTTCTCTCAGATTTTTCCGAGAGTCTAACGTTCAAAAACGAATTCATATGTTTCAATGTCCGGCGCACATATCACATGATTAATATATTCTGTCCTAGTGAGGTTGATTAGCATTCTAAGCTAAACGTGATCTGTTTGCATTTTTTTTCAAGGCTGTGCCTGAAAAGATTTGTCGCTTCATGAAATGCACGGATCCCCTAAATGGTAGATGCTTCAAAACGTATAATAGTGCAGCTAGAGGAACTTCATGTGGACACAATAAAGTAATCTCTCTCTCTCTCTCTCTCTCTCTCTCTCTCTCTCTCTCTCTCTCTCTCTCTCTCCAATGTGGTAACGTTCAGTACATACTTTATTTAGCCCTACAATATTGAAAAAATCCTAACTGCCAACTTATATTCTTAGAAAATACATTTGCACATATCATTAATTTGTGGGATAATTTAGAACCTCCTTCTGTTGTTTACATTCCGTTTATTTTGGAACGATCGTTGTGCCTCTGTTTCCAATACAAATAATGATAAGTTTAGTAACAACTTTTGGTACATAAACCTTTCGCAGATGTAAAGTAATTCGATACAAGACGTAAACGATATATAAATTGATTTGCTTTAGTATTCACCATCGGGGGGTGGGGGGGGCAGTGTGTACATGAATTAATTGTGACCTCTTTTCACTTACCTATATTGTGTCCATTTTTCACAAGTATTAAGGTAATGCTCATGTGTGTTCATACTTGTTCGTCACTGCTGTGATGAATCTGTTCATCAGCAATATTAAATCTTAGTAGAATTTTGTGTGAAGTAGTTGCCATTTTTCTCGTTCAAAAATGGGCGGCCATTTCTATTACTGTGTGTATTGGACGCTCGGCATTACTCTAGAAGGCGCTCAATTTAATGTTTCGGAATACTTCCATATTTAGTTATATGCGTGAGAACTTTGTCCCAAATGTGTTCCCAGAGCCAATATTAAGGGGTGAAATCAGTCGTTTCGGTTTTTGTGGTTCTGCTTGACTTCTGTAAAGGTCTCAAGACAAAACAAACATAATAAATGTCTTGTGATCTCAACTGATAATTTTAAGCGCTACTAACAAGGTAGACGTTACTAGCAACACATTAAATTCAGTACTCATAATGATAATGATTACTATCATGTTTATTTTTATTTCCCCGTTATCTCAGTTAAAGATTCCCCTAGAGGGATTTAGCTGCTGACACTGTCACTATGTCGTCATCAACATAGACGTCTGGTATCCGATGGAAATGTATTATTCCGATTCGCATTATGGAATTTCCTACTCAATTTCATGTATCATTTTGATAGCACATGTTCGAGGCACAGTCTGGGACCGGATAGGAATAATGTGTAGCGTTTGTTAGCTGAGATACAGTTTGTTGATCGACGATCTGTAACCAAATATTAACAGTATGCCGCTTGGATTGAATGCAACAATTGTTTTGAAACAACAAAGTGTATTATTATATCGGATATATGATTTTGGTGTCTAAATTACATGTAAATGACACCACTACTACAATATGGATGAATATCAATGAATTGTGAGCAGCAACCAATTAGAGGTCAGGTACAACATAAAATGTTGCAAACACATATGCTTACAAGAGATCACATTTTCTTATTCTTCTCCCCCCCTCCCCTAACGTTGACAACACTAGATGTTTTATATGTTGTTTGACAAATGATCCCTACAATCTATAATTATATACATTTAACACACAATATGGTTATACACAGTCCAATTAGCTTAAATAAGGACAACTTGGAGACACTATGTATGTGTAAGTTTACAATTTCACTTGTTTTCATTTCCAAATGTACATATTCATTTGTAACAAAACTTATGTTGCAGTGGTGCATAGAAGGGCAATGTGTGGACCGCAGTATGAATTAGGTGAGTATATCCGTTGGAACTGAATCCTTTGAGGGTAAATTGATTAGATGGAGAGACTCTAAAGGACGCTGATTCGAACCTTGCTCACGTCACGCAGGGTCGGTCGCCACGATGTCTCCTGTAAGCAATGTACTATACTCAAATTGCCTCTGCACACTATGTTGTTCATCTATTAAAATATAATGAAACAAGAATAAAATCTTTAGAATTATATTTGAAAAAACTATTATTAATTAATTTATTAATTTATTAATTAGCAAACATTTGACGATAATTATGGATATAACCGATGTTGATACTACTTCTAGTTCTACTGCTACTACAAATAATAATAATAATAATAATAATAATAATAATAATAATAATAATAATAATAACAATCAACTTCATCGGCAGTAAATTCATTATTATAGGTCTTCTCTTTAACAAACATTTGCAAACGTTAGTTAAAAGATCTCTGTGACAATAAATTACATTCGTCTCTTTTTATTGCAGGTTAATAACTTAGTGTTCAACGCTGATCCAGTACTGTAAACGTTATATACAGCATCCGAGTTTACAATATTTACACGTTTTCCTGAATTGTATCAACGATGTATTATTAGTGAAATAAAATAAAGAATTGGTTGTATTCTTATTTTCTATACTAATGAGCATTTGACGCCTCACTACGTTGTGTATGTTAATTTCATCGTAATGATATTTAGAATATCAGGAACGCCAGCGATATCACCGAAACACCGACTGCTGTTACAAGTGCTATCAAATCATATCATTGTTCCAGATACCACGGTGGATTCCGTATATACAACAATGTTGATGATAGGCGTATGAATTGTGATTGATTGATAATTTGTCACTAGTTGCCGTGTCGCTGTCGTCCACATATTACTTTTTTGTTGAGTCATCGTCTAATGCTGGGTATAACAGAGTGACGATTTTATTTCTATTGGGTCATCAACTGATGCTGGGTGTAACAGAGACTATGTTATTTTTATTGAGTCACCGTCTAATGCTGGGTATTGCAGAGAGACGATTTTATTTTTGTCATCGTCTGTTGCTGGGTATAGCATAGAAACATTGTTTGGAGTCATCGTCTGTTTCTGGGTATAGCAGATGGACTACTTTATTTCTGTTGAGTTGTCGTCTAATGCTCGGTATATCAAAGAGACTACCGGTATTTTTGTTGAGTCATCGTGTTATGCTGGATATATCAGAAAGACTTTCATTATTGTTGAGTCATCGTCTAATGCTTGGTATATCAGAGATACTATTTTGGTTTTGTTCATGTTGAGTTCACCGGTCATTGTATCACCGGTTTTAACAACATGTTTATTATTCTCGTTTCTGATAAACGCGATTGATACGCTTGATTCTGATTTTCCCGGATTCATTAAATAATGGATATTATCGACGTTACCACCTAAACTCCTCGGCCAATATCAATCCATCTAATATTGCTTGATATTTCAAAGGTTAATAATGATCCTAAAAAGCTACAACTACATCGTTGTCAACCCCAACGACGTTCATAAGTTTAGCAAGCTCATCCTTAGTCGCCTATTTTGACATCTCATAGTCACTGAGAATAGATTTCTCAACCCTACCGTTAGTGGTATAAGATCTTCCATAAATCGATTATAAAATAGGAGATATTTAAAACGACGACTGACATATTCATGTACAAATTTATGCGGCAGCGACCCATTGGTATTCCCCGACCTTGACATAGCTTAAATTGCTTTAAGCTCTTCTGTACAATAGATATGAAGATTTATTATAGTTTGTGATGCATGTTAAATTTCTTTAGACAACACTATGTGGATCAACAGCATATGCATCCCAGTGAGTTTCAGGGAGGGATTATCCATCACAGATTATATACTCGTTAAGACACCCCAAATGCCCATATAATTAAAACCGCCCAAAATACTCATATAATCAAAACGTCCCAAATACTCATATAACTAAAACGCCCCTAATACCCATATAAAAAACGCCCCAGATATCCATATATTTAAAACACCCCTAATACCCATATAAAAAACGCCCCAGATACCAATATATTGAACAAGCCCCTAATACCCATATAATAAAAGCGCCCCAAATACCCATATAATTAAAACGCCCCTAATACCCATATAAAAAACGCCCCGGATACCCATATAATTAAAACGCCCCTAATACCCATATTAAAAACGCCCCTAATACCCATATAATTAAAATGCCTCTAATACCCATATTAAAAACGCCCCTAATACCCATATATTGAACAAGCCCCTGATACCCATATAATTAAAACGCCCCAAATACCCATATTAAAAACGCCCCTAATACCCATATATTGAACAAGTCCCTAATACCCATATAATGGAAGCGCCCCAAATACCATTATAATTCGCTGTCAACATACATTTTGTTCTTTGCTTGAGTTGTATTCTCTGCTTTTCTTATAAGCCTTTGTTCTTGGATGCATTATTGCACAGATTATAACTACAGTTACATGGTAACTGATGTAGCAGTCATAATTATGAACATTTCCATTAGGTATTTTCTATGTAATTGAAATTAATATGAATTTTGTAAGAAAGGTTTTTGCGTGTACCATACTTCATTGCTCAGAGTGAACAAAACTCTATAGGTAATCCTGGTTCAAGGTTGGCTAAATGGCTATATAAGTGAAAAAATGATAATAACACTAATTGCAACTGATGATTTTATTTCACTCATCTTTTAAAAACAGTAATTAGATAACATAATAAAATACACACTTCTGCCTATTTAAAACACGAACATATAAACTTATAAAATATATCCTTCTGCTACATACTTCCCTTCACACATTGAAATGATGTCCTCATCATTTAGGTGTATCAACCATGCCAGTCTGGCTCATTAATGGCTTTGGACATCACTTAATCTCCAGAGGTCATCCATGTAGGTGTTTTCGTTACTCGACTAGAACGTCGTGGTGCTGGAACAGGCAAGGAACTGTTCTCTGTTTGTAACTGATCAGTAACTATGTTACTGGGGCTCTCAACCCTTGTGTGACTTGGTACTGCAGAGTTATTAGCAATGCTGATCACAGTGTCTTCTGGATACATAGATCCAGACTGCTCAGCAGTATGACCAGTCTGATCATTATCATCAACTGACATAGTTGAACCTAACTCTTCTCCCAAACGGGGATTACCTTCATCCTGATTTGAAGAGTTGTCTTCATCTACTCTAAGACTCTCACTGGTGGAGTCTGTAATTAAATTTTCGCCGGCTAAATCGTCATCAACCCCTGGTCCTGATAGACATATATCCTGTGTCTGCCATGTCGGAATCATTTCTGTATCACTTCGCAAATAAAGTGATACATGTTTTTTTTCATCCTGGTCCGAATCGGTTTCCCTGCAGTTAATATTCGTAGGTGAATTTCTAGTCTTTGGTGTCGCAGACTTGAACGCTTGTTTCTCTTGCTCATGATTATGATGCACCGAATTCATTGGCAATGCACCAATAGGAAGCAGCAAATTTCTATGAAGAGAAAGTTTGGGTCCTGTTCCACTTACCGGTCGTACAGTGTATACTGGGATATCCGGGTTTGGATGGGATTCCACTATGTAGGCATTAGTCTCCCAGCGATCAGAAATTTTGTGTTGTCCTTCGAATGCGACAATCTTCACAAGAACCCTATCCCCAGGCTGAAGAGTTGCAGCTCTTGCTTTCATGTCATATTCCCTTTTATGTTTATCTTGAGATTTTCCCGCAATACTTGTGGCTAGTTTGTACGATTCGTCCAATTGGTTTCGAAGAGATTTAATATAAATGGAAAAATTGGTCGATCCACTACCCCTTTTTAATCCAAATGCGAGGTCAATAGGTTGACGTGGTTCTCTTCCAAACATCAGAAAAAAATGGCGTCTGGTCTGTAGGCTCATGGCGCGTGCAATTATATGCATGAACCAATGGTCCTAAATAACTTTTCCAATCCCGTTTTTGATCTGGATTGAGAGTTCCCAACATATCTAGCAGTGTCCTATTCCATCGCTCACACATACCATTACCCATTGGATGATAGGGTGTCGTGCGAGACTTTATTATTCCAGTAATTTGACATAATTCCTTGATGACAGTGCTTTCAAAGTTTGCACCCTGATCTGAATGTAAACGCTGGGGCATACCATAATGCACTATAAAACCATTAAATAGAGCCTCGGCTGTAGTCCTGGCTGTCTGGTTTCTTGTCGGAATCGCATGTGCATACCTGGTAAAATGATCTGTTATGACCAGTATATTTTGGTACCCTCCTTTTGACATCTCTAGAGTAAGAAAATCTATGCAAACTAGTTCTAATGGCTGTGTGGTCACTATATTGACAAGTGGTGCTCGAATATTTGTTGACGATTTTCTAAGCATGCAACGACGACATTTTTTAATCCATATTTCTACATCATTTGCCATGCGCGACCAATAGAATCTATCCCTCAGAAGAGAAAGTGTCTTGTCTCTGCCTAAGTGACCAAAATCATCGTGTAAATAGTGCATCGCCTCCTCGCGGTGAGACTTGGGAAGTATCAGCTGTAGTTGATCATGATCAACTGCTCTTGTCCTCCTGTACAACACACCTCTTTGCAGGCATAACTTGTCAAAGGTCCGAAATATTGCTAAATGATCTCTTCCGGTAGACAGTGACTGTCGATTAGGCTTTCCTTTGTCTCTTACAGTCTTTATCCGTTCCCTTATAACAGGATCCTTGGACTGAGCCATTCTCCAATCTCTATCTGTCATTGCGGCAATGCCAGAACCAGAGTCAATATCATCAACAACATCAGCAGACAGACAAAGACTTTCAACAAATGGTTGAGCACTAGCTAACTTACAGAGGGCGTGTAATGTTTCTTTGGTAATAGTCTTCATATCCAGAGTGCTGCTCCTGCCCCTGCTCTCTACACGTGGTAACTGAGATAGACCGTCTGCATCCGAATTCCTAGATCCGGCTCTGTAAATGATGTTAAAGTTGTAAGCAGCTAAAGCAGCTAACCATCAATGCCCAGTGGCATCAAGTTTGGCTGATGTAAGAATATATGTGAGTGGATTGTTGTCAGTGTACAAAGTAAAGTACTGACCGTAAAGGTAATCATTGAATTTCTCAGAGATTTCCCATTCTAATGCTAAGAATTCCAGTCGATGCGCTGAATAATTACGTTCACCTTTTGTTAATCCTCTGCTGGCAAAGCTGATCACTCGCTTGATGCCATCCTGAATCTGATACAAAACTGCACCAAGGCCGTGTTGAATGGCATCTGTGTGCAGCTCGAAAGGTTGCCCAATGTCAACGTAGCCTAGTATAGGTGGTGAAGAGAGAGCATCCTTAAGCTGTTGAAAGGCTTTCTCCTGTTCCGGTCCCCACTTCCATTGTATGTGTTGAAATTTCTTGTGACGCTTACCCGCTTTATTCTGAGTGCTTGGCATTAATTCCGATAATGGTCGATCTATCTTTGAGAAGTTCTTCACAAACTTGCAGTAATAGCCAGCGAATCCAAGGAATTGTGTCACTTCCTCAGGACTCTGTGGAGCTGGCCAGTTTAATATCTTGTCAATGTTGGATGGATCTGCCTCAACACCTGCCTCTGATACAACATGGCCAACATATATAACCTTCTCCTTGAAGAATTGGTACTTCTTGGAGACAACTTCAAACCACACTCTCTAAGCCTTGTTAGGACCTTTTCAGATTTTTTAAATGTTCTTCATAGGTTTTTCCGAAAATGATGATATCATCTAGATAGATCACACAGATGGTCAGATGCATATCTCCGAGACACTCTTCCATCAATCTCTGGTATGTAGCTGGTGCATTGCAAAGCCCAATGGGTAGTCTCTCAAACACGTAGAAACCTAGCGGACCCACTGTAAAAGCTGTCCTCTCCTTATGAGACTCATCTAATTCAATTTGATGATACCCGACTTCATATCCAGCACGGTAAAATATTTAGATCCACCTAAACAGTCCAAGATATCTTCAATCCTCGGCAAGGCATAGGAATCCTTCTTTGTGATCTTATTCAACTGCCGAAAATCAATGCACAGGCGAAGTTTTCCATCCTTCTTTTTTCACTAAAACAACATTGCTGGCCCAAGGAATATGTGATTTACGAATCAATTCCGCTTGCAAGTAACTGGTGAAGGTGATCGTTCACCTCACTATACATGGACGAGGGTATCCGACGGTATCTTTGTTTAAACGGTGTTTCGTCTATCAGATTAATTCCATGCCGTACTGGCTAACTGTTGATACGGTCGATCCGGTATCAATAAGTGAATTTACTCTAATACCATTAATAACAACATAAACCTCATTAGTGTGTCCTACTAGCTCTGTCGTACCAGTTTCTTTATTTATTTCGTTGATAGCCTATTGCTTGCCCCCAGCCACGGGCCTCCTGGAGTTTAAATCTCGTTTTGAATGGTCTAGACGAACACGACAAGCAGAAGCAATATGTCCAACTTGAAAGCAGTGCCAGCATATTCGGTCTCTCCTCTTCACAGTATTATCTGTTCTAAATTGACTCATATAGCTTTGCTGGTTAATGGATAAGTGGGATATTGATTGCTTCGTAAGGATCTTTACCTCTTGTGACAGCTGCTGAACAAGATCCTTGAATTCACTAAGCTCCTTTGTTTGTGATGTAGTTGAAGTTGATGCCATATTAAGATGGGTATTTTTCTTGCTGCGTTTTAGTTCAACTTCCCGTTGTCTGTGTTCAGATTCAATGCGACGAACAGCTACTCTCAATTGAGTGAATCAAACTTATGACCAGACACATCTTTAAGTGTCTGTTTAAGTCCTGTCCATAGCATATCCTTTAGCACATCATTTTTCTCACTGGTCTTCACTAACCTTTTTTGGACGGCTCTGTTTAACAAATCTTCCAGCCTACAACTCCATGTAGCTATATCTTCGTCCTCTTTCTGGCAAGCACTGTAGACGTCAGCCAACAAAGTCTCTTTCAAATCCACATTGCTATACACACTGCCCAGCTTTGATAATACCTCAATGATGGATGCTGTTGGATCCAATCGCATAGTAATTCGTCCAGCATCTCCTCTCAAGGAACGTCGAATGGCACGAGATACCTGGCCCTGTGGATATGAGCCTTGTTGTAAGCATGTAGCTTCATATCTCCATAATTCATATGATGTTTCACTCTTTCTGTCTCCTGAAAATACAGATATTCTTAATTCATGTGGTAATGTGACCCACTGGCGATGGATGCCGTTGCATGTGATGATCTCGGTTTTTTCTTCGGTTCTTCCTTAACAGGATATGCACCAATCGAAGCGGTAAAGTCTGCCATCCACTTTGCAAAGTCTTCAGGTGTGTCGGCTTTGGGTTTGACCTTTAAAGCTTTAAAGGACCCTAATATGTTTTGAACTTCTTCTGTGAACTCCATATTCGCTTTAGAAAAAAACAGCCGTCAAATCAAAACGACAAAATGTATATATGACCAGTTGAGCAAGACTACGGAACAATTTTTTTTTCAATAGGGAATATTTTACCATTGAAAAAGTACAATATATAAGTACATAGGTTGTAGTAGAACCAATTGAACCAGAACTACCTTTCTTTGGACGACTGTGTCTTTATAGGGAATGACGTCGATGTTTGGCTACGAGCTTTGGAGGATGACGAGATTGTATTTTTCCGTTTCCTTTTTGAAAAGCAGAACGCCGATTGTTGTGGTATGTACATTTTTGAGGAGACATCATTGGGTGTTCAGAAGTAGCACAGAAAATACTGATTCACGTCGTACTCCTCAAGTCATTTTTATATTGGAATGCGACGCCACTAATTATCTTTCCGTTGTATCAACTTCACAACAGGTAACTCACGTCGTGAAGGGGTTGGCAAGGGACTAAATCGGGACAGATCTTGTTTGGACAAATCCAGTAAACTCTTTAACATGCCAGATCTCTCTTAGACTTTGACTTTAATGGGCAGGTACTTTGTGAGCAGCTGCTACTGATGCTAATGTGGAAGAGGGTGTTACCGGTGGAGGAGGCGTTTTGGGAGACGCAGATTTACAATGTTTCATCAAATTAGGAAGAACGGGTGTCAAATTGGATTTGTCTGGCATCACCAACAACGGAGAAGTTTAAGAACCTGAGGCTACTGGAAACGCGGTCACTGGTGCTGCAGGTCTTGGTTTACGAAGGTAAGGCTGCGTCCTGGCCGAAGTATCTCTTTTGCAGGTGACAGCTCTTTCTGTGGACTTTTCTATTTCTGTGTTTTGGTCTTGATACCATTGGTCTTTTTCTTAGGGGTTCTTTTGGCTTTTTTCTTGGAGTGATCTTTGGGAGCATTGGGATCCCATTTTAAAAGGGAACGAATGATGACACCTTCTAGAGAATCGCTAGGTTTCAAAATGATTTGCTTTTTTATTTGAGTGTTGATGCGAGGGTCAACCCGTTGCGTCAAGTCTACTTTGTTTCTGTCATAAAAGCGCTTGGTTTGATGTGGAACGTGAATGATGCCTTGCAGTAATTGACGTGCTGTCACTGTAAACCAGCGTAAGACGTCTTTGAGACTGGCTTCTAAGACGTGAGCACGTATTTGTGGATTTTTTTTCATGACTGATACCGTACAAAACACGAATCAATTTAATGGGAAGATGAGACTGAAGGAACGTCATGTTGACGATGTATGAGACCAGGTCAAAATGACCAAGGTTTTTATAGATGTTTTAATTGTTGTTATTGTTATGTCGCCGACGAAGACGTGTACACGACAGGTCCTCCGTCTTGACATCAGTCGTGAAAGAAATTGGTATGAAAACGCGAAAAATCGGGAGTGGTGGGCTTTAAATCCACGAGTAAATGGACGTGTGGGGTTTGAGTGGCATCATCGTACGCATGAGTCAGCCAAGGTATTACTAACTATTTAGCTAAGACTTGCACGTGCGAATTATCTCTATGACTTTTAAACAAGACCACGTAATGAGCATTGAGACTAATGGTACGATGGGCTTTAATTTGTTGAAACAAATGTTGTGTAATGTAAATGACACTGACATTACGATGATGCCCTTCACGCGAAAACCACAGTTTAATATCTTCTTCGTCTTCTCCTAACATGTCGTCAAAAATGAATAAATGAGTTTGAATAGGGTCAGAGACGATCACATCGTCTTCGTTAGAAATGCCTCTCGCAAACACAATGGAATCACCTTGACGTTCTTGATAGAGGCTGTATGCCGATTACCACTCTTTGTAACACCACACGATACGTTGAGGTGAACGATCGATTAAATGATGTTTATGTTCGATCAAACGTTTGACATATTCGGTTTTGTCTGAACCGCTCGGTCCAGCAATTAACATGTTAAAAGGATGACGAAGATACAAGGCCTCCCAACAAGCATGTTCTAAGTGTTCGTCAATGACTTTAAATGTCGAGGAGGACGGAGGAGAAATAGCAGAGGTGTCCATAGTAGTGTAGGATATGGCACTATTGACACAAAAACAGACAAGACAAGATGTTTTTGTACTTTTTCAGGACACGTTTATTTCAATTCATGTTTAAATTGGAACAACACGAAAGACATCAATACATAAAAGCCAAATGGATAAGCACAGGAATAAAATACACATGGTAACGATCAAAATGGTATATAAACAAGTCTCTGTACAACATCTTTGGGTAACCAAGGTGTCGTAGAGGTACTGTATAATTATTTTATAGTCTCTACGTCATAGGGTACAGTTACATAGGTGTCCTCTCGGAATGATCTTTCTGGGGGAATGTCCATGACAGTTCTGTCTTGAAAAAAGTGATTGTCCTGGGTGACAGATTCTTCTTCGTCTTTTTCTGGCACTATCGCTAACACAGGTTTAAAAGGGAATTTTTTCGCTCGTCGATGGATTACGATCACAACGCTTGATCATAATGGGGTGCTTCTATTGTCCAAGCCTCAAAACTCCAACTTTTCCAGTCACGAACATCTGTCCAATGAGAGTGTAAATCACAAGCTACACACACATCCTCGTACACCACTTCCATACGTAAGAGTTGACGAATCTTTTTTTTCATGTAGAGGTCGAGACGTATCCAAATTAAAGCGTAAGGCTTTTAACAAAATGAGTCTCTCGTGGACATTTAAAGGAGTCCCCATACTGTATGTGTGGGTATTGTTCGTAAAGTGTCCACAAGGAATCTAGAAGTAAACGAAATCCAAGAAAGCAAGTCACTAAAACACATACTACACGTCGACCCCAACGGATGGGACACAGTTCTCGTAAAAGTGTTCGTAATCCTTCACCGTTTGAATGTTCTCATTGATATCTATGATAAAGGTTGTGGCATGATAGTTCTATTTTATATTTCTTCTTTTTTGTCGAAGACCATAAGCGTATATTCTGCACAGAATTATGTAACATCTCCAAAAGCGAAAGTGATTAACATAGCGTGTAATATCGGGCCACTGCCATTCAGGGTAACGGTCAAGAATGATCAAAAAATCTTCAACGAACTAATATGGAAACAGTGGAAAAAGACACCCTTGATCCAGAGAAATCTGACAAGATGGCTGGTTTTTGTCACTTTCCTCTTGTGAATTTCACGACACAAAAGTTCTACAGTCACCAATTTAGATTTTTCGTTAGCAAGTCTCTGCCAAACGTCCATGTAGATCTTGAATATTATGTTTTAAAGAGGGTTTTTATAATGGACTAGTTTTGACTAGGTTTGTCTCCAAGCCAAACTGGATTGTTCAACGACATGGTACAGTAATGTCACTTTCAATCACTAAGGTTCCACTAAAGGCAGGTATTGACAAGTCGGAGACCATCGAGCATGTTCCAGGAAAGCGGAATCCTTATGTTCCAACTCGTAAATTGACACACCACAAATTGAACCACTTGACTTTATCCCCTTCGCCCAAGTAGAAAAATCCGGCTCTGGATAATTCTTCAGGAGTTGGTCCAGGCAGATATTTTGGCCATTTATCTTTGAAGGTTTGGAATCGACTTTTAAAGTGATAGTATTCAGACAAGCTTGTAATGAACGAATATTCAACTCTCCTCACTTCACTTCGATGCAGGTACGGTGAAATTCCTAGAAGTCTACGATAAAGTGTGGCACTGCTTTCGCATTCCCCAGCTTTGACACGCACAGCATCACTTTCCATGGTATGTATAGGGGTAGCAGTCGTAGCAAAGATCCCACGACGTCCTGCTGAATCGCTACGGTCACAGCGTCTGGCATCACTGCAATCGCAAGGTATAACATCGCACTCCACTTGAGAATCCCAGAACTTGAATGATAACTGTTTAAACGGATTCATCTTGTACCGCTTGGTCGTTGTAAATACAAATGAACTATTGGTCTTGGACGATGTCCCTTTTTATATACTGCCCAATATCGACGTTACCGTACGGTAAAGTGAAGTGTTTGGGAAGTCGTACACGATTATCCAAAGGTCGGCTGACGATTTGGTGTGTGGGTAAACGGACAGTCTTGTGTGGTTCGTGGGTGGTCACTTTAAAAGTTTCATCCTGTCCCGATTGTAAGGCTTCTTGTAGCACGTTAAAGTTCACCACTCGACTGTGGCGATAATTGAGAGTCAATCCTTTCACTTTACATTCGGTGTACATTTCTCCTTGTGGATCTCGGTATTCGTAGCAGTAATTTTTAGGACCACTACTTGCAAAACATAGAATCTTGTCGTCGGGATGTTCATCGGTCCAGGCTCCAAAACGGTCTCCTTTGATAGCAAGGTTACATTGGTTCGGTCGGTGAATGTAGATGCAACTGTCCGTGTCAAAATATAACACACGATCTCCTAATAGTTCTAACACTTCGTACAATTTTAAGCGAACGTGGGCTGTCACGTAAGCCGCAATGATAACATTTCCAAATTTGTCGGCTTCAACAAAGTCTAGTTCTTCTTCGTAATTGACTAAGATCAAGTCCTCGCGAATGACGTCCACGTGCTTCATGTATATTGGTTTTGTCGTGAATCATCTGGAAGTAGCGGGAAGGTTCGGACAAATACTCCGTCTTGGGTAAAAACGGTCGTTGTGCCATTTTACCCCACAAGCAATTTAACATCACTTTGGCAAACGATCGCCTTCCTTCGTGGTCTAAAGTGATGCCTTCCTGGTCCCGATATTTTTATTTGAATATCTTTTGGTCTTCGGGAGTGTGACACCAGGACGAATAGCCGCTAGCGTCTTGTTTTAGTTTTAAAAAGGCATTCACGTAGTCTGCAACTATACCTTTCTTTGTCTCATCGCCCTTATAGTATTTTTCTGTCTTGGGAAATTGGTACACTTCTAACAGTTTGTATCCCAGGTCCAGAGCTTTAAACAATTAAACGCTAACCCACGTTCCTGTAAAGGCACGTTCTTCCTGAGTGTACTGACAAGGTTGGTCATGGATGCACGCGTCAGCAGAAGTACGACAGAAAGGAAACATCAGTTTTCCTTTGCAATGGTGAGGTAAAACGGAATGGTACAAGTCTGTGGGAGTTAAGACTTGACTTTGCACTTGATCAGTCCTTCGTACTGGCGTATGTGGTCCAAGTCAATGTGTTCTGTCATCAATTATGGGTACGCTATGAGAAAGTGACACTATTTGCAGACGTAAGGATACAGCGAACATACGTCCAAGTATTTGATTTCTTCTCTCTTCTCCTCGTTCGCCTGTTACAGCAAAGAGGTGACATTCGTTCGTCCTCCGTACAAACTATCCCTTGGGTTCAGGGGGTCCACTAACTTGTCATTTTCTACGATGCGTTTAAACTTGGGATCGGTTTTCAAACGCTGATCGTACTCGTGTTCCCACATTTCCACCACCTGGCATCTTTGTTCTTCTAACTTCAAACAAGTTGTCTGGTATAAGTCTTCCATAGTCCGTTGTAAAAACTGATTTTTGGTGTCTCGTTGAGGGTAGCACAAAGGACATTCGTGAAATAAACATCCGTTAAACTCGTACACGAATTGAGGGCTTTCTAAGTCCCAGCAATTAACCGAATACGTTCCGATGGTTTGTTTGCCTCCTCCGTTGCGGGCGTGTTGGATCCATTTTTCTTCCTTATCGCACATGTAATGTAGCCAACGTAGGGCTTTGACCGAGTATTGACGTTTGAGGGCTGATGACAGCTTGAGTATTTTCAGGCATGAAGCGTTTTCAGTACACTAAGGAACATGCTTTGGCGATGGTACAAGCTTCTTTCAAAGGATCGATCCACCCGTGCTCCATGAACAATTCTTGAAATTTTTCACAGCAACGTCGTAAAATGCCTACGTCAGATCGACAGTACTTTAACTTTCTACTTGAAAGTCGAAGGAGTCTGCCGCATGAGTCTAGTACCAAGCGTGGAAAGCTTCTCGTTGTTCGATGCGCATGTTATCGGGGTCGTAGTCGTCAGCCCCAATCAAATGGGGTAGAACGACATGTTGATTGGCTTCGGTATTGAAAAAGTGTGGAACATAACCTTTGGTCATTTCTGTCATTCCGAACGTTTAAGCCATTTGACTCAAAGGCATGACCATGTAACTCATTGAATCTTAAACTGTACTTGTCCTACTGGCATAGAAATGATTTTGTCTCCGTTTAAAGTCACTTTAGGACGTTCGGAACTTTGTTCCGTATAGTATCTGAGCAGAAATTGCCCATCGTATCCCAATAAGTTGTGAACCTTTACCGTGGCATGGTGATGACAATCTCTGTAACGTTCTATGTCCTCTGGACTCCACGTTTCGTCGATGGGGTTTAGAATGGATTGGGTAAAACCGGGCAATGTGTTTGACCCTCAAAGATTTTTTCACGTCCTCCAGGAATCTTGATGCAGTGAGGGCAATGACTAAATATAGGCTCTTGGATTCACTGCTCGTACGCACGGTGAGCCACGTAGAAATTAGGAATGTGAATACCGGTTTCTTGCATGCATTCGAAATAAAAAAAAAAGATACAATTCCCTTTCTTATGGGTATTTTCTTGTTGGTGTTGGTATTTTTGAATAAAGCATTCATGGTATTTTTGAATGAAGCGTTCATGTTCCAAGTCCACGATTTGGTGACAAATGTGACATCGTTTCCTCCCTCGACAAATGTGTAATTTGGCACTACCGAATATGATAGTAATTTTCAAGGTTTACTAAGGATGGTGAACTTTACTTGGACGTCGATTGTATGGGTCTGGATTCGGGCTCGCGCATGTCATCTTCAAAATCAATGGCATGAATTTGAGTCAAAACGTGAGCTACAGTGCGAGGCGATACATCATGTTTCTGTCTCTTACTGTCTTCTCCTTTCTAGACAACATGATACGATCTTTTCATCTTGTCTGCAGAAAGTCAAATGACTGCAATTTTAAGACCATGACCCCTATATATTCATGTCCGATCCGTGTATATATAAATGGCCATAGTCTAACCTTTCAGTATTCATTTCACTCTCACATTGACCAGAACGATGGAAGAGCCTACACAAGTTGAACTTCTGATCAGAGCTTTGCGTGGTGTCATACGAAAGTTTTCTTCAGACACTCCAACGGACTACTCTCCCTCCTTTCTAGATAAAAGTCAAGATACTTGCTATATCTGTAAAAAGAAATGACATTGGGCTGCAGAATGTCCAGATGGTGAAAAAAATACCAATTTTACTAGAATTGACAAAAATACATGTTATCATTGTAAAGAGAAAGGACATTGGTCTCCATGCTGTCCTAAGAAACAACAAGAGCAGAAGGAGGAGGGGGAGAGGAGTTTTGAACAGGAAGAGGAGGGGGAAGAAGAGGAACCCTTCCCCAAGGAAGAAGCTCGACACGTTCACAAAGACAAGAAAAGAAGACGAAACGAAAGTGAAGAGGAAGAAGAAGAAGAAGAAAAAACTGTGACAGTAAAGAAATTGAAAAAACAGAAAGAGTGAACAGAAGAAGATTATGAACTTTTTAAAGTGGTATTGTGTTATGTTATGTTTGTGATATTGGATTGTAATATTTGTACAAGAATATACCAGACGGAAAAAAACGTAAATGTCTCTTGGTTTTGATTTTTAGAGAATAAGAACATACACTCACGCACTCATACACTCACAGGCACATCATGGGTTTTAAAAAAAATTTAACAAATAATAGAAAGGACTTTTGAGTTTTCTTTGAATTAGGCAATTGAAATAGTATTTCTTTTCGAAAGATTTGAGTGGCCCTGAAAAGGAACGTTGTTCTTTTGTTTGTTTAAAACGAAACAAACAAACTCAGAAACGGGACGTAACCATCTTTAACTGCCTTAAGCTTTTGCCGCGCCCAAAGCCTACTTCGGGAATGATGGTTCCTGTCAATGATTTTGTAGAAATCAATAAGGGTGGTATGGCAGACGTAGTAACAGATAGATTGGGTTGTTTAGCTCGAGAAGGTCTTTTTCTCTTCGGTCGTAGTAAAGAAGTCTGATACATCCATTTGTTTCGGACTCCTTAACTCTGATAAAATATCTAAACGTACCGTCATGACCGTTTGATTTTCACTATTCTCTTTCTGTCCTTGGTCTTCTTTCTTCTCTGTTGCTGCTACTGCTTCTTCCTAGTGTTTTCTTCTTGCTTCTTCTTCCTCCCGATGTTGAAGGACAAAAGCATGTTCTTCTACTTTCTGTTGTTGTAAAAATTGGTCCAATTTTTCTTTTTGTTTTTGCTTAAAATCATCGACGTGTAAAAAAGAAGAAGCAGAAGATAACGAAGGTTCCGGAAAAAAATATTGTGAAGTTAGTAAATCCACAATATCCCAGTTAAAATCATCTTCTGGATGTAGATTTGTATTGACTTTGGTAGTCACTGCTATACCATTACTTGCTGTCTCCGCTACTGGCTCACCCCAATTCATCGTCTTCTTAGTGTCCGAATGATTGACAACTCTGTTGCAGCGATTGACTGCGCACAAACGCTAGTACCTCTATATAGGGAAGGTGACGTCACAGACTGCTCTCTTCTGATTGGACGACTGTGACATACTTTTGTTTACGCGTGTTTGGATTGGTGAATAAACTCGATCCGTTTAGATCCTCTCTTCCACTATAAATAGTCGCAGTATACGGCATTCACGTCACCTGTTATCATCACAAGATGTGGACCAACGTGCAATCTTATACCCTTGTTTCGTCAATGCTATTTCTTACTGACTTACCCATGTATGTCAGATCATCATAGACTATCACTCATATGACTGATAGAGTCCTTTGGAAGAGAAGGATATATGTGGAGAGGCAATGTTGTTTAAAGAGAGTTCTCCTCTATGGACCTGAAATGAGGAGAAGTTTAAGGAAGAGAAGAAGATTTTTGAGATGTCTTCTGTGTTAACAATATACTTTTAACATTACACACAACGGCCCTTTTCAGGGCCACTCATATACCTCGAAAATATATTTACATTCTTTGCCTCCATTTTCCATTGTCGCTAGACAGTCTCAAATAAAAATAATATTCCCCATGTTAAATTTCCCTTGATGCTATATAGACCCCTTGACGCTATATAGGCCAAAATAGTTCCCATGTTAAATTCCCCTTGACGCCAGATAGGCCCATCATGTTAAACTTCCCTTGACGCCATATGGGCCCATGGCCTTTTTGACTGGATTTTCCCGTAACGCTATAGGGACCCCTATTACTACTTACATCCATTGACTGACATTGTTCCACTCTCAGACACACCCATTGATTGACGTTGTTCTAGTCTAAGATACATCCTTTGATTGACATTGCTCTACTCTAAGATACACACATTGATTGACATTGCTCTACCCTAAGATACATCCATTGATTGACATTGTTCTAGTCTATGATACACCCAAAGATTGACATTGTTCTAGTCTAATACACCTCCATTGGTTTACATTGTTCTAGTCTAAGATACATCCATTGATTGACATTGTTCTAGTCTAATATACACCCATTGATTGACATTGTTCATCTCTAAGATTAATCCATTGATAGACATTGTTCATCTCTGTGATACATTTGATCGATATTGTTCTACTGTAAGATACATTTATTGATTGGTGACGTTCTACTCTGAGATACATTCACTGACTGGCGATGTTCTAATAAGAGATACATCCATTGATAGCCATTGTTCAACTCTAAGGTACATGCAATGATAGAAATTGGTCTAATGTAAGATACATCAATTTATAGACATTGTTCTACTCTAAGGTACATCATTCAAGTGACAATGTTCTACTCAAAGATACATCCATTGATTTACATTGTTCTAATCTAATGTACTTCTATTTACTGACATTGTTCTACTCAAAGATACATCCATGGATTTACATTGTTCTAGTCTAATGTACTTCTATTTACTGATATTGTTTTACTCAAAGATACATCCATTGATTTACATTGTTCTCATCTAATGTACTTCTATTTACTGACATTGTTCTACTCACAGATACATCCATTGATTTACATTGTTCTAGCCTAATGTACTTCTATTTACTGATATTGTTCTGCTCTAAGATACATCCATTGATTTACATTGTTCTAGTCTCAAGTTCAGCCATTGATGCTTTGTTTTGTATTTTCCCAGCGGTAACTGTTATTATCATTATTCATGTGCACTTTAGTATTTTCATATTTTAAAACTTAATATTAATTATAACAATTTGATATAGTTTTAGTTTTGCATCTGCAATCAAAATAAACATCAGAATATTTATAATACCTATGCTATTATTTTCCTTTCTCGTATATACAATCTATATATTTGTGTTAGATTGGGCTAAATTGTCTAACGGTACAATAGTCTAATACGGTCTAATAGTCTAATACGGTCTGGTATAAATGTTTAATACGGTATAATTGTCTAATACGGTCTAATTGTCTAATACGGTCTAATAGTCTAATACGGTCTAATAGTCTAACACGGTCTAATTGTCTAATACGGTCTAATAGTCTACTATGGTCTAATAGTCTAGTACGGTCTAATTGTCTAATACGGTCTAATTGTCTAATACGGTATAAATATATAATACGGTCTAATACGGTCTAATAGTCTAATACGGTCTAAATGTTTAATACGGTCTAATAGTCTAATACGGTCTAATAGTCTAATACGGTCTAATTGTGTAATCCGGGCTAATTGTCTAATACGGTCTAATAGTCTAGTACGGTCTAATTGTCTAATACAATCTAACTGTCTAAAACGGTCTGATAGTCCAATACGGTCTAATTGTCTAATGCAGTATAATTGGCTAATATGGTCTAATAGTCTAATACGGTCTGGTTATCTAATACGGTCTAATTGTCTAATACGGTATAATTGTCTAATACGGTCTAATAGTCTACTACGGTCTAATTGTTTAATATACGGTCTAATTGTCTAATACGGTCTAATTGTCTAATACGGTCTAATACGGTCTAATAGTCTAATACGGTCTAAATGTTTAATACGGTCTAATAGTCTAATACGGTCTAATAGTCTAATACGGTCTAATAGTGTAATCCGGTCTAATTGTCTAATACGGTCTAATAGTCTAGTACGGTCTAATTGTCTAATACAATCTAATTGTCTAAAACGGTCTGATAGTCCAATATGGTCTAATTGTCTAATACGGTCTAATAGTCTAATACAGTCTAAATGTTTAATACGGTCTAATAGTCTAATACGGTCTAATTGTGTAATACGGTCTAATTGTCTAATACGGTCTAATAGTCTAATATGGTCTAATAGTCTAATACGGTCTAATTACCTAATACGGTATAAATGTATAATACGGTCTAATTGTCTAATACGGTTTAATTGTCTAATACGGTCTAATTGTCTAATACAGTCTAACTGTCTAATACGGTATAAATGTCTAATACAGTCTAATAGTCTAATACGGTCTAATAGTCTAATATGGTCTAATAGTCTAATACGGTCTGATAGTCCAATACGGTCTAATTTTCTAATGCGGTATAATTGTCTAATATGGTCTAATTGTCTAATACGGTCTAATTGCCTAATACGGTGTAAATGTCTAATACGGTCTAATTGTCTAATGCGGTATAATTGTCTAATACGGTCTAATTGTCTAATACGGTCTAATTGTCTAATACGGTCTAATAGTCCAATACGGTCTAATTGTCTAATGCGGTATAATTGTCTAATATGGTCTAATTGTCTAATACGATCTAATAGTCTAATACGGTCTGATAGTCCAAGACAGTCTAATTGTCTAATGCGGTATAATTGTCTAATACGGTCTAAGTGTCTAATACGGTCTAATTGTCTAATACGGTCTGATAGTCCAATACGGTCTAATTGTCTAATGCGGTATAATTGTCTAAATAGGTCTGATAGTCCACTACGGTCTAATTGTCTAATGCAGTATAATTGGCTAATATGGTCTAATAATCTAATACGCTCTGATTATCTAATACGGTCTAATTGTCTAATACGGTATAATTGTCTAATACGGTCTAATAGTCTAATACGGTCTAATAGTCTAATACGGTCTGATAGTCCAATACGGTCTAATTGTCTAATGCGGTATAATTGTCTAATACGGTCTAATTGTCTAATACGGTTGAATTGTCTAATACGGTCTGATAGTCCAATACGGTCTAATTGTCTAATGCGGTATAATTGTCTAAAACGGTCTGATAGTCCAATACGGTCTAATTGTCTAATGCAGTATAATTGGCTAATATGGTTTAATAATCTAATACGGTCTGATTATCTAATACATAATTGTCTCATACGGTCTAATAGACTGCTAGGGTCTAATTGTTTAATACGGTCTAATTGTCTAATACGGTCTAATTGTCTAATACGGTCTAATACGGTCTAATACGATCTAATAGTCTAATACGGTCTGATAGTCCAAGACAGTCTAATTGTCTAATGCGGTATAATTGTCTAATACGGTCTAAGTGTCTAATACGGTCTAATTGTCTAATACGGTCTGATAGTCCAATACGGTCTAATTGTCTAATGCGGTATAATTGTCTAAATAGGTCTGATAGTCCACTACGGTCTAATTGTCTAATGCAGTATAATTGGCTAATATGGTCTAATAATCTAATACGCTCTGATTATCTAATACGGTCTGATAGTCCAATACGGTATAATTGTCTAATGAGGTATAATTGTCTAAAACGGTCTGATAGTCCAATACGGTCTAATTGTCTAATGCAGTATAATTGGCTAATATGGTCTAATAATCTAATACGGTCTGATTATCTAATACATAATTGTCTCATACGGTCTAATAGTCAACTAGGGTCTAATTGTTTAATACGGTCTAATTGTCTAATACGGTCTAATTGTCTAATACGGTCTAATACGGTCTAATAATCTAATACGGTCTAAATGTTTAATACGGTCTAATAGTCTAATACGGTCTAATAGTCTAATACGGTCTAATAGTGTAATCCGGTCTAATTGTCTAATACGGTCTAATAGTCTAGTACGGTCTAATTGTCTAATACAATCTAATTGTCTAAAACGGTCTGATAGTCCAATACGGTCTAATTGTCTAATGCGGTATAATTGGCTAATATGGTCTAATTGTCTAATACGGTCTAATTGCCTAATACGGTCTAAATGTCTAATACGGTATAAATGTCTAATACGGTCTAATTGTCTAATACGGTCTAATTGTCTAATTAGGTCTAATTGTCTAATAGGGTATAATTGTCTAATACGGTCTAAATGGCGGCTAATACGGCCTATTTCTCTTATAAGGTCCAATAGTCTAATACGTTCGTTAATATATCATCAGTAATCTGTATATACTGGACACTTGATGAACGCGGTCATTATACTGTTCCATTACATGTAGAGTCTACACAAGTCATACATAAAGCTCTCACATACTTTCCCCTGATGGGGAGCAGGTGTTCCTTAAACAATTTTTTGTCCCTGCTTTAAGCGGTCCTTCGGTGTATTAACAGTGAATGTTCTATCCATGCAAATTATATTTTTATTTAGATAATGTAAAAGCATATAATTCAATGTAAGCAAATTTCTTCATCGCCTGTATTCACTGTACTCCAGTTACAGTGTCGTTTTGAAAATATCAATATATTATACTATAAAGCTATGAAGTTTATTATCAAGAGAGAGAGAGAGAGAGAGAGAGAGAGAGAGAGAGAGAGAGAGAGAGAGAGAGAGAGAGAGAGAGAGATGTATGAAATTCACTAGCTGGATAAGAGAAGCCGTATAAAAGCATCATCATGAAATTTTTCTTTCAGGTTTAATAAGTATTGTTCGAAATCTTAAGTTAACGAAAAATGATGAACTTGGTTGAAAGACAAGAATTTACTCCTTTTCATTAGAGCAACTTGTCAGTCAATCTTTACCAAATATATGTCAAGGAACACAAATATTGGCATTATGCGTTGGTAACAATAGTACCATCATGTTTATTTTCATTCTCAATTCCACACAGCCTTCTCCTATAAAGCAACACTTTGAAATACGATCACAACGAGATAAGCAATTGCATAACCCATCCATTGTTTTAAAATGCGATCACCTGTTCCTAAGGCAAGCTATTAGACTAACTGTGTACAATACATTTTTAGTAGACTTTCTCTTTTGAAAACTGTAAGTAATCATAACAATATTGATAATGATAAGAACACTTGCAGAGTGGTGTCCGGTGAATCGTATTTGTTAAAAAAATAAGTATTAAAGGTAATACTGCATAAAAGGTTATTCAATTTGACCTTTCCCCCACAGGTGTTTTATATTAAAGTTTCTGACTGAAATTTATACTTTTTATTGAAATAGGTGCGTCGTCATAAGGTAAAGCTATTTAACACGCCGACGGCAGTTTCGTATAATGAACGACATGTCTATAAACATAATGTACTCACAGTGCAACGCGTAGGTCTACTTGAAAGATATTAAGAAGTATGAATAATAATAATAATAATAATAATAATAATAATAATAATAATAATAATGATAATAATAATAATAATAATAATAATAATAATAACAATGAGGACTTCATATATCTGTTAACCGTTATAAAACTCTTAGCCCTTTGCAACATGTATAATGATATGATATGTATTATGTCCAAGTCAAATAAGTCAAAGTGACGAATTCTTTATGCATATATACCTTTCATATTTATTTTTTCAACAAGTACGATGCATCCAGTTGTTGCACTGCACGAAACCACGTTATTTCATTCCGCCAAATGTTTGTCCCACTCATGGCTTGGTGTGTGTGTGTGTGTGTGTTTAAGGTGTAGATAGAAAGCTGTAAATGTTCGTATTTTAAATAATGGTTTATCTGTGTATACTTTTTATATCTGTAAATATTTTTACATAGCGTTATTAAATGGGAAGTTATAATAAGATGCAACATAAAATAATGATGTGCTGCACTAATCAAGTCTTAGTAAGTAAATTTGATATATATTATTTACTTGTCACAGAAATTTACATTTAATTCATATTCATGAAAGTACTTTAGTTTTAAACGTTGTACTAAATTAATACGGCTAGGAAAAGTTTACATCAATTTATTTGTGCTTTATTAGTATCCTTTTTTAATGCTTCTCATGTGATTTGTCACGTCTTATGATTGATATTGTAAAATGTTATGTTGAACTGAAGCTGAAATGGTATGGGGATGTCACTAGAACCAACAGTCTAGTTGTGAAAATAAGCCATCCTTACTACTCCCATGTACTTGAACGCGAAAGTACAACATCTCAACAGCTTCCATGGTTTTAATAATGAAGATCTAAAGCTATTCGCTCTCACAATTGTTGTTAGAAATGGTGATATTTAATTGCGGATAAAAACAGTTAATAAATCATGAAGTAGAAACATATCAGCATTCCCTGTGACAAAAAGTTACTATATATTATGGACTCATATTGAATATCAGAGTCTTGTCTAAACAGAGTGCTGCTTACGCGTTGCTGCTTTATAAGAGTGTCTGCCAGACTATTTGTTCCAGAGCTAAAGTCTGTTCTACATCACAAAAGCTACAATCAGAAACCTAAATAAATAAAACACATCTTTTCAACCTGGTAGTGAGAGTGTCGCTTTTGAAGCTGACATGTCACGAAATGAAAAGAGTGTTTATCAGGTCACCGATTTTAATCATCAAATTAAGGCGATTTCGGGTAATTCAGTCCTTGTCAGGTATAATCATTATTTTAATCGGGGTTTTTTTTTGCTACCGTTTTCATAATTGCCATGACGAAAACGGAAGTAGATATTCTTAAAAAGCGGACGTTTAGGCGGTGACATGTAACATATATGGTTTCTCTAATTCAGCTGCATTGATGTTGCAACCGATAGGGTAAACGTATTCTGCATCTGTGTATCTGCCCTTTAGAGAGAAAGGTTTAATTTCATGCAGACAGAAACACGTTGGTAGAATGATAGATAGTTACACAAATAAGTAGAGATATAGAGATATAATGCTTGGTTTAATGAGTTGGCGGGTCGGTCTACGTATGAATGGAAATATGTCCAGACAGATTGAAACCGTGTTGTGCTAGTAACAGATGGTTTATTTGGCCTTACGTATCAACATTAGTTATTATTCTACCACTATAAACTCACGAGGAAGCATAATGTTTAAATGAATACCGTTTCACACATTGCCCTAATGCGTATATAAATGAATTAGATAAAACATAATCACTTTGATGCGTGACATGGTCAACATACCAAAGCATTACGCAAAATGATTAGATCACTTTTGAACAATAGGCTGAGTGAGAAATTATAAACATGTCCAGAACAATCTTGCCATCACCTGTAATAGCTGACCCCAATAAATCGTATATATTAGACATATTCCAACTGGCTGAGCAGAATGCTATTTATGTATATTCCAACCAGTCGTTAAAGTTACAATGAAGAAAATTGCATTTGTTTTGGTCTTAGTATCCTTGGCATACGTTCTGTCCGGTAGGTATGTCCTTCTGTTTTGGTCATAGGAACCTTGGCATATGTTCTGTCAGGTATGTGTGTCCTTCTGTTTTGGTCATAGGACTCTTGACATACGTTCTGTCAGGTAAGTCTATTCTTATGTTTTGTTCCTCATTACTAACATAACTATATCTGTGCTTTAAGTAGCCACTTAGGGCATTGAAGTATTCCAAATATGTGAATTGCAGCTAGAATGCAGGCACTCTCACACGAAGGACAAAATCTTTGTTGAGCCAAAATAAACTCCTGTACGGAAAATACAATTTTCCATTTATCATCAAACATCGTTCTTCATTAGGTAAATAAAGTAATTATATTCCATGTTTAAGTTAGAAGGGATGGGAATCGCACATAGGGCCGTATTTCCACAAAAAGTAAAAACAAAATCCGAAAAATGAAGTCCATCAAGGGAACGTATAATCTAAAATTAACACTCTGAAGGTAGTTTGCATTCCAAGTTTCAAAATTAGATGAAACCTATTTGTATTTATTGTCGACATTACAATCATTGCTCCTTCTGAATATTTACCTAGGTACGCATGCGTACTGTTAGATAGGACATCTGTTAGATTACACTTGAAAATGAAAATGAACCTTTTGCAAATATAATGCCAGAATCGGTAGTAGTGCATGTTGTAGTATTACTGGTCGAAGCGACAGCATTTTTAGTAATCATTATTCATTTCCCTGAAATTCTGAAATGCTAACAATGCTTGCTAAGATCCTGCTGGTGTTTTCTGTTTCAATAGGCATATTCTGATATGTATGAGCATTTTGTTTTCCAACAGACACACATGACAAACATTTGTGGGGTTATAAAAGCATTCTTAAACACATACCTTCTAAAGTCTTTGTTCGTAAACAACATCTTGCATAACTAATGTTTATTTATGATTGCAGATTCTATTTTGTGATACTTATTACTTATAGTTCAACATGTTTACTTGCATTTGAGTTCAGAGCATTGGTATTCCCCTCTAGAATTCCTGGTCTACATAATCATTCTCATGTTCTATGCCTTAATGAACGTATTGGAACCTTTAAGAAGTGCTATCATTGCTATTTTTAGGTGACGTCAACGGACAAATATGTCTTTATATGATAAGACTGGTACACAAATTAAGAATAATTCCACTATGCATCTTCGCACCTACATTAAAGCATATAGTATACTTGTATTAATGTTTCAAACGATTATCATAAGCATTTGTGAATCATTTTTTATTTCGATTTTGTTAATACAGTTCTTTTTCCATTATAATTGGCGAAGTATTGCCAAACTCGTATTTGTAAGGAAAAGGTAAAATAGTGTAGGAACAAAACACCTTCCTTACTAAGAGCTGTTATCCATTGATAATATTATGATCAAAACGAAGCTGGGTAATTAGCCATATTAAATTTTCGCACTTACTATAATATTAATTGTAAAGCAATTTTGAAAGTAACAATTTTATGAACGTAAAATGCAAATTGAACTTGATGTAATGGTTCACGACGGACTCGCCCCATTATGAATTGTTAATGTACGCGTATTTGATTGAAACATTAATCAGAGCATTTAATCGTCGCATAACCCAAGGTCTATCCTAATTTAATAATATCATCATTCGATTGTTTGTTGTAAATTATTTCTTTTGTCGTCCTGGTCATATTATTACTATCATGATTATTATTATTTTATGATGATGATGATGATGATGATGATGATGATGATGATGATGATGAATAATAATAATAATATTAATAATAATAATAATAATAATAATAATAATAATAATAATATTATTATTATTATTATTATTATTATTATTATTTTGTATTCGCTTACTGTGAAAATGTGTTATAGGTATTTTTGTTGTTCCAAAATAAAGTCTTTAAAAATTGCTTTTGTGTATATAACGGCGATGAGAAGTGTGTACTCCTTATGTCAAGTTTGTGTATTGGCTTGGTCGTCAGTTTCTTAGCTTTGTATTCTCAGTCATTGTGTTTTCTCTGTTTTCCAGCTTCTACTGACTCGGAAGCGGTCTGGGTAAAAGATGTCACACCTGTCCAGAGAAACAAAAGGATATTCAATGATCGTGACCTTCCTGACCAGCTGAGGTTTCAACTCAGGCGCGGATCAAATATTTTGACCTTAAAATTGAAAAGAAATCACATGATTGATCCAAACGCTGACGTTTATTTTGCGACAAAATTGGAAGACGGTCGAGCCATCCTTGAGAAAACACCAAATCTGGGAAATATAGTAAGCTTTGAAAGAGTTAAAATAAAATAGTGTATATGTATTAATTTATGCTGTGATTAATATTAACAACACTGAAAGAGATACATAATCACGATAAAGATATGCTAATAGATAAAGAAAACACGCAAACTTCAACATTATGGTGACGAGGTGCTTCTATTACACGTATAATTAAGACAGATTTAGGATTTATCAAATGAGACACGGATTGCAAGGAGTGTACATAATTTCGTAGAAGAAAAAACGAAAAATTCACTAACACATATACGTATGTGATCAGTTGAAATGAATGTACTTAAATATGGCTGATAATGATTGTAACTTGATTTGTTTTTATTCCTGTTCTTCACGTTGTTATTGACACCGTCTCGGGACAGGATGTACATCACTTTATGAGAGTTGAGTCGTCAGGACCTCAATTATCGCCTAAAAATGGTATATAACACATCATATAGTTTGGTTTGTGAAGTCAAGTTCGCGAAACAAGTGACACAAATGGCTGTCCAGAATACACACACACACACACACACACACACACACACACACTTATATAAAAATATATATATATATATATATCTAAATATATATATATATATATATATATATATATATATATATATATATATATATATATATATATATATATATATATATATATATATATTGTATGAGTAACATTCTTGCACACGTTGGTAAGACTATGCACAATCCAAAAGTTATGATAATAATAAACAAATTGGGAGAAAAGAATCTTTGGTTCCATTGAAATTACATGTAACTAAACAGATTATTGAATCAGCTACATTATGCCAATAACAGTCAGAAGCACCATCAAATTCGAACATATAAGTTGATCATTATCAAGATGTTAAAATAAATAACATGTATTGTTTATATCTGGCATCTATGAAGAATTGATACATGTATGCACGAATTACTACAAACATGGGCGTAACACATCATTACATAACAGTACGGGAATTAGCAGATGACACGACTTACACAATATCTGGTATTAACCTTGAATTTAATGTTGATTATAGTAAGCACCTGTTGATTAACAGTGCGACTGAAGGGCGTTTTTACATGATCCTATACTTATATGCAAAAGCAAATTACGAATTCTGCATGGCTTCAAATTCAATATTAAAGTCAAATGCTAGAAAGCATTTCGTAGCTCCATGTTACACATCAACTAGTAGCTAAAGCCTAATTTATTGTTTTAATTAATCCATGGGGTTCAATATGGTAATCCCTTCGCCAAATGAGAAACCAGTTTGTATCGTATCTATGTGGAACTTCTAGCATAATACCTTTTGAGAAACTACTTTGTTTCGTACGTCTTGCTGCACACTTGAACCGTTATAAATAACTAAATAGTTCACATTAGTACAAATGTGCTACGGATTCCTTTGAAAAGATGTATACATTCTTACAAGAAATTCGTCTTTGGATCATTTCAAAGTCAACTTTGCCATCTGGTACACAGGACAAATATGTTACGTGGGTATCTATAATTTCTTTCCACATATTGGTCACTGAATATCATTTTTAGTTTAAGCCGCTAGCATAGAATCTGTTTTTGTATACTTCTCATATCAAGTCAGGTAAACAAATATCGTTTGAAAGATTTTGCCCGGACATTACTAATTCACATTTGCTTTTGTTGTTTATACGCAATGATTCTGTACACAATGGCATCTATATGTCCAAAGTACATCTTGTGAATAAGCCAAGCTTTACATAAATTATGTGACCTGGTTTAACAATAAAAATATTGTACATAAACTGCTTCCCGTACCTTCTGTATAGGCCTGTTTAATAAGGGGTGTTACCTACATTGCACGATTTATCATTATTTGCTAAAACTACTTCCGTTGAGAAAATGTGATCTTTTGACAAACTATCTGTTCGTAAATTTAACGTTTATATATATATATATATATATATATATATATATATATATATATATATATATATATATATATATATATATATATATATATATATATATATATATATATATATATATATATATATATATAGTTACACGCACAGGGGTATTCACTTGACCGAGCGGTGTCAAAACCCTGGCGCGAGTCACGCTGGAAGTCAAATGTTTTCCCCAAATTTCCAAAGACTTCCATACAACTTGAGTTGTAAAATGGAAAGAAAGACGTGTCTGCTATACTTAATAATCTTTGCTCTAATCAATTGGCGACCCAGAGGAGACAACTTGCCCAAGAGTCCATTAACCGCACCTTAGCATGGTTTTTCTTCTTTATCATCCTATTTCCGTACCGCAAGCCCGTCATGCCATAGAAATTCCACTAGTATCCCCTTACTAACTGGGAAATATTTAACTGCGCGACCCTAGGCCAGTCAATCCACAGAATTTCCGGCGTATCATGCTCATATACATACGCCCATTTTCCACTATGGACGCATAAACGGTACCTACCAAGTTCCAACTTATTGATTCCATTATATTCCCCCCATAAATACTGCCATTTCAATCACATCACTTTTATACACCGCGGAATTTTAATATGGACTATGTTACTCCAGCCAGGGACAGTCATTCGGCTTGTACCCAAATTCACTACTAACGACCCCAGCATGGTTCAAATTCACTAACACTCGGCTCTGTGATGTTTGTTCCTACTAACTGGCTAACTATTTCGGGCTAGTAATGTTTCCATGGCACCGAAGACCAAATACTCGCACAAATTAAAAACGGGATGCTGTCAAATACACAAACTCCAAATTTATTACATTATATAAATATATATATCTATATATATATATATATATATATATATATATATATATATATATATATATATATATATATATATATATATATACAGACATGGGTATTCATGGGTATTTTACAGGATATCGCTTATTACCAAGACAGAGATAACGAGGCATCCTTAACTGTCAGATGTGTCAAACGATCGAGCGAAAGGTGTGAGAGAGTCATCGTAAGTATATTGTTTCTTAAGCCTAAAGATTGTGCAACATCTTTAGGCACTACTGATTTCACGAGGTATGCACGATGCTTCCCGGTGCAATGCAAAATTAAGTGGCCTGGTAATCGAGTGCGTTTTTATCATATCATTGCCAATATAAACATCTAAGATATCGCGTTGGTCAAACACACACTCTAAATCTCTCCGCGACACACGTTTTCTAGAACTGTCAACTGAAGACGTCTATTATGTTTAGAAAAGTCATGTCGTGATATCATAAACTTTGTTTTGCTGCGTAATGCGTTATATTTAACGTATACACGTTACCGCGATGTCTAAAACGTTTTCGCTGGCAGGAACAAATATCAAAACTTCTTTTCTTACCACCTGAGGCAGGATTTGCACAGAAGTTTCCTGATAACAAGTTTATACTTCTGTATTAACGGGTACTACTACAAAGCTGGTAGGAAAATTATATGTTCCTCTTTCGAATTCTCTACAATTGATCTGCACCGCTCCAGTTGAATAGAGGTTAGAGTGTCCGTCGCGAAAGCGGGAGGCCGTGGGTTCGATCCCCGGCCGAGTCATGCTGAAGACTTACAAAATGGTACTAACAACTGCCTCGCTTGGCGCTCAGAATTAAGAGGTTAGTGGTCGACTAGGTATCAAGAGAATGTGACATGATGCCTCAGTGCTATACAGAACTATAAACTGCATCACTGCAGACATCGTAGCGATATGACTGACAAAATGTTAAAGCTACGTTATAAAATCCTAATAAAACAATTGACCTCTTTTGTACAATACTTATTTTATTTTAATGGTTTAAATTAAATATGTATTTGTTAGTGAATATATAATCGAAACATTTGAAGCACTGACACATTTCGATTCTGTGATACTAAAATGAGAGCCGATGAACATAAGAACTCAATTCTACAATTTATATGACAAAATATTTTTACAAACATGGAGAGTCTATGTAACACCCTCACACTAAAAAAGAACTTGTGTAGTAAGTCTTTGGTGTCCATTTCCATCTAATATAATTTTTAAAAAGGGTGTCTAAAGGTGAATCGAAATTTTATCGAGAAGTAAACGGGTTTTCTCTTTTATGTAAATTTGCATTTTTTTCATGGTTTTGTTTGGACACACATTCCATCTTGGACATTGACATCGCAATGGTTGAATATATGTATTAAAATATATTACTTTAATAAGAGGAGCGAATTGTCTCGAAACGTTTGAGTAGTTCAATATTAGACGTAAGCAATTATTATTTGAATCACTCCAAGAAAGACAAATGTCAATATTGATACAAACAATTTCATGTGTTTTATTATTTTGTTTAGATCAGGATGCCTCTTGCTATTGTTAGCCACTTTCTACAACATCATCGTAAGCACTTTATCCCTATTTAATTTAGAAAGTTTGTATAAAAAAAATATTCAGTTTGTTGTGAAAGCTTGGTTTGGATGCGTTTAAAGGATAAAACATAATCATGCTATGCTGTGATATCTGTGATTTTTATTACGGTACTGATCCTTGTGATACACAACTTTAAATTCTGCCACATATGTGCACACGCTACCCTCTGTGTTTAATATAAGAAATTAAACATCTCATAATTGTGATCAATCTTTTATAATCTGTATTATCCTTTTTGAGCTCAAAGTACTTACTTCTACAATTCCTTTATTTATTTCATCTAACTAGTTGTCAATGGCTAACTTGAAGACTAAATTAGGTCACAATACAAGGTTTAGATATTCCATTGCTCTTATGGTTATCATATTCGAATATGACAAAAAATTGACACCAGCCCCTTCTCCCTACCTCGTAATATTTGTTTTAATTCAATATCCATATTGTCAGGTGTGATGAAATATGCCTAATATTACAGTACAAGTGACTACACAAAAAATTCATTGCGTGCAGAAAGATAGTTGATTAAATGGATAAAATAAGATAAATGTGGCTGTATTATATATATATATATATATATATATATATATATATATATATATATATATATATATATATATATTTGTTTTCATTTTCCCCTTAAACTAGAATGGAAAGATACGAATGGGGGATGAAAGATACGATCTACGGCCTTTGGAAACCATTGACGTATCAGAAAACTTTTTTGAAGCTCCATATAGTCTTGGTAGACGATATATTCTAGAAAACCCTGTCATATTGCAAAAGAGCATTTCAGCAGAAGACAAAGGTTTGCAGTACCTCATTAAATTTAGAAATAATCTTGAGTATTGTTGTTTAACAGCCAATAAAAATGTGTTGTGAAATGCCAGGATAAAACATTGGATGAAGCATTATATATATATATATATATATATATATATATATATATATATATATATATATATATATATATATATATTTGTTTTCATTTTCCCCTTAAACTAGAATGGAAAGATACGAATGGGGGATGAAAGATACGATCTACGGCCTTTGGAAACCATTGACGTATCAGAAAACTTTTTTGAAGCTCCATATAGTCTTGGTAGACGATATATTCTAGAAAACCCTGTCATATTGCAAAAGAGCATTTCAGCAGAAGACAAAGGTTTGCAGTACCTCATTAAATTTAGAAATAATCTTGAGTATTGTTGTTTAACAGCCAATACAAATGTGTTGTGAAATGCCAGGATAAAACATTGGATGAAGCATTATATATATATATATATATATATATATATATATATATATATATATATATATGTGTGTGTGTGTGTGTGTGTTTTATAAATACATATATATGACTAATTAGTTATTGGTATATTGTTTATCAGATTTAATTAGAACTCATTAAGGTTTACAAGTATCATAACATTAACCACTGTTGTCTAGATTTAACGTAAGGCTAAGTCAGGCTAAACTAATGACATAGTACCCTGATTGTAGCACCTATTTCTCTCACGAGAGTCTATCGTTTAACGTTCTATTTTGAACCTTTATTTCAACACAAATGACAGTTTGTTAATGTAAGAAAATATAGCCTGACATACGTCGTAAATATAGCGGTAAAATTCATAAAATCTTGCAGATATTTTATATTAGTAGTTAGAGACACATTTTCTTTTAAATAATTCTCTAAATTTGCTTAATAGCCTCTAGCTACTAATATAAAATATCCGGGATATAATTTGCGCGTACATAAATTTACATACAAAAACATATGTGTCGCTTTTGCTCATCGATTTCACATTTTACAGCATCCGCGACTAGTTGTAACATAATAAATTTCAAGGCTTAATTCCTGTAGAAACAGGCATGTAAAGTTCTGAAAACACGGTTTTTGTATTTTAATTGTCTGTCTTGTCCATGTTCTGTATTTGCCTTTGATAAAGACTCATTGAGAGTTGAAAGCGCTCAGGCTAGAGTGATACTAGTTTTTGCACTGTTGCTTGTCAGTTTATTGCATTTATATATATATATATATATATATATATATATATATATATATATATATATATATATATATATATATATATTCTAATCTCATGTGTCATTTGGCACCAAACATGATTTACAGTTCTTAGCATAATTGTTTAACCTACCTATTACATGTAAGAAAATAAAAATACAAATTACAAGCAAGGGGGAATTCTAGAGGAAATGCCCTGAAAGAATTGGTACCGATTAATGTAGAATAGTGATGTTATCAAAATTAAACCACCAAGCATATACGATCTATGGCACCTGTTATAAAAGATGCAAGAAGCAAACCAATTATATATATATATATATATATATATATATATATATATATATATATATATATATATATATATATATATATATATATATATATATATATATATATATATATATAAAATGAATAAAAGTGTTTCCCTCACAAGCATAAAATATTAATCGTTGGTGGTGTCGGTTCCATTTATTATAGGGATATTTCCAATTAGACCTTACCTGGATCTTCATCTTCTTCTTCTTCTTCTTCTTCTTCTTCTTCTTCGTCTCTGTATGTATCTTTGTGACGTATCCATGTATCGCTAGGCTAAAATGCATTTTAAAACGGAATCAGAAACTAAATAAAAATACACCAGTATTCATTTATTTCCGACGTTGTTTAAAGAGGGAAACCGATTTTCCACATAACAAGTCCAGAGTGAGCATGCGGAAAGGAAAATCAGTAGTCGAAGTCGACGATTATCTTGATGACCTTTCTGCATGGGACACCACAACCGGTTCAGTAAACCTACCACCTTACGATCACGCAATGCTCTTTACCAGGTAAGTTTACACGCATTATATATAATGGCATAATTAGGTATACCATGACTGCACGCTGAATATGACTTGATGATCACCAAAAGCACATTTCACTATCTTTTTTCATTATGACTTCATTAGTGGTAGAAAACTTGTAACATGTCATTCTATTACCTTAACGTTCTATTGCATTCGTCTAAATACATCGTTGTTGTTTACAATCATTTTGAAACAATATGTCCATATTGTATTAGAATCTGACTCAAGTTTTTTTAAAGAAAGAAAACGAAAGAAAAATTATCACAAATACTCTATTGTTCAACAAACCTGGAAAGCGTATCATTTAAGATTTTCTTGAATTTTTATATTACTCCTTGCTAGCATGTTTATATACATTTTATAATGATCTCCATTGCTTGTCACCATATATATTTGTATTCCACGTAAATATCATTTTATGATAATCTCTATTGCTTGTCACCATATATATATTTATATTTGACGTAAACGTCATTTTATGATGATCTACATGGCTTGTCACCATATTTGATATGAATATTCCACGTAAATGTCATTTTATGTGGATCTCCATGGCTTGTCACCATAGATATTTGTATTCCACGTTAATATCATTTCATGAAGATCTCCATGGCTTGTCACCATAGATATTTGTATTCAACGTAAATGTCATTGCTTGACAAACTGTGCCACAAAAGTGAGAATGAAACAACGTTTATTCTATCTCCCATATTTAATAGTTATACGTATGAATCTTCTTAAAGACCTACCAACAAATAATTCGATTTTAATGACAAATGTAAATACTTTTACATTGTATTAGGTTTCTGACTTGATTCTCTCATACCTTGTAATATCTATGTCTGTAAAAAAGAATTATAAATTGTGCAAATCAGAAATCACGTAGTACAGGTACACATAACGAATGCTTTTTTAAATATAGACATGACATGTTTGAGGAGTCTACCAGGATGATTGTTACAGGTAAGAGCATTCACTTCGCTTTCTTTCTTTCTTTCTTTCTTTCTTTCTTTCTTTCTTTCTTTCTTTCTTTCTTTCTTTCTTTCTTTCTTTCTTTCTTTCTTTCACTGTCTCTGATGACAAATAATTTGGCATACATATTTCCTTTTTGTTTTATATCTGTAACTTTATTTCCAGAACATAATTGATATTTTGGAGTCGCGGGTGTTTAGTACATTGATATATGCAGTATAATTTGATATAGTAATGCAAACAAACAGTATACTGAGATACAATGGTATATCTATCATTCTTTGATACAATGGTTCATACATTATACTTGAATATAATTATGAGTTAATAAATAACGATGATGTGGACAAGATAGTAATTCAGAAATTTATCAAACAGACGAATTCAATCGTTTTGGAATAGACACGTTAGAAGAAGACGAAATACAATGCAGCAGTTTCTCCAACTTTGCCAGCAGCGTGCCTCTTTCTCCGAATGCATTCCAGGTTTCTACAGATTCATCAGTTGCCTTAATGAGACTACTCTTCCCACGTGTATCCTTGTATACGCAAAGGTCTTATTACCGTGCAAACCAAAAAACTCATTCATGAGCTAATTTTGCAATATATTTCTAAAGACTTTAAAGTACCGCTGTTATGAAAGTAAGGACGTCATACAAGTGCAAATAATGCAAACACTCTTTCCATCACCTTATGCTCATACACTCTTTCCATCACCTTATGTCCATACATTCTTCCCATCACCTCCTTATGCCCAGACGCTTTTTCCATCACCTTATGTCTATACGCTCTTTCCATCACCTTATATCTATACACTCTTTCCATCACCTTATGTCTATACGCTCTTTCCATCAACTTATATCTATACGCTCTTTCCATCACCTTATGTTTATACGCTCTTTCCATCACCTTATATCCATACGCTCTTTCCATCACCTTATGTCTATACGCTCTTTCCATCACCTTATATCCATACGCTCTTTCCATCACCTTATATCGATACGCTCTTTCCATCACCTTATATCTATACGCTCTTTCCATCACCTTATATCCATACGCTCTTTCCATCACCTTATATCTATACGCTCTTTCCATCACCTTATATCTATACGCTCTTTCCATTACCTTATATCCATACGCTCTTTCCATCACCTTATATCTATACGCTCTTTCCATCACCTTATATCTATACGCTCTTTCCATCACCTTATATCTATACGCTCTTTCCATCACCTTATGTCTATACGCTCTTTCCATCACCTTATATCTATACGCTCTTACCATCACCTTATATCCATACGCTCTTTCCATCACCTTATATCTATACGCTCTTTCTATCACCTTATATCCATATACTCAGGAGACCCTACTTTTAGCTTGAATTTAGATTTCTTCTTTCAATTTTGTTGACCCATCAGTATGTGGCTCCAATTCATAAATTATTACCTCTATAGATAATAAATCACACCAATATTCAGTCGTGTAGAAAGAAACACCGAATTTCCGTTTTTTTAATAAATTGTTTTGCAACAGCTCTATTTAGAGCCATTTGATGTATTAATACGAAATAATGCCAAATCACGGGTTTCCATATAAATATTTAAAATATATTTCAAACAGAGCTAGTTAATTAGTTGATTACAACCAGATGGGATCCTCATAGAAGTATATAGATATTAGTATTTGTTCCGAAAAGTAACACATTGGTCATCCTGGTACATGTATATTAATATGGCCATAAAATATACAAGACAGTTAAAAAATATAGTCGGCCGAAAACGCTGGAGATAAATTAACATCAACCATTTGGAGACGTGTTTGCCTTCTGGGTTTTAAAATCAAAATAAAATAGAGGTTATCAAGATCGTTTCATGCACTCTTAACATTCATCGATATGATTTACGATTTACCTGTCACGACTAGACGAGGGAAACTATACTCGTGGACTTATCAGACCACTCACTATACCGACACCGGTCTGAACAAGTGTAGAAAGCAAAGAAATAAAAACAAAAGGAAAGCACACAACTAGTAAGCCAAATAATTCCACTCCATTGCAGGCGATATCCCAAAATGGAGCAAACGCGGTTATTTATGTGATTAACTCTAAATTACGATCCGATCAACCCAAATGTCGACTTATTAATCAAAATTCTCAAAGATATCTAGTTTTTAATTATCCCAAGTATGTATGAAAGAGTTTGGGACTATATTGAAAACTGATGCATGATAAGTTGATGTTATCTGACGTCATCACAGCTAATGATCGAATTAATGTTGTACCTTCGGTGATTTGGGATGACAGGACATGTTCCTCAACCCGCAATCGGTGCCTCCACTGTTACATCAAGACAGCAAGAAATTAACCATGAACAATGTAATTTTTATAATTGTTTTTGACAGCCACACCCACTGTCGTAGGTGTAATAAACCCAGCCATTGTGTTAACACATGTTTTAAACACATGCTGTTATTCACATAAAGAGTTGATGGTTATAATTACCCTTACTATCTATAAATGTGTTGACACTTTGTAATATCTGGCTGAAATTAATATACAGAAACGCATCGTGGAAACACCTTCAGACAGCTGCAATATTTGTTTCCTCATGAGCGCTTGAGTTCGCATCTACGAAACTGATTTGCTTCTTTCGAAATTTGCACGCACAAGTCATGATATGCAGCTATATAGTTACCATACATGAAGCAGCCATTAATGTTTATGTTAGTGATTGTAGTCACAATATGTAACGTATTACATCTTTAATGTGATCAAACCTATGAAGAGAGTATATATCACGTGATTTAAAGAAAACTTTAACTAATTTTCAGCCAACGAACTATTTTATTTATGACATGATCCTTTCACTACAGTCATATAAGTATAACTATTTTTATAGATGTAATTATTGTTCCATGATCTTAAAATTTCGTTTTCATCGATGTAATCATTCTGGCATGAGAATAACATTCCACATATTGATACGCTCCACTTTTGAAATTTATCGAGCGAAATATATTTAGAATGAAAATTAATTGAGATTGATAAAATAGGTTTGGATCGTCTCTGCTTATGTACTCACCTTAGAGCAACTGATAGGTTTAGACACTTAGTCTCCATGCATAATCGTTTTCTGCATTTCTGCCATTCAGGTTATTCCCCAACAGGAGGCATATGTGAAAAGGGTAACCGAATTTCAGCCATCAGACATCGTGATTATTTTTGGACAGTTTCCACAGCAGCACATGAACTTGGACACAAGTAAGTCGACTTATCGATATTTCTACCGCTATTACATTCCATCGTGCATGCACTTCTATTGCCTCGTTTTGGATTCCATGTTTTCACAATTTGCAGTTAGTTTTAATCTCTCATCCAAAGTAGGATGTATTCTCAGGATGTTCCGTTTTTGTGTGGCTCAAACACCAAATCACAGCATCATTCGGGCCAACTAGGATATGTATTATACGGTGATACAATAGAACACAGGATATGCTAGAATATAAAAGAAATCCAATATTAAGCCTGATTGTTTATTGCTATATACACCATAATGTCTATATTGCTTGTTAAAATGATTACACGTCAAAACCGATTGGTTCTAGATATGGTGGCGCGATGCGACCGAAGTCCTGCGTCTGTGTAGTTTGAGTCAAAGTTGGGAATTTCAAAATGTTTCGACATAAAGGCGAGTAATACTGTTATCTAAAGTGATGTCTTCGACTGAAATTACATCTCATCCTAACATCACTATTCTCCCCACGAGATAGCTCATGTGGATGAAAAGACGAATATAAAATAAATTCTGAAATGTTTATAAAAGTTGTTTAAGAAACCATATGTACTTACAGAATCTTTAAATTGTTTGTGTTGTACGGTATTAACACATAATCGCATTTGAAGCTACTGACAGACCGGTAGACCGAAACTGAACATAACATAGCGAAATTAAATTAGGTGTCCTTTCCCGCCTAATATAATTATTAGATGAGATTGTGATCCGTTAAATCAATACTTATATCTTGAAACATATATTTAGGTCCAAGAAGAGTTAATAGAATAGTTAAAGACAATGGTATGGTTAAAAGTTACATATTATTGGTTATTGATCATATAACTCTGTTTAAAATTAGGTGTGCTAATAATAGCAAAATTACACATTGAAACTGACCAATAAAGGTAACGATTGCTTCCTGATTCAAATTATGTATACATTTGAGAAGCGGCTGAGTAATGTATGAGGCTCGCCTTTACAATTCATTGACATATTATCTCTTTTCCAATGTAATTTACATTCTAAGACTCGGCCAACGTGGGTATGTGAGAAATATCGAAAGTAACTTCCTGTGGGTCAACAATAATTTATTCCGGGTTTTTCTTCAAAATTAATATTCAGGTCTTAATACCATCAATACAACAAAAACAATAAATGAGAGAAAGATAACGAGAATACATTCATATGGCAAAAAAGTTCTTTTACATTCACTCGGTTCAGCAAGTAATTCGGTTTGTAGTGTATATATTGTGATAAATGCAACAAACTGAAACAAGGAAATGTGCAAAGCTGCTTTTCAAATAAAGGATATCCAAAACTGTAGTTCTCTTACATACATGCATACAGACATATAGACATGCAGATAGACAGACAGACATGCAATAAAATAAATTATTCATTTCAGCTAAGGTAAAACAAAATCGGTATCGCATCCAAGCTTCGAAATTTTTGCATATCAAATACATCATTTTAACTTTGTGTAAGTCTTCTTTGTTTCCCAGGAAATTACTTTTTGGAACCATTCTTCCATTCATCCTTCAACACATAAGCTATTGTTTATTTATGTAATGTAACAATTCCGACTTGATCTGTGGCGGTTAGAGTAATATATAATAACTTATGGTTGTTTTTCTGTCATCTCATATAGTTTGATGTTAATTAAGTAACAAGAGTGAAATAATAGTTTTGTTCTGGTCTATTATGGCCTGAAAAGTAATTTATGAAAATAGTTGGCAAACACACTACACATTTCGTATACACGCTCGTCCAAACAACACAATAAGTACACATGACATGCCATACATTCTGACTTGCTGTGTTCCATCTTATATTACACATTTTCTTCTTGTTATATTACACATTTCCTGCTTGTTATTTCAAGTCTTGGAGCATCGCACGACGGTGAAGAAGACGCCATAGCTTGCAAATCAAGCGACTTCTTTATATTGTCTGACCAGGAAATAAAATTTTCTCCAGACAAGGCATATTTTAGAAATCCCTGGTTGTTCTCCAATTGCTCGGTGGAATCGTTTAAAACAACACTGAAGAGCAGGTATATATATATATATATATATATATATATATATATATATATATATATATATATATATATATATATATATATATATATATATATATATATATATCGACACGTATTATATTATAAGCTTTCACTTGTTTCAAACTTTCGTTAATGCTGACTAGACGTTGCTCATGAGAAAATCAAATATATGAACCATATTGGTCTTGTAAGAAACATGTATTTCCAGGAATGTCAGCCTGTATGGTCACATCCATGTAAGAGAAAGAAGCGAAACCACCAAATTTGGGAAAATGTAGCTAATAATTATATATATATATATATATATATATATATATATATATATATATATATATATATATATATATATATATATATATATATATATAAAGATAAATAGTTTTACTAATATTTTCATTATGTATAATGTACAGTTTTAAAAAAGTAATAGTATTAATTATTAATTAATGTCGTATAGCGTTTTAGAATTTAGTCCTTTTGGATCCATCGTATTAAGACGGTGAATCCAATAGTTTTCCTTTAGAAGACTTTCCATTTCAGAATCAGCTATGACAATAAGTTGAAAAGAGACATCTTGCACAGTATGGGAAATCTTGTTACAATATTGGAAATCTTGTTACAGTATGGGAAATCTTGTTACAATGTGTGACAATATGTGATTAAAATGATTAATCGATATCATTTTTTTTATGTATGATCTATGATGGTTCACACGTTTAAGTATTTGTTGACTGGTTTGTCCAATATACGTTATGCCACATTTTTTGTATGTGATCAAATAAATAACACTTGATGTTGCACAATTAGTATCAAAACACATATTAAAATTTGTTTCATTTATTGAAAGAAGTATTTTCCTCCATGAAATAACAGTGCAAACATCTAGGTCTTTACAATTAGTAGATGATCCTTTTCTATATCAAGTATTTTCTAATTTAGAATTAATTAGGAAATCGTTAAGATTTTGTATCTCTTTTATAAGCATGTGTGGGTTTGCTTTTGTGTAGCAATTTAACTCGTGCTTTACTTGACAATTTTAATAAATTCAATATTTTTAATTTTCTTACCTATGTTAACAATTGCTTTACTTGTTAGGCAAACCTGTATTATATTTAATAACAAAAGGAATGATTTATTCATGTCTAGCTTTAATTTTACATTCTATTGATTCAAATTGTGTAAGAGAAGATATTTTTTGAAAAGCAGTATTAATGATATTATTCGGGTGATTTCTATTTAAAAAATGCTGACCTAATTATGTTAAAGATGATGTAAAAACAGTGTCATCAGAAACAATTATTCTATATCTTTTCGCTTGACAAGACTTGATTTAGGATGGCATGAAGAATATTCGACATATTGATGAATATCCTTGTTTTTAGCATGAACCATAGTAGTGATGTCATTATTTTCATTTTTCATGACCTCAACGTCCAAAAGTGATATTTTAGCTTTAGACGTATTGAATGTAAATTTTATTATTGGATGTAATTTGTTTAAACAATCTATAAAATAGTGAAAGTCTTCTAATCGATGACTCCAAATCATAAAGATATCGTCTAAAAATCTTAAAAAAACATCTTCTTTTGAGAGGTATTTGTTTTAGAAAATCATTTGTTAATTTCTCCATAAATAAAGATGCATAAGAAGGTGCCATAGGACTACCCATTGCTGTTTCCAACGTTTGGAGATAGTTTGTATTACCAAATTGAAAAAAGTTTTTTTCGAGCACAAGTGTTATCAAATCACAAACATTTTCTTTTGATAGTTTACATGTAGATTTATTTCTTCAAGATAATATTTACATGCATCGACACCATCATTGTGTGGTATGTTCGTGTAGAGTGAAACTACATCAAGTGTAACCAGAGAAGAATTTTTACTAAGTTTCGGTAAAGATTTCAATTTGGTAATAACATCAAAAGTATCTTTGACATATGAAGGTAGTGATTTCATTAGTGGCTGTAAAATATGTTCAATATAATGCGATATATTATTTGTAATTGAGTTACATGATTAAATAATGGGTCTACCTGGATATCCTAAAGTAGTGACTTATCAGCCGTTTTATGTGTATTGGGTGAAATATTAAACGGAGGTATGCGTATTTTATTTGGGAAGATATCTATATATCTATCTATCTTCCTGTTTCAGAGATTGCGCTAAGAATAAGGGTGTTGTCTATAACGAAACGGAATTGACGATGTATATGAAAACTATGCCAGGGCAGGTTTACACCAGCGATCAACAGTGTGAATTTATTAGAGGACGGGGTTCCTCCTACTGCCGGGTAGGTACTGTGTGTTGTCTGTGTGGATGTTGTCTGTGTGGATGTTGTCTGTGTGGATGTTGTCTGTGTGGATGTTGTGCGTACGTTAGGGTGTTCTTGTCTTCCCTGAAAACGAATTCAGTATAATAAGTGATGCCATCTTCAGAAGTGACTTCACGAGTTTGCCTGAATTTTGTTTTCCTTTTTCTTCTTTTGCTCAAATTAAGAAACACATGCAGCCTTTATTCCATTCGAAAAAACGATGATGTATTTGTTGTCGCATGATCTTGCAATTATATCATCGAAATCATAACCATATAGCAAATGAATATAAATTGACGTGTTCAAATCACAAATATATAACTAGTGAATGCATAACAAATAAACACCAAATCAAAATATATATAGTAAATGAACACAAACTGATTCATTCAGATCATAACATACATCAAATGTCTGTAAATGAACACAAAATGACGTAATAAAATCAAGAACATAACAAGTAAACACCAACAAACGCAGTCATTTAATAATTGAACACAAACTGACGCAGTAAAATCATACATTATATGAAATGAAGACAGGCTGACACATTCAAATAGAAAAAACAAAACAAATGAAAACAAATTGACGCATTCCAAAAGACACATTTAATGGGCACAACTTGACAAATAGGAATATAAGAAAGGAACACAAATTGAAAAATTAAAAAGACATATACGAAGTAAACACAAATTGAAAACTTAAAAAGACATATACGAAGTAAACACAAATTGAAAAATTAAAAAGACATATACGAAGTAAACACAAATTGAAAAATTAAAAAGACATATACGAAGTAAACACAAATTGAAAAATTAAAAAGACATATACGAAGTAAACACAAATTGAAAAATTAAAAAGACATATACGTTGTAAACACAAATTGAAAAATTAAAAAGACATATACGAAGTAAACACAAATTGACGCATTCAGAGCGTAACATATAAAAATTTAATATAAATTGACGAATTCAAACAAATAATTAATAATTGAACACAAATTTAAACTTAAAATAGACACACACACATATTAAATGAACACAAAACATAACATTCATAACATATGAAACGAACACAAATTGACGAATTCAAAAAGACAGATAATAAATTAACACAATTTGATGCAATCAAATAGATTATATATCAAATGAACACATATTGACGCAATCAAGTCACAAGATATAAGAAGTAAACACAAATTGACGCATTAAAATAGACATATTTCACTATACTGCTATGCCGTTACTTCCTGTATCTTTCGATCAACTGATTCTAGCGATTGCACGTTGTTGTGGTCGAGCGTAGCCATTTTGAGATGTCCCCTCGTACATCGATGTGCTCGTTACCCATTCGCGTATTTTGTACAACAATACAAGATGTTAATATTAAAGTACCTGCACAAACATTCGAAGATGAGAATAATATATTCCAATAGATTTGTCATGACTGATTATATCGTCTTACATTATGTTAAATTAGGAGAATTCAAACACGGAGTTGTGTGTACTTCTGTCGTGACGTCATATCCCGCCCGCATGGTCGATTTGGATTGGCCGATCGATTGCAATACCCACCAATCCATGCTTTGTTTACCAGAATGTTTACACGTGCCAAACTTGTATATACGGAGCGGGACCAGATAAGGTTAAGGTAGATAGGAGTAGAAAGAAAAATGCAGAAGACAGGTAGAAAAAGGACTGGTGAAACTTGATAACTAGAATAAGGATTAGTAAATTAAGAAAAAAATGAGAGAGGTAATTGTTTACAAAGAAAAGATTTATTGTATGAAATTTAGAAAAGTAATTTGGAACTTAGATTTTAAAGTACAAGTTCTCATAAGCAGACGAAATTTCTACACCCGAATTTCAGAACCCAAAGTAAGATTCTGAAATTCAGATCTTATAAATTTTAAAGAATATAATATGTCCACTAAATAATTTTAATACTCAGGCTTGGTTTTAATAATTTATGAAGTGTTTTTAGATAATCGAGATATGTCCCCTATGGTTCTATTTACTGATATATTTCACTACGTACAATTTGAATATGTAATATGGTAAAAAGGATGTAATTTGTTTAACAAACGAGAAATGATTGAGTAAATATGTCCTGAATTTTTAATCTTTCTATATTGCTGTTTTATCTCTAATGCTAGAGTCAGACGAACCCTTGTAGCTTCAGGGTCTAAAAATGATAGCTCAAACAACGGAATAATTTTCCACACCCTTTGAGGTTACAATACTTTATAGCTCAAGATTTGTCTGTGTATGCGGTTCCTTAATGTCATGGAATACAGCCACATCCGATATGGTTCTCGGAGTTGTTGTTTAATTTTGTTTGCTTTTATTGTTGTGCTAAATTGGTTATTCATATCACTTATGGCAAGACATTTACGTTTTTATTGAATTGTACTTCAGCACACTATATTTGAATAACTTTGTGCACTCTTTTACTCTAATTGAAAACGAGAAAACGTAACCAAAACATTTCACACAAATAACCTTTGTTTCATTAAAAGCAATCCCATTTCAGTTGATTTCATTCGTAAAATGCTGGGTTTCTAGTATTTGTTATGGTATGCCTCGTTAATATCATTGCATATCGCCACATCATATATAATATTGTGTTAACAGTAAGATAAATGCCTGAATTTATCCTTACTCTTTCTCAGCAGCTTTCATGATGAGATTCATTCCCATAAGCAACGGAGTTACTGAGATTAGACACATAGTTACAGTGCCCTTTTTCACTTTAGTTCATGCAGTTGTGAACTTGTTAGTAGCGAATCTTAAGAGTATATTGTTTATGTAGCCCTTAATCAACTTGATGGCATGGCTAGGGACATGGTAGAGATGCAAAACCGTCTCGATCAGCTAAACTGGAATTGATCCGTAAGCACTGGCACGGTAAAGCAAAACACCTTTCAGGTTTTTCAGATTTATGTTGGCTTCATGAAACAGCTAGGTCAAGAATATCTTTGAAGTTCACACGTTTTGTCATAGGTGTCAACATATTTGTTATCTGTTATGTATTATGTCATCCCTCATGCCAGGATAAAGTACGACATTTTCCCTTCAACGATGTAGCTGTGAGATTATTCAGAATTGTTCGATCAATCTGGTAGCCTTCTCCTTTGCTGCCAAGGAAACCTCAGCTTCTTGTCAACACCCTAGACCTTTCCTATTTCTCCACACAGTGCGGACAGGTTGCCACAAACGTCTTAAAAGATTCGGGGACTTCTTGTGCATCTTACACTTCATTACAGATCAGTTCTTTTATGTGTAAACATTTGCTTATTATCACTACGGAGTTGATTCTTCTACAGTTATTAAGTGTCTCTTCTCTCGGATTTTCCCGAGTGTCTAACGTTCAAAAACGCGTCGACATCCTGTTTATTCTTGTCCATTGTTCCAGACTTTCTCACCTTCCTAGGTGTTGAACTGAATCTTTTAAGGCTGCAGAGAAAGACAGAGGTTGCTTACTCTTCTCTTTCCCCTTGATACTTCCAACTGTCTCATTGTTGTAAATCTTAATATAAAACCATCAGTTGCTTCAAGCTCTTCTTTTCCGTTTCACTTGCTTTTTTATACTGTTTCCTCAGCAGATGTAGCTCTCTCCGCATACTCTTAATCTCCCCAAGACTTAGGTTTAGCATGGTCACGCTCGCATTCCGGTTTCTGTATCTCTGAGTCCAGAGCTGTCTCTAAAGCCTGTATAAACAATGGCCGTGGGCCTTCTGTATTTACTAACACTTATACCTTGTAGAGTTGTCCAAATCGTCCGGAAATTGCAGTTTGTTATCTTCTGTCATTTAATTTTCTCCTTATGTCTCTTATTGCTGATTGCTGGATTTCCTAAGCCAGAATTTGTGCCTTTCTCTTTCCATAGCTTGTTTTGAAATGTCATCGACGACACCTTCTGTATATATATATATATATATATATATATATATATATATATATATATATATATATATATATATATATATATATATATATATATATATATATATATATTTATATATATATATATATATATATATATATATATATATATATATATATATATATATATATATATATATATATATATATATATCAATCAATCAATCAATCCTCTCTGCGCCGTCTGGTGCTTGAGGCAACTGCAAGGGAGCACCATTTCCGTCTGTCGGCAGCTATTGCAGGGGCGGTCTGATAGGTGAGGCCTCTGGTCTTAAGGTCTCTCTCCACTGTTCGTCGCCAGGTCTCTTTGGGTCTGCCATGGTTCCTTTTCCCCTGTGGGGTCCATCTCAGTGCCACCCTTGGTAGTGAGTCAGGAGGCATTCTGCAGACATGTCCGAGCCATCTCCATCGCCGAGTTGAAATGATCTCAGAGATGGTGCTTACACCCGCTATGTGCCTGAATCGCCCAGACCCACCCGTACTCGCTGACATTCCTGAAGCAGAGGAGGACCTTGACATCAATTGCAACGACATCACTGTTGAGGAGGTCAAGCAGGCCATTCACAAGCTGAAGAATGGAAAGGCACCTGGCGATGATGGAGTGTGTCCCGAGATGCTGAAGGCAGAAGACACAGAGACGCCGAAGCTTCTTTGCCAGATTCTCCAAAAGATATGGGATAGTGAAAAAGCACCAAATGACTGGAAGACCGGAATCATAGTTAAACTTCCCAAGAAAGGAGATCTGGGAAACTGCAACAACTGGCGAGGAATCACATTGCTGTCCCTCTCCAGTAAGATCTTTAGCCGCATCATTCTTCAACGCATCACAACAGCTGTGGACGGCATCCTACGCCAGGAACAAGCAGGCTTCAGGAAAGGCAAATCTTGCATCGACCACATCATCACACTGAGGCAGATACTTGAGCAGTCTCATGAATGGAATGGATCCCTTTATGTGGTCTTTGTGGACTATATATATATATATATATATATATATATATATATATATATATATATATATATATATATATATATATCTTTCAGAATAGAGGCTGATTTTATAGAGGTAAAATGTTGAGGCCACCTGTTATTACTTTCCAAGAACACATCTTCAGTGTGATCTTCCACAATCGCATCAAAGCTCTAGCCACAATCGACTGTCTCACCAAATGTATATATATATATATATATATATATATATATATATATATATATATATATATATATATATATATATATATATATATATATATATATATATATATATATGTATGCATATTTGCGTTGCTGATACTTACCATGTAACCTGCATTTCCTCATCAACTGGTGGATTCTCACCCAAGTAGTGCACGTACATATCTTCCTGCAATGATACTATTTTTTCCACCGGCACATCAATCAGTGCCGCTTGGATAAACCATTTCATAATCTTTGTGTCTGTCCGGCTGGGGCCATCCTCCTCCCCCACCCCCGATGGATGGCCTTGAGAATAATTACTGTTTTTTAAACCATTTGTAGCAAATATGGGTTGATTTTTTTTCGAAAAACTGCAAGACTAGAAGCAACCACATCTTGCACTAGGTAGTCATCCTTCCTAGATATCGCGGATGAAATATTTTCCCAACATGGCCTCTCCTAAATTTAGACGTAAATATAAGCAGAATATATATCCTACGTCTTTTAAAATATATCCAAATTCAACCGGCTTACGTTTATCTCAAACTAACAATATCTCTGTAAAATTATCTGGTGCCTTCTGGGCCACGAGCAGTGCAATTAAGTGATTTTAGCGAAAGCAGTGTCGAAGTGGCATAGCTTGGAACTTTCGCCGTCGTGACTAAATTCATATGTTTTTCAATGTTCGGCACACATATCACTAGATTAAAATAGTCTGGCCTAGTGAGGTTAATTAGCATTCTAAGTTAAACGTGTTCTGTTTGAATTTAGTTAAAGACTGCGCCTGAACAGATTTGTCGCTTCATGAAATGCAAGAATCCCTTAACTGGTAAATGCTTCAAAACGTATTATAGTGCAGCTAGAGGAACCTCATGTGGGCACAATAAAGTAATCTCTCTCTCTCTCTCTCTCTCTCTCTCTCTCTCTCTCTCTCTCTCTCTCTCTCTCTCTCTCTCCAATGTGATTCAGTAGTACATACTGTGTTTTCCCTACAATAATGGAAACAATGCTGACTAACTGCCAACTTATATTCTTAGAAAATGCATTTGCACATATCATTAATGTCTGGGACAATTTAGAATATCCTTCTATTGTTTACATTCCATTTATTTTGGAACGAACGTTGTACCTCTGTTTCCAATACAAATAATGTTAAGTTTAGTAACAGTTTTTTATATATGACCTTTTTACAAAAGTAAAGTATCTTGAAACAATATATATATATATATATATATATATATATATATATATATATATATATATATATATATATATATATATATATAATATCGTTTCTATATTGTATCAATGTACTTTACATTTGTTAAAAGGTCATATATATATATATATATATATATATATATATATATATATATATATATATATGAATACTAATATATATATATATATATATATATATATATATATATATATATATATATATATATATATATATATATATATATATGTATATATATATATATATTAGTATTCATCATCTGGGGACGGATATTTGAAACCCAGTGTGTACATGAAATGATTGTGACCTCTTTTCACTTACCTATATTCTGAAAGAGAAAACAGGAAAATGTATCAATTTTTCACCAGTATTAAGGTAATGCTCATGTGCTTTCATACGTGTTCGTCACTATTGTGATGAAACTGTTCATCAGCAATATTGAATCTTAGTATATTTTTATTTTGTGTGAAGTAGTTGCTATTTTTCTCGTTCAAAATGGGGTGTTATTTCTACTACTTTGTGCATTGGGCGGATTGCATTACCCAAGAGGGATCTCAAGTTAATCTTTCTGAATACTTCCATATTTAATTGTAGTCGTGAAAACTTTGTCATTAATTTCCTGAATGCATTCCCAAAGCCAATAAATAGGGATGTGTTCAGCCGTTTCGGCAGTTGTTGTTGTGCTGGACCCCTGTAAAGGTTTGTAGACCAAACAAACATAATACATGTCTTGTCATCTCAACGGATAATTTTAAGCGCTACTAACAAGGAAGACGTTACTAGCGACACATTAAATTCAGTACTCATAATGATTACTATCATGTTTTTTTCTGATATCTTTTCGACATTTATTTCCTCGTTATATTATGTAAAGGTTCCCATAGAGGGATTTAGCTGTCGATACTATCACTATGACGTCATCAACACAGCTGCCTGATATCCGTTGGAAATTTAGTATTCCGTTTTGCATTATGGAATTTCCTACTCAATTTCATGTATCATTTTGAAAGCACACTTTCGAGGCACAGTCTGGGACAGGATAGTAATATTGTGCCGCGTTTGTTAGCTGAGAAACAGTTTGTCATTTTAATCGACGGTCTCTAACCAAATATCAATAATGTGCCGCTTGGATTGAATGCGACAATCGTTTTGAAACAACACAGTGTATTGTTATGTCGGGTATATGATTTTGATATCTAAATGACAGAACTACTACAATATGGATGCACATCAATGAATTGTGAGCAGCAAACAATTAGAGATCAGGTGCAACATAAAATTTTGCAAACAAACATGCTTACAAGAAATCACATTTTCTTATTACCACCCCCCCCCTAACGTTGACAACACTAGATTTTTTATATGTTGTTTGACAAATGACCCCTACAATCTATAATTATATACATTTAACACACAATATGGGTATACACTGTCCAATTAGCTTAAATAAGGACTACTTGGAGACACTATGTATGTGTAAGTTTTCATTTTCACTTGTTTTCGTTTCCAACTGTACATATTCATTTGTAACACAACTTATGTTGCAGTGGTGCATAGAAGGGCAATGCGTGGTCCGCAGTATGAATTAGGTGAGTATATCCGTTGGAACTGAATCCTTTAGGGGTAAATTGATTAGACGCAGCTTCGAATCTTGCTCACGTCAAGCAGGGTCGGTCGCCACGATGTCTCCTGTAAGCAATGTACTATACTCAAATTGCCTCTGCACACTATGTTGTTCATCTATTAAAATATAATGAAACAAGAATAATATCTTTAGAATTATTTTTCAAAAACTAATATTAATTCATTTATTAATTAGCAAACATTTGACGATAATTATGGATTTAACCGATGATCGTATTACTAGTACTTCTACTGTTACTACAAATAATAATAATAATAATAATAATAATAATAATAATAATAATAATCAAACAACAACAACAACAACAACAATAATAATAATAATACAATAATAATAATAAAACAATAAAATAATAATAATAATAATAATAATAATAATAATAATAATAAAACAATAATAATAATAATAATAATAATAATAATAATAATAATAATACTTATAACAATCGACTTCATCGGCAGTAAATTCATTATTATAGGTCTTCGCTTTAACAAACATTTGCAAACGTTAGTTAAAAGATCTCTGTGACAATAAATTACATTCGTCTCTTTTTCTTGCAGGTTAATAACTTAGTGTTCAACGCTGATCCAGTACTGTAAACGTTACATACAGCATCCGAATTTACAATATTTACACGTTTTCCTGAATTGTATCAACGATGTATTATTAGTGAAATAAAATAAAGAATTGGTTTTATTCTTATTTTCTATATTGATGAGCGTTCGACGCCTTACTCGTCTAAGGTTATTGTTGCTTCACTACAAGTGTGGAAATGATATGTAGTGTTGTCCTCTTTCGTCGGTCTTTTTGTCTACCCATTATTCAAGTTGTTCCGGTATGCCTACTCCTTCTTCACGTTCCGTCAGTCTTTCGACTCGTTCTTCACGTCTTATCAGGTTCCTGTTTTGTTCGTCTATTTGACGACCCATTTTTCACGTTATGTCAATCAGTCTGTTTATTCATTCTTCATGATTTGACACTATGCTTGTCTTCCAGTTCTTCACCTTTCCATTTTACGTTGATTAATTGATTGATTAATTTGGGTCAGTTTCTCAAGCACACTTTATGATTGAGTAATTTCGTTTTGTGTAATGTAACAAATTTTTTACAATTTATTTATTATATTGCATAAATTAAGTGACTTCTTTCTATTGAAGTATATTCTTTATACTATTATTTAAAGGTCCGAATGAAATTGTCATTGGTTTCAATAAGTCTACTATCAGAAGAGAAATTTAATTTAAAAATGAAGACCCCAACTGCTTCGACACATGCTTGAATTGTTTCAAAATTGACAACATATGCAAAAACGTACGAGAGCAGCGTTCATTCGAGTTTGAATTTAAAAAAATAAGTTCTTGTTTTGTTTCATAAAAAAAAACGTTTACTCGACTTTTGCTTCATATTTCTATATGAATACCTCTATATGTTTTGTTATGACATCACTATGAACTGCCACACTGCAGAAATTGTGGAAAAAGGCCTGATACAAAATTAAAAACAACTTTAAAAATCAATATTGCACAAATCACACATTGAACTCGCTCAAAAAGAATATTGTGTCAAACGCTAGAATGCTAAAATGTTTCTATACTATTGTAATTTAATTGTTATATAGTTGCTGTCATTTTACAATCAACAAATAATGATCCTTTCTTTAGAAATTCACTTTACAGAATCGATATATTGGTTTTATCGCGTGCAAACCAAATTAGAGAAATGGTCAAAACAGAATCGACAAGTAGTTGGCTCAAGTAAGAACTTTAATATTACATACCTTGCGAACGAATTTACCTGTATTCTTTCTTGGGTCATTATAACTAGTGAAAGATGTTCTTTCTGCTATTGGCAGCTGAAAATGTAAACTTTAGCCCTGTCATCCTTTAAGAACATGCTTCCTGACGACAATAAGACGAAGTACATTTCGAGACGCAGCATTTAATGCTTACCCAGCTTTACAACTCCAAATGAAATATGAGAACGCGAAATGTTAAAAATAAATGTAAACACGTGCGTGAGCTGGCAATATATATGTTTCAAATTGTTTAGGCAGCAGAGAGGGTGAACCCACCTTATAATAGAGGCAAGTATGTATTAAACTAATGCTTCTTACAAAAACAAAACAAAAATAACGTCAATAACGCAAACCGAAGCCTCTAAACAAACCGAGAGGTTCTCTAAACGGATAAGTTAATTGTGTTACTTTATCAGTCGTTTTTGTTATAGTTATTATTATGCGCGTGTGTTTACAACATGTACACTTATTCGAGGTCATTCCCTATCTGCTGCTGGAGTTCTAACCAAATATTTTTTCAAGACAAATTCGATATCTTGATCTAGGGTGGTTTCAATTTATTGTGATAAATCCGTGTGGGTAGCTTGCGCTTTTGAAAAGATATTTTTAATTTAATTATATCCATGTCGCCGCTACACCAAGTCTGATGAATGTTTTAAGTGTTTGGGTATCAACTCAGATAGGTCGATATTTATAATCAATTTCGGAATTTGTGTATACTGCTGAGTAACATAAATCACATCGGTGTTTTTACTTCTTCCTCGGGAGAATATTCTAGCTGGATTGGACTGTTTATCCAGCATTGCATCATCATACACTACTAAATTATTAATGCTCCCATCAATATCATCTACAGTTGGTGCTTCATTAATATCAGTAATAAATTCAATGACATCGCCGCTTTCATTTAACAACTCTGCATTTTCATTAAAACTGTTATGTGCATCATAACATCTCTGATCATCCACAGATGGTGCAACAACATGTAAATACAACGTGTCCCATTGTAACCACCGCAATACCAGATTGAGTAACAATTGCTTTTTACCACTTTTAGATTGTAAAAGAATTGTTACTGAGTGGATGGTGGATCAAATGAACAACTCAAAACACAATATGTGAAAGATGATGTAAATTTATGAAATATATAATTAATGAAAAATAATGATGTATCAACACAATAGCTCATGCGTTCAACCCACAATCACACTTCACAGCCAATCACAATTTGAAAAAAAATTAAATATTAATTCAAAATGAACACAGATCCAAGGAACCTCCTGGACTGCACAAATGTTTCAAATTAAAAGTAACCTTTACAAAAATTATATTATCGCACGTATGAATTGCGATAAACCTCAAATCATATTATTGCACGTGTGAATTGCGATAACAAGTACAAACATCTATATGTATTAAGTCAAGTTTCTAACTGTTCTTGAGATTCATGTAATTCCTTGGAATACTACCGAGATTCAAAGTAACAATTGAAACACACACACGCGTCTCGACCCTATACAGCCGTACAATTCACCAACTGTTGAATCGCCGCACAGCTTCTCCGAATACCTATGGCTGACCCAATACTTTTATCGGCCGCTTGCCCTTCACGGATCCACTACAGTTATACGTCACACAAACGTACAGCCAGCATACAGTACCTATTAGAACCACCGGTCCCAGGCATTTAGATGCTACCCCGGACGTTTACACCTCTAGACAGCTGCGGACACTCGGACATTTAGACTTCTAGATAGTTCCGGATATTTACACATCTCGACAGATATCCTCAGACATCATGACCTCCTGCTCACGCCAGATACAAACGTAGACGGATAGACAATCTGACAGACAGACAGTCAGACACCTCAATTTGATAGCACAATCAAATGGCACAATCAAACAGCACAATCACTGCACAGTCAACTACAATAAAGAAACCAAACTAATAATAGTTGTTACTAAAACAATCTAACATTTAGATTACGCTATTGCATTTAAAGTCTAATAGTGACTAGTAATTCCAAATATTTAACGGTTTAAATCTGTATTGTAATAAAGGCATCATTACATGAAATGATAAACTGAATAAAATTCACAATAAAACGAAATATAAATTTAACACTCACCCCTTTGACTGGAGAAAGAAAATGATGAGCTATCTCTCCTTTGACAAGATACTTTTGACTCGTAATCTTTTTAGAAATTTTCTGCCTTATATGTCCCCAAATAGGTGAGCAGAATTCAGGGCAAAATTCCCGTGCACCCCGTGATTATAATGTTCCTGACTTCAAGTGGTTTCCAGCCAGGTACATACATCATCATCCTTAAGGGATGACATGACAATTGTAATATAGATATAAATATAAAGAACATGCTGACCTTATCTTCCTGATGAAAGTAACCAAAGCAATGTTTTAAATATGTTTATATTGGACCCACGGACCTAGATAAACTAAACAAAAATAAACCCCTACTTGAGGATTATCTTGTCAAGAAGGTCAAGCTCAAATATAAACATTAAATGTATACTTTCACTAACAAAATGATTGACAGTTCACATAACCCGGCGATCCCACGTCTGACACCATTGTAACAGAATTGTTACCGAGTGGATGGTGGATCAAATTAACAACTCAAAGCACAATATGTGAAAGATGATGTAAATTTATGAAATAAATAATTAATGAAAAATAATGATGTATCAACGTAATAGCTCATTCGTTCAACCCACAATCACACTTCACAGCCATTCATAATTTGAAAATAAAATTAAATATTAGTTCAAAATGAACACAGATCCAAGGAACCTCCTAGACTGCACAAATGTTTCAAATTAAAGGAAACCTTTACAAAAATTATATTATCGCACGTATGAATTGCGATAAACCTCAAATCATATTATTGCACGTATGAATTGCGATAACATGTACAAACATCTATATGTATTAAGTCAAGTTTCTAACTGTTCTTGAGATTCATGTAATTCCTTGGAATACTACCGAGATTCAAAGTAACTCCGTGTAAATATATCAATGCATTCAATTGTAACCACAATTGAAACACACACATGCGTCTCGACCCTGTACAACCGTACGATTCACCAACTGTTGAATCGCCGCACAGCTTCTCCGAATACCTAGAGTTGACCCAATACTTTTATCGGCCGCTTGCCCTTCACGGATCCATTACAGTTATACGTCAGACAAACGTACAAAGAGCATACAGTACCACCGGTCCCAAATATTTAGACGTTTACACCTCTAGACAGCTCCGGACACTCGGACATTTAGACTTCTAGATAGTTCCGGATATTTACACATCTCGACAGATATCCTCAGACATCATGACCTTCTGTTCACGCCAGATACAAACGTAGACGAACAATCAAACAGCACAATCACGGCACAATCGACTACAATAAAGAAACCAAACTAATAATAGTTGTTTCTAAAACAATTTAAAATTTAGATTACGCTATTGCATTTAAAGTCTAATAGTGACTAGTAATTCCAAATATTCAACGGTTTAAATCTGCATTGTAATAAAGGCATCATTACTGTAAGGTGCTGTCGGTTATCAAGGGCTATTCAGTACAATATCGCACAAGGCCTGGTCAGAGGTATTGCACAACTTGGAAAAACAACACTTGAAGACCGCCTCCCTCTAATTATCGTTATCTAGAAGATGATCTCTACGGTGTAATTTGCCCGGTTAATGGATATGGTAATCTGAGATGGTACTTTGAACAAGACAACACACGAGCCCCCGTAAAGATAAAATATGAATATAATTAAAATACAATTAAAAGAAGAATGACACAATAAATTACAATGTTCTTTCCTTCTGACGATTCTTCGTACAGAAGTAATTCAAAAACCCGAAGCTTTAAGATAGCAGATACGTTAATTGAAATTCAGAACACTAATCAAATAGATGAATTTAACCGTTAATGACTGATAGTACTTTCATCATGGAATCGAATGTTCATTCAACATTGGACTGTTGGGTGATTCACAATGACCTTGTTCGTTGACTGGTTTTTCTTTTTTCTGCGTGCGTCCGACTTCAGCTTGCCCTTTGATTGAACGGGAATTCCACACTCTGACTTCTGACTTCTTTTCCCTCTTTTTCCTTTGACTCCTCGCTGGTTCTCACTCTTTCCAAACAAAATATTTTCCTTGTAAAAGAAAAGGGTAAAACGCTCTAAGTATCTCGTTACTTTAAGAGTTGAGATTGTCCATCCGTCTTCAGGTTAGAACAATCAGATCTTACTATCAGTTTTATCATTTATACGGCTAGCAAATACTACACAAGTCTTCAGATCACTAGAGCTATACTGCTAATTATCGACGTCAGAATTTGGGAAAGTCATATATTCCCGTAAATCATTACGTAAAGTGAGGCAATATATCATAACACACAATCCATATTCACTAATATGCTAAATTCAAATTAATGTAACACTTTTCAATCATAAATGTACACGGCGGGTTTTCTACACCACCCATTTATCTACCTAAGTATATAAGGTAAGAAATGCTAATTCAGAATTCAAAAATACATTATTAAATCACTGTAAAACCGACTATCCATACAAAAATATGAACACATCATGCATCTGTAACAAAGAAACATATCAAAGTACGTTATTAAATCAATGTAATACCAACTATTTGTATCATAGTATCAATACATCATGCATCTATAACCCAGAAAACATCATATACATTACATAATGATAAAGGTGAATTTGAGTTAAATACCGTGTGTTTTTTGCGTCTTACAATCGTTCCACATTCAGTTTAACGGGAACCCAATTTTTACGAACGTCTGTCTTTCAAAGAACGCTCGGAGTCTTGACTATGTATTTTTCTACTTCCTCTCTTGCGGAGGTCTTCCTCCTCTCTTGCAGAGGTGTTCCTAGACTGACTAACCTCGTTTGATACGTAGTATATATTTCCCCGATTCTGGGGTTCGACACACACCCCTTCCCTCTACATTTGACCAATCGGAATAAATGCTATTCCTACGGACCTTTTGAAAACCGTCTATCAAGATGCCAAAAATGCCACTTAGAATCGAAATATCACCTTATCATTTGTTTCCAATCACTCTGACAGCTCTACGTGAGGAATCATCTATTTTAAGCGTGTCAAACACCCAGTCCGTTTTCACTCTAAATATTGTAACAGTCTGACCGAGGTAAACTAACATTCTTTCCGTTCAAAACTCTACTCCAAGACAGTTGATTGTCGGCTAGACTAAGAATTAATTAAAGAATTTCACTGGCGAAAAATTTGGCACTTAACAATTACATGAAATGATAAACTGAATAAAATTCACAATAAAACGAAATATAAATTTAACACTCACTCCTTTGACTGGAGAAAGAAAATGACGAGCTATCTCTCCTTTGGCAAGATACTTTTGACTCGTAATCTTTTTAGAAATTTTCTGCCTTATATGTCCCCAAATAGGTGAGCAGAATTCATGGCAAAATTCCCGTGCACCCGTGATTATAATGTTCCTGACTTCAAGTGATTTCCAGCCAGGTACATACATGTAAGTCGCTACACGTCGCTTACCTTGAAGAACACTTATTCACCCCAGGTAACGCATGTACGACAAAACAAATGGTGAAATTAGTTTGTATCTAAGAAGAAATAAATTCATTTTTCGCCTAATTCTGTGACACAGATGGACCTATGATAATCATTCTGATAAACTTTGTTAGCGCTGCATGGTGTTTAACCGGTTGTCGTTTTCGTGTTGCCAAACAATCAATTAAATCCATGATATATAATAATTTTAAAAAATTTATTTATATTGTGTTAAGTGCAAGACAGTTGAATAAACAACCATCACAATGAAAAATAACAAACTAGCACTTACAGTTAAATATAAACGATGCGGTACAAAAAAATTTAAATGTATCCCTCTGACTATGTCACAGACATTGTTCTTTTTAGAGCAAAAGCGAGGATGAGATATTGCTGCCAAGTTAGCTAAATTACCAGGAACTTTGTGGGCTAAATACCCAGGAGACAAATATCTTACCGGATATAATTATTGTGGTTCTGGTACCAGACTTGATATCCGACTTGATAATTAAAACCAATCAATACCAGATGAATATTCAATAAATGATGTTGATAAAGCATGTCATATTCATGATGTAGCTTATAAAAGTAACAATCTGCATCATATAAATATTACAGAGATAAAATTAATTTACTCACTAAATTCTATAACGAATAAACCTTTCAAGGAATCATTAACAAACTGGTTAGTAGGATCTACAATGAAGGGTAAACTAGTATTAGGGGCTGGTAATTAATATTATGGAATCCAAGAGGATATTGGATGGGCAGAGGAGCGATTAGTAAACTCGCCAAAGCGGCAGATGTCAAACGTTCTACTGCCGCAGATTGGTTATCACGACAGGCAATATGGTAAATTTATCAACCACCGTCTGAAAGAATTGATATCAGTGTTCCTAATGAAGTTCATCATGATATTATCAAAATCGTCAAATAACATACAAATACGCATTGACAGTAGTTGATGTTGCAAGAAGATACAAAGAAGCAGAGCCATTATCAATAAAGTCAGCAGCAGGAGTTTCTTCTGCTTTTGAAAGAATTTGTCAACGAAGTGGTCTACGATTGCCACGTCTCCTACAAGTTGGTTCTGGCAAGGAATTTCAGGATGTAGTATCATCGCGGTATCATTGCTGATGAAGCAATATAATGTCAAAAGACGACGAGGACATATTCCAATTCACCGCGATCAAGCAATTGTTTAACAATTTAATCGAACACTTTCTGATGGGTTATTTGGATATCAATATGCGAGGTAAATAATTCAGAATACAAGATCTCGATAATGGGTTGTAAGATTAGCATGTGTGATAAATGCATTAAATAATAAAATTACTCGAACAACATGCATGAAACCCATTGATGCAATCACACAAAACCATGTACCTGTACAATGAAATGATTTTATACAACAATCAGTGAGATTGTGAGGTATTTATACGCACCTGGTGAACTTGAAGGTGTGAGACCAAAACTACCTTCCTATCCACGGTAAATTGTCGTGGATGTTTATCCGAATACTGCCATAAAAGTATTGCTTTATATCTCGCACGATGATTATCGTGTTGTTGTTTCAGCATTATATAAATTCAGCATCAATATCAAAGTCGCGATTATTGTTTTATTTGTCTTTTTGTTTATAACCAGGGAGTATTATTCTTACTATATCATCGTTAACAATTCCGTTGATGGTGTCAGTAAAAAATACAATAACTCTCCGCAGCTGAGATATTCTTCTAACACGTGATACTGCGAGATAGATTAAATTTGAACAATCGATACGATCATCATTAAGCCAAACAACTGTATCAGATATTTGTAACCCTTGAGATAAGTGCATTGTAACTACGTATCTAAGCGTCCATGGAAATTTGTCTTTGAATACATCAACAGCTATGATAAAAACTAGAACAATATAATTTAACATACGATTATGTTTCTTTGACTGTCGTCGTGTATCAGCTGGTTTATAATATTACGGTACAAGCAAATCTGAAAACGTGTCCTTATGTAACTGAAATAGTTGATGTTTAAGTTTATCACTAACTATCTACTTGCCACGATCAAATAATTTGGTCTCCACAAATTCGATAAATTATTTGTGAAAGTTTCTGAAATTATTTCACGCATTATTTCTCTTTGAATTTTATTCGGTTGTAGCCTGATAAATTTCATAAACTCGTTTAATTATGGACCAAGCGCTCTATGATCATCAGTTATATCCTCGTAATAATATACAAAATCCTTCAATCAATCATGCGGAGACAATCCAACAAACTGTGGTGGTTGACCGTGATTGCCACACATTATCACAGCTGTATTCTTTAACATTATCCAATCAAGAAGCATTTTAATATATCTAGCACTACTGTACATATTTCATCCCAAATTATTACTCAGTGAATATATTCCTCACCCATTCGATCAGGAGTCCATGCGACACCTTTGTGCCGAAAGACGCTGTGATAAGTACATAATTGCACACCTGTTTATTTTATTTCTATCGTATGTCTGTGGGTAAGAGTTACCTAAATAATTCAATAACAAGAGTTGTTTGCCCACATCCTCCTGGTTCATTTAGATAAACAGACTTATGTCTGGATACAGGATCGGACACAGATGGTTTCCTCGATAAATGTCTAGGTGATTATTCTGATATATGATTACTATGATAAGTATATTCGATTTCAACAATCGCGGATTCAGCAAAACGAGCAACTAATTCTGTATATTTCTTTCGATATAAACTGAGTCCGTTGCAACTAAAAATGCGGTATCATGGAATCTTTTTATCATCGATAGCAAGTGTATAGAAACAGAAGCGAGCATATACGTTCTTAGATGTGTATATTGGGAGAGAGGTCATCGACATAACCGAGAACCGTGTTCCGTTTGACAGTTAAGCATTTTCTCGACCTACAAATATATCTCTCTTTGTTGCAGCTGCGATTATAAAATCGTATTCAGCAGCATCTATAATTAATCATGCATAATGTTGTTTGTGATCATATGCTCCACCTTGAGTACATTTACCGATTATTCTTCAAAATAGATCTTTTGCGGTTTTTATCATCTTCACGTGGTGGTAACCAAACTTCTGATATGACATAATTGCCTCATTTACAAGCAGCGATATCAGTATTTGACAATCAATCATATATCAATGGAGCCCAGCGTTTCTCAGATAAATGTCTACCAAACCAAATATAACAGATCCGATGAAGACCCCTAACAAACTCTAATGATATAATACGAGCGAATCCGGTTAGATTAAAATCGGGTAGTGCTTTATTTATCGATACTCTGGTCATTTCGTGACGGGGGTGTCCATATCTTTTAAAATATCCAAAACAGTCTCCGTAGCTTATAACACTTCTTGGATAACAAGCTACCTTATCCACAAAAATAACATTATTATAATCTTATTTATTATTCCACAATCCACCGTGTCCATATTCACAGCAACTTAATTGTACGTCTTCAACAATGTCAAATCGTGTTGGTTTCTACAAATTCTTTTCTCGGGCAAAGTGAGCTGCAACTGACGGAACTGTAAAACAATTTGTTGATAATTGCTCAATGTATTCTGTTGACAATTTCTGATGGAGTTTTTTTTTTCATTTCTTCCTGAAGAGATTCTTTACGATATATTTCACCGTTAGGTCATACAAATTGATCAAACTTACATTTGTCGTGATACAAATACTTCCATCCAGGCTAACAAGTTCATCGTCGTTTACAGAACTCTGAAACAATCATACTGAGACATGATCGTTTTTAATTATTTCGTGAATCAAACATGTTTTATTATACTGATAAAGTCTTACGATTCGATCTCGTGGAAATAGTGTTACTGCGCTAGTCGAAGCGTGGGCATTATTTTGAATGATATTTATTGCAGCTCTTCCTTTTTAATATTGTTTTGAATCGTATACAATTTATCCTGTTACTGTTGCTACTATTATTGGACATTTTAGTGTATTTTCTAACCTGATACATCATAAATTGTAGCTCCGCTAATTTTTACTAACTCAGCCCACTCGTTTATTGTTCTACGTCTTGGATCATTTAACCCATTTCCACGAATCGCGTTTGAATACTGTTCAATTACTTGTTCCACCACACAATTTATCCTTGACAATTTGATTGATTTCAGATTATCAATGCTGGGTTTTTCATTTATCGGATAAATTTCATAAATAAACACGGTTACTGGATACGCTCCTTCATAATACGGTTTGTCAATACCAGTCAACATTCCTGCTTTGGAATTTTTACTCAGTATCACAGTTTATTCATTAACAAGGATAAGATCATACTTATCACGAACAATCAAATTATCTTTTTCTGTTAGTACAATAATTTTACTCTGATAAGATACTTCCGATTATCGAAATAATTAATGATATTTGCCGCTCGTTTGTCGTTCAAGGTAGAGTCGACACATTCATGAATTTTGAATGTTTTCTATACGTGAGATGCGTCATCTTTGTTAAAATAAATCTTTGCATCGTGAATTTTATTAAAAACATTTTTATTCGTCGGATTACCCAGAACTTTTATTGGTAAGTCAGAATATATCATATCGAAATTAAATTTATATTCAAAGGTTTGATTTTCGATAATCTCTCAAACTCATTAATCTTATATATAAGATAAGTATTTAAATAAATAAAAATATTATATATGTAATGACCCAAACAAAGAGTCGGTGATTGATGATAGCACATTCAACATCTTGTAACAAATCCTCTATAAATGAATGCTGGTGTTGGAGTTAGAGGAAAAACATTATTGTGTGTGCAGTCTGGCGGTAAAAGATACAGAGAACTCAACCAGTATTATGATTTTAAGAAATAAAGACAGTGATAAAGCTATACACCATATAAATTATTACTTGTCTAGATTCTCGAGTAACAATTTAGACAAATAATGATTTAAACAAAGAATATTACTATATTAATGAGCCAGTAATTTGTAAAGCATCACACGATCAACAATTCTGAAGCATATCGAGATGGTGTAATCAGAAACTGTCTGTTGAAAAAGACAGTTGGTTTTGTCAGTAATCATTGTTATATATTGTTTACTGCTGTGAAGAAACAATATGTCTTTCACCATTTTATATTTGAGCCTTATTTCGGAGAAATCCAGGATGGTCTTGTAATTGACCACATTGACTCAATTCCTAAAAGCAACTTTTTAAGTAACCTTCAAGCTATCACACAAGGTGAGAAAAATGCACGAGGCCTTACCGGTACTTGTAAAACAGTTAAAAGGAGACCTATTAAATATATAAGTACAGAGACCGGTGAAGTAAAAACATTTAAACCAATGAATGACGCTGGTCAAAATTTTAATATCTGCACACCCTCGGTACAAAGTGTAGCAGAAATGTTTACATAAATTCGTTTTTACGAGAAAAGAAAATCAGAAACAAATTCGGTTTTAATATATGACTGAATATAGAGACTGGTGAAATATATCTAGATATTGTCAAACTAGAGATAATTATTTCAGGCATCTTTCTTCAGTAAGTCAGCATAGTTACCTACCATGTTACTGTCAATGACTTGAAAGATACTTGTGTTCGTCAGTATAACACTATTACATAAAGTCGACTCTAAATATAATATATTGAAACTGCCTTAAACATTTTTGTATCACATAAAATAATGTAAAAATAATATATAAATAATTTAAGTTAAAATAAAAAATACACCAAATAGTGGTTGCGGTACCCTTTACAGTAATTTCTTTATACATACGTGCTGATAAGAACCATAGCTTATCGCTAGTGCGGCTGATTTTCGAAGTTTGGCGGTTCGAATGCCCGTGTCGGATATTATCGACGGTCGCGTAATAAAGGTTTTTTTAAAAATATTTTTAGGAGGCGCCAGCCTGAAAGAGTTTCATGTACTGGCATGTCACGTTCAGACAATATGGTGGATGCATTTTTCACTCTCCCCGGAGTTTGATCCTGGGGGAGGTGTGCATGAAATTGAAATGCATAGACAACCTTTTGAATATACTAACATTTCGTTTCGCTTAGAAAATTCGATGGAGGAATGTTTATGAAAAGAATTTGTGACGCCCTCAAAATAAAGCTCGAATTTTAACTGAAAAGCAACCATAAGGACATTCCCCCAAAAAATGTCGTTCAAATGAAACGGTCATAGGGTACCGAGAAGACCATAGGAAAGGTCTGAAAAATACCCTATGAATGACGCAAAGCAAATATAGGGACTCATGAATATAACCAATCGGGTACTTTTTAAAAAATTATATATATATATATATATATATATATATATATATATATATATATATATATATGTGTGTGTGTGTGTGTGTGTGTGTGTGTGTGTGTATGTGTGTATATGTGTGTGTGAATATATAATATAATATAATATAATATAATATAATATAATATAATATAATATAATATAATATAATATAATATAATATAATATAATATAATATAATATAATATAATATAATATAATATAATATAATATAATATATATTATTATATTAATGAATTATGAAAATAATAATAATATTATTTCTGCTATTACAAATTTTGAAAAATGACGGAATACAATTATCTGGTAAACTAATTCCTGTCAAAGTCTTTATGATTTTGCATACTTACAAGAGCTTAAATACGCGGAAAGATATACTCTGCCATCAGTATATAAATTGATTGAGGAAATTCAACAAGCTGTCTTTCCTTCGTTAGCGGATGATGTAGAAGTAAAGCGAATGACGGTGCCTTTCTTTAACGCAGTAGAAAAATTAGATTAGAATTGTCAAACAAATGCAAAACAAGAAAAGCTATCAATGTACGTATAAGACAACTAAAAAGGATTATTGAAAGTGAAATTAGTAAGTTAGAGTGAGTATCGAAAGAGAAAGTAGTAAGTAATATTAGGTCAGCGCTAACATCCTATATAATACTATTATTACTCCTCATGACTTACACATTTTCATGGGATGTTTACCAGTAAAATTCACGAATATCATCCAATTTGCAAATTCTGATGGGGTGTTTATTAGTACAAATCGTGAAAATCTTTTAAGAAACAGAAAGATATAATAAATGCTATTTTGTTTGTCAGCGATAAAATTCTTTATAAAAATAGTATTATTCCTCATGAATTACACATTCTGAGTAAATCGTAGTAAATATTGTGAAAATCGTCAGAATTATACATTTTGATGGGACTGTATACTGGTAAAAAACGTGAAAATCGTCTGACATGCACATTCTAATAGGGTACATGGTGGTAAAATTCTCGAAAATCAGGGCCAAACGACAAAAATGGTACACAAGAAGACGTAACAATGTTGTTAGAAACAAAAGTGATGTTAACGACTACGCGGTAGTCTATGAGATTCAGAAAATCATAAAGGATAATGAGAATCAAGAACGCATTAAAACCTTTTAATATTTATTTCAAAAGATTGTATTGCTACGATTGTTCGATCAATCTATCTATCTATCTATCTATCTATCTATCTATCTATCTATCTATCTATCTATCTATCTATCTATCCATCCATCCATCCATCCATCCATCCATCCATCCATCCATCCATCCATCCATCCATCCATCCATCTATCTATCTATCTATCTATCTATCTATCTATCTATCTATCTATCTATCTATCCATCCATCCATCCATCCATCCATCCATCCATCCATCCATCCATCCATTCATCCGTCTATCCTTTAGTCTTGCCGACCGTTGGGGCACCACTGATAACCTTACAACCAGCTTCCTCCATTCCGGTCTGTTTTCTGATACTCTCACTGTGTCACTCAGCTTCAGTCCTGTCCACTCTGAGATGTTAACCTCCCATATTTTCCTCTGTCTTCCTCTCCTTCGCCCTCCCTGCACAGTACCTTGCATGATTGTCTTAGCAAGCCCTTTTGATCGTGTAACATGTACATACCATTTCATTTTGCGCTTTTTCACAATGGTCAATAGCTCTTCATAGGGCCCAATGGCTTGCTTAATTCTGTTTCCCACTTCCTCATTCCTGACATAATCTCTATATGTAATGCCAAGCATAGTTCGAAAGCATCTCATTTCAACAGCTTGTATCCTCCTTTCGAGATCCGCTGTGAGGGTCCATGACTCACAGGCATATAGGAATACAGATGCAACCAAGGAGCGCATCAGTCTGATTTTTGAACTGACTGAGACGTTTCTGTCTTTCCAAACTGTCTTCAGCCTTGTCATTGCTGTTATTGTCAGCGCAATCCTGGACAATATTTCTAGTTTCGATCCCTCGTCTGCAACGATGGCTCCTAAGTTCTTGAATCTATTAACTGTTTCCAGTTTTTGGCCACTAATCATGATGTCAGTGCTGATGCCTCTGGTGTTGTTGGTCATCAATTCGGTCTTCTCTGCACTGATTTCCATACCAAACGCAGTAGCTGTCCTGTCCAGTTTTTCCACCAACTGAGCTAGCTCCTCCTCGTTTCCTGCAAGGCCACAGATGTCATCAGCAAAGCGCAGATTCTTTATTATTCTGCCTCTAATACTGACAATTCTTTTATGGTCTTCCAGTGCATTAGTCATGATTCTTTCAAGGAAGATGTTGAAGATAGTAGGTGAAAGCAAGCAGCAATGTCTGACTCCCACAGTTCTCCTAACCTAATCTCCTATTTGACCGTTGAAGCATACTACGCTGGTGGCCTTGCTGTAAAGGCTTTCTGTGACTTTAATCAGGTTAGCGTTGATCTTGTACAGCTTCATGTTGGACCAAAGGGCTGGATGCCATACCCTGTCAAACGCCTTCTTAAAATCTATAAAGACATGATAAAGGTCTTGTTGGTGCTGGAGGTATTTCTCACATGGTATTCTCAGGTTGAAAATCTATTCAGTTGTGCTTCGCCCTGGTCTGAAGCCTGTCTGTTCTTCAGCTATGATTTCCTCTGCCCGCGGCTTCAGTCTGTTTAATATGATGTTTAGCATGACTTTGTTTGGGTGGTGCTTTGCTACGATTATTACAAGTATTCAAAGAATTATTCACGTTGTCATGTGCCAATTTGTATTGTCAACAATTTTACGTCCATAAGTCCTTCAATGTCTAGGAAGCGCAACGAAATTCACCAAAATAATTTCGTAAATGCAAAACGGTTTCTCGAAATGTACGATATAAAGCAGATTCTCAAAATGTACATTATAATTTGGTTTGTCAGTAACGTCGATGCAAAGCTGCTACTCCAAACTTAAAATAGTAAGCGGTTTCTTAGAAGTACGATACAAACGCTTTCTCAGATTATCGTGTTAGTTCCTGTAGATACATTAAGTTATAGTCCTCGGATGAAGACATGCTTTCAAGCAATTGATATTGGCATTTTCATCCTTTGTGGTATAATGAAAACATAAACGCGAGTAGCCTTTCAAAATCACGTGCGTATCATAATCAGTTATAAATTCAAGGTTAACATAACAAATTTATTTATTTGTTAGGGTTTAACGCCATTTTTCAGCACACGATGGGCTATACATGGCGGTCAGTATTATTGGTGGAGGAAGAACCCGGGAAAACCTCCGGAAAGAACCACCGACCCACGAGAAGCTACTGGCAAGCTTTCTCTCATAACTACATTAGCCGAATCTTAAGATTCGAACCCACGCAGACAGAGGTGAGATGGCAGTGATCCGTAACGGGCAGCATTTTAGACCACTCGGGGCTCCGACATATTTTGTAATTCACGTCATCTGCTAATTCCGATCCTATTTATTACCATGATGTGCTACGATAGTTTGCAGTGTTTCGTGCATATGTTTCTGAACTCTGCATAGATGTCACAAGCAAAACATGTCTTTCCCTTAACATTGACATAACATCACGCTTTTTACATCCTGATAATGACGGAATATGTTAAAAGCACAAAGTGACGAGTACAACTGTTGTGTGGTTGATTTAGCAAAATCCTTAAACATTTCAAAGCTGTTCATACATTTGAATGTATAAATACTTGTTCCAAGGAATCGAGGTTTCGTTTGTTCAGAGTAGTTCATTACTTTGATAAATTTATAGCTAAGTTTCAGCAATTTTGTTTTCTTCCTTTCAAGAACATGTAACGTTAGAAAGTCGACAGCAAATGATAGTGTTAGATACAATGTTATGATAAAAATCGCGGTTCTGACAGTCGAGGACTTTTTCATAAAATGATGCAAAATATGTCCTGAGATTGTACACAAGAAAAAGATGAATTTTGATATTCATAAAGCTTCAATCCTGATGTGTGTGTGTGTGTGTGTGTGTGTGTGTGTGTGTGTGTGTGTGTGTGTATATAAAGTCATGATCAAAGACGCAGATGTCATCGTGACATATCTGTATCGTATCTTACATTAATGCCAAAGCTCATTTGAGATTCTACATCCTTCCTCAGTCTTTGTGAATTCCATAGGTTTCGCATTTCAAAATCTTTCATTGCACCTGTTCTTGCTACCTTAACCAACTCTTTCATAGATTTTGTATTAACTTTATTTATGCAAAAATTGTATGTTCAGTTTTATTTATTCGATTATATTATTATTATTATTATTATTATTATTATTATTATTATTATTATTATTATTATGTTCGTTGTCATGAGATATTTATAAGGAATACGCGATCAAGACCATGTATTTTCTGTCATATTAGATGAGTTTACTGTTTCAATTGGTTGGCATAAACTTTACGTTAAATAAATATTTTTAACTATTTTGACTTACTGATATATTGACACATTATATAAATTTGACCGAGTAAATTTGTCGTCATGTTTAGGTAATGGTGTCAATTCTCTGCCATTAGTAATTCGTTGTGTTGACGCTAAGGATGTCTTAATCAAATATTCTATATAAATATCTCGTCACGATAATGCTAATGACCTCATATGTTCTGTATGTATTGGCATATTGTTTCTAGCTTATGCATGTCAAGGTGTGTCAGTACAGGTAACGATAGTAACATGTAATACATGTTCACAACTTTACATAATGAAGAATTTACCTTGACACAGCACATCGTTGTCTTTATTCATTAAATACAATACTGAAAACACCAGTTCTGTTCAGGTTCTTAGATCTGTTATTAAAATACCTTTAAAAGCTAAGTCAACGTATTCTCATATAATGTATATCCTTACCAAAAGTTACAAGTCCACGTATTACTTCTACATACAGCAGGAATAAAACTCAAATCACTTCGCCACAGTAAAATGAAAATTTGCTACATTTCTTTGCCACAGGGTATTGAACTTAAAATTTGTCACGAGCAGCACAAACAACGAAAGCTATGTCAAAGCTAAGACCCATCTGGAGAGACGATTGATTGATTGATTAATTGAATTTTAACTGCTGCGTACCAGCACTTTTAGGCTATTTAGCGCCATACAATAGGTTATATGTTTAAAAATAAGAAAGGTTTAATATCGACCAGCGATATAAAAAACCATCATAGTTAAATATAAAATGGTAAGATGTTGGTAACAGGAAAATATGAAGCTTCCCAATCAACGGGAGATGTGAATGGTGTATGTTGATGATAAGATGTTGTAAATAAGAGGCAGTATTTGCATTAGATAAAAATGCTTTTAGGTGATGTCATACAAGTTATAGTTTAGAATAAAGATTTACTTCCTTCAGGAAATCTAAAATACTAGTGATTTGTATAGTATCAAACAGTTCCCTCATGTCATGTACATTATAGGATTTATCACGCGTAGGTTGCAGGTCGGAACACTAGGTAATAAAGTGCTTAACAGTGAATGGTTCATTGCAAGAAACGCACTCTTGTGGAGCTTCACCTTTTAGTATGTGGGAGTGGGTAATGTATGTATGACCGATTCTGATTTTTGCAATGACAACCTCCTCCCTACGGATAGTTCTGTAGGAAGGAGTCCATTCTCCTAGGGTTGGTTTTATGGCATGAAGTTTGTTATTAACTGCATCATCCCATGACACCTGCCATGTCTGACGTAGATACTTTTTGATACAAGGTTTAAAATCAGTAAACGGTAATTTAAAATCCGATGGTTCTTGGGATAGAGACATCTTAGCAGCCCGGTCTGCTTCTTCATTACCTCTATTACCAATATGGCTAGGTAGCCAACAGTATACTATATTGTAGGAGGTACTAAGCTCAGAGTTTTTGACGAGAATATTGACTAATAATGAATTATCCAGTTTTTTATTGTGTAGCGACTGAAGCACTGATAATGAGTCACAGAAGATAATGCTATTTAAAATGCGTTTCTGTTCGATAAATTTCAGAGCAAGGTCTATTGCTCTGATTTCCGCTGAAAATATGGACGCATCGTTTGACAAGCGCACTTTGGTTATGTGTTTGCCACTAACGAAGGCTGCAGCAGTCTTTTCATCAACCTTTCATCCATCAGTACAAAATTTAGTGTAATTTGTAAAATCGTTGAGTTGTTCATGATAAGAGTTAAGGAATATGACAGGGTTTGTCTCAGATTTATTCCCATCCTGTAACGTAAACATCACTTTGGGTTGCTTAAGGAGCCAAGTTGTTTTCGAGTCAAACGTTTTCTGAACTGTAGAGAGATTAATTTTGATATTGTCAAGGCTGGATGATATTCTAATGCCAAATGAAGGTATGGCATTTGGTTCATTTCCATATAAAGTTTTGTATTTTGGCTGAAAACAAGCCGAAAAAGCAGGGTTCAGAGGGTTTGATCTTAAGAGCGAATTGTGCAGAAAGCATTTCTCTGCGATGCGATAAAGGTGGTTCATTCGCTTCCGCGAGAAGGCTTTCACATGGAAATGTCTTAAATACTCCTAGAGCGGGTCTTATTCCCTGATGATGAATTGGGTCAAGCATTGCCAAATAGGACTACCTAACTGAACCATAAACAATGCATCCATAGTCTAGTATGGAGCGGATAAATGTTCTATACAAATTAAGGAGGACTTTTATATCAGCACCCCAGTCAGTGTGCACAATTACTTTAAGTAAATTTAAAGCTTTTAAGCATTTAGCTTTTACACTCTTGACGTGTGGTATAAAAGTCAGCTTTCTGTCGAAGATAATACCCAAACTCATTGTTTCCTCAACAGCTGGGATAAGTGTTCCATCCAGCGTGAGTTTAGGGTCATCATGATGTCTTCGCAACTGACAGAAATGCATGCATACTGTTTTAGATTTAGAAAATTTGAAACCGTTATTACTGGCCCAACTATGGATTTTAGTGATATTTTGCTGGAGTTGCCTTTCAAATGTATGCATGTGCTTTGATTGATCGCAAATTAAAAAATCATCTACATATAATGAGCAATCCACTCCCGGGAGCTAAGCACTTGGTGATGCTATTGATTTTGATATTAAATAGCGTCACAGATACAATACTACCCTGGGGCACACCCATCTCCTGCTGGTGCATATCGGAGAGGGTAGAGCCCACTCACACTTTAAATTCTGTCGGAGAGAAAATTGGAGATGAAAGAGGGCAGACGGCCTTTTAGACCTAGATCGTGCAGATCATTTAGTATCCCGTACTGCTACTAAATGTTCCTCTTGATAAATGCATTGCGAATAAATGTTTCCAGTCTAACCAGATGATCGTTAGTACTACGACCAGAATGGAAGCCACTTTGGAAAGGAGATATTAAATTGTTACTTTCCAAGTACCATACAAGCCGAGAATTAATCATTCGTTCCATTGTTTTGCACACGCAGCTTGTCAGTGCAGTGGGCCGATATCTGTTAGGATATTCGATATCTTTGCCTGGTTTGGGAATCGGTATTACTATTGGTTCTTTCCAGCTCTTAGGTGCATTACCAGCAATCCATAAATCAATAAAGATTTTAAGAAGTAATGTCAGAGACGATTCTGGGAGGTGTTTCAAGAACTGGTAATGTACTTCGTCAGGCCCAGCAGATGTATCATGGGCCTTGTCTAAAGCCTTCTTAAGCTCCAATAAAGAAAACAGCTGGTTATAGCTTTCCAAGTTGTTCGATGTGAATTTTAAACTTGACTTTTCTTTCTGAGATTTTAATCTTCGAAAGGTTTCTGAATAATTAGATGATGAAGAATTTTTTGAGAAACTATAGGCAAGAATATTTGCTATGTCACGTTTCGAACTAAAATTGATATTGTTTGTTTTCAGGTGTCGAATAGAATTGTGTTTCCTCTTTCCATTTATTTTTCGAATAGTATCCCAAACTTGTTTCATTGAGGAACGAGAGTTTAAAGAAGAAATATATTTCTTCCAAGATGCACGTTTACATTATTTGATTGTGCGTCGAGTTTTAGCCCGGGCAATACGATATTTATTTAAATTTTCGGGCGTTGGACGATTGTTGAATTGTTTTAATGCTTCTTGGCGTTGTTTAATGGCTTCTTTGCATTCCTTGGTTACCCAAAGTTTTTGCAATTTCTTAATGTTCGGTGAGGACTTAGGGATAGATTCATCTGCAATTGCAATTAGAATTAAAGTAAAATGTTGTATAGGATTAACAGCGGTGAATGCTGTATCATTATCTAGTTTAGTTTTACATAGTGTTTCAAACATAGCCCAGTCGGCCTTCTTTATATTCCATTGTGGAATTGCGTCATCAATTTTAGAGTTATTTTCAAGAGTGATCGGAAAGTGATCACTGCTATGAAGGTCATCAGCAACCTTCCATTCATGGTCCAAAAGCAGCGAAAGGGAGCAAATTGTCAATTCTATGCACATGTATGTACCCGTACCTGGGTATAAATATGTCGGTGAGTTAGTGTTATATAGACACAGATTGTGTCTAGAAATGAAATATTCTACTTTATGGCCTCTGTCGTTTATGTGATTCGATCCGAATAAAATGTTATGGGCATTAAAATCCCCGAGTAAAATGAAGGGCGCGGGAAGTTGTTGAACAAGATTGTCTAATTCCTCTTGTACTAGGTTAGTGTTTGTTGGCAAGTAAATGGAGGAAAAAGTAATCACTCGATGTAAAGTGACGCTTACAGCAATGGCTTGTAAATTTGTATTTAAAGGAACGACTCTGTAAGGGGCTCTATTGTTCACAACAACAGAGACTCCTCCTGAGGCCCTGTCAGCGTTTGGAAAGTTCGTGTTGAACAGTGAACAGTTTTTAAATGTAATCTTATCTATCTCTTTCAGGAATGTTTCATGTCAACATAGTACAGCAGGATCGTGTTCAGTTAAAAGCAGAAGAATATCATTGTAGTTAGCTTTAAGTCCTCGACAGTTCCATTGTATGATGGTGTTCTTCATTATAAAATTATGCTGAATATTCTGGAGCTAGATTAGACTAATCGCGGAGAAAATTTGTGTTGTTATTTGTCTGGAGGAAGTACGAGAGTATATTTGGTTTTACTAGGTTTGGAGGAATCTTGAGTACATGGAGCAGTTTCTTCTGCATCCATGCTCTCAAGGTCTCCAAACATATTGTAAAGTTTAATGGGGTCATCTGACCCCTTTTGCGGCTTATTAGTTTGTGCTTTTTGTTTATTTCTTGGAGCTTTTGGTGGTGGGTTGTTATTAAATGTTGTCTGAGTTGATGTGCTTTTCTGTGGCTTATAATTCGGGATATTGGCACTTGTGGTTGAATCGGACTGATCCGTCTTTGTTTGCGCGTCCTTCGCGCTTTTTGGATTGTGTTTCACGACTGTGGAGAAGGATGGGCCAGGAAGGGATGTTTTGCCTGGACAAGTTTTCTGGCCTCTAGGTAGGGAATGTTCGAGGTAAACTTTACCCTCTGAATTTCCTTCTCCTGTTTCCATGTATCACAATCCTTAGAATTGGCGTGATGTTCCTTGCCACAGCGGACACAATGCGGAGTTGCTCTACAGTCAGTTTCCTGATGAGAGTGGTCTCCGCGTCGGCCACATACCTTGACTCTGGAACATCGGTCCTCGTTATGGCCGTATTTTTGACACTTATAGCATCGAAAGGGGTCTGGTATGTAGATCTCAATCTTTACTTGCAAAACCCCAACCTTGACCACCCTGGGCACAATTGGTTTATTAAAGGCGAGTACAAATGTGTTGGTATCCTGCAGGGTGTTATTATGTTTAATACGTATTCTACGCACTGCAGTGACGCCTTCATGTTTCATCCCTTCGATGATATCTGTGTCTGTGACTGCAGCCAAGTCACGACAGCGCATTACGCCTTTGGACGAATTCAGTGTAGTGTGGGCGAATGAGGTCACTGGAATATCGAAAAAGGTTTTCATTTTCATGATATTATCTGTTTGACCCTTTCGCTCACACTCAATCAGAAGGCAACCCGATTTGAGTTTTTTGACACTTTTTGGTGTGCCAATCGGTCCCGAAATGGTTTTTTCAATAACAAACGGAGATAAAGCTGAAAGTGGTTTAGCATCATCCTTAGACTGAATAACCATGAAGCCTGGAAATTATTCCAAGCCACTTGTTTCTTCATCTGAATCAGACAGTGGTTTGGTACGTTTATTGTTGATTTTTTTGTTGCCTTTGCCATGATTAAGAGTTAAAATTGCAGCGGCCATGCTCCCCACCCACCAAGGGGACACTTTTCAAGTGCCAGGGATACACAGATGCCATACTCGTTAGATAAAATTAACTCGGATTGACCCATGAAGCTTCCTTCTAGGGTCGGTAAAATTACCTCCCTATTGACCCGTTGAGCCACCGCCTTCTAGGAAATCTTCTAAAACATGGGAAAGTGAAAGCTAAAGGAAAAGAATATAGGGGCAACGGTGGTATCAAGAGAGATACAAGAAAGAAAGAGAAGATGAATAAGTAATAGAAAAGACCTCCTAGTGCTCGGCGTGACCAGCCGATTTGTCAAGACCGGGCCCATCTCGACCACCCGTCTAAGAGAAGTAGAGGCCAAAGCAGTGTATTGCATCGGAAAAGCCTCCGCTCAACTACCAGGATCCTTTCCTCCGACGACACGGGTCGCAACCCACGGCAAACAGGTTGCCTCTACTTAGTCGCCTTTTACGACACGTGGCGAGGCATGTCGGGCCAATTCTACAACCCCGAACCCGCAGGGGGGCTGGAGAGACAAGAATATGTCTGAAAACTAAAATCAGACTCTTGAGAGCACTAGTCATCTCAACCAATCCCGAGTTCTTCCTCCACCAATGATACTGGCCGCCATGTATTACCTATCGTGTGCTGAAAAATGGCGTTAAACCCTAAAGCAACAACTCATCCCATTGACAAAGAGCAATGCAGAAAATGGATGTTTTTGTCATGCCATTGTCATAGAGTAACGCAGCTCATGGCTAATCTACTCATCCCATTGACAAAGAACAATGCCGATAATGACTTTTTGTCATGCCATCGCCAAAGGGTAACAAAGCTCATGGTTAATTTCCTCATCCCATTGTCACAGAACAATGTAGATAATAGTAAGTTTCCATATCACCAAAATCCTACACTATTTGATTAGCTTGTCTTTGTCATCGTTATAATGAACATAAGAGAAATGGTCAGAAATTTTTTTTTTATTTTCTATGAAAAATAATCAAAACATATCACAACACAATTCGTGCAGCAAATTTACAGAATATCTTTATGACTTACTTATCACAACTTAAATCCATAATTACAATAACTTTAACCATACACTAACATACATACAATTCTATGTTGTATTTTGAACATTGAATTACCATCAACTTATCATTCGTGACAATTTTCAGCCATTCTTATGTTGAATTTCAAATGGTAAATTAGCAACAATCAATTCAACATTTAATAAAATTACCAGATAATATTGTGCTGCATTTAATACTGTAAATTCTCATCAATTCAACATCTAAGACAATTATCAGTAACCCTGCTGCTGAATTTCAAATGGTGGAAATTAACATCAATTTAACATTTAGGACAAATACCAGTCATTCTTTGGCTGAATTCATCAATTAAATTATATATTTATATACATGTTCATATAACACGAACCACACAGGCTGTCACATGCTCTAAATTATGTGCCAATTTCTAAACACTTTAATGAGAAAACAGTGCAAGAAAATACCAAGATAAACACATTCAATGTAGCATGCACAATATAAATCATACAGTTACAATATCAATGTATTCTGACAAGAGAAATATTCTTGAGTTTTGTTTTTTCATCCAGCAGGATTGGTATTATTGATGATGCTTCAGAGAATAGTTAATAGGTGAATTAGCTTGACCTCTTATTTAAAGCTGTCACCCAGCTACAGAAGGTTTTGAAGACAATGAGGGTGGGGAAACGGGGCAGATTAACAATCAAATGTTTATTTTGGTCAACAAGAGTATAAAATTCCGTTCCATTTGTTTTAAATGATCCTATTTAATGTTTCTTGGCTAACTAAGCTTTCAAATGAGGGAAAATGGCTGTCAAGCATTAGTGTTTAGTTTTCCCGGAAAATGAATTTTCCTATATAATCACCTGCAACTATATGTACTCCAAATACTGTGTTCTAGCTACTCTAAATACTGTGCTCTAGATACTCTAAATACTGTGTTCTAGGTACTCCAAATACCGTGTTCTAGGTACTCTAAATACTGTGTTCTAGGTACTCCAAATACCGTGTTCCAGGTACTCCAAATACTGTGTTCTAGGTACTCCAAATACCGTGTTCTAGTAGGTAAACTCAAACCTGTGTTCTAGGTACTCTAAATACTGTGTTATAGGTACTCTAAATAATGTGTTATAGGTACTCTAAATACTGTGTTATAGGTACTCTACCAAACTTTGTTCTAGATTCTCCATTCAGTTACATTTGTTACAACTGTAAAATTTCTCCTGTGCTCGTTTCCTGCAATATGACCAAGATACACTAGAAGACATATCACTTAATCCAAATATACAAACTGTCAAGCATTAATACAATGCATATCAATATCATGTATTTGTTCACTTTCAAGTATAAACACACTGAATATAGACATAATATTTTCATTCACCTTTCAAATATAAATACACTGTATATGAAAATGATATACACTTTCAAGTAACACATGCTGCATAATTATGTACATTCATACAAGTATAAATACAACTGCCTATGAATATGACATTTTGATACACTTTTCAAGTATAAATACACTGCATACAAATATGATAAATTCAAGGAATTTACAAATGCACATGGCAGACTCTTGGAACAAGCTCAAATTTGCATGGCATTAACCAGCTTGCAAGTCCACAAAATTGAGAGTGGGATATAAGTAACAAGAAATGTTATTGAATGACGATGGTCTGGGTAAAAAACTAACTCTGTGTAAACAAATTTACCAACAATGGAACATGTTCAATGCATTCTTCTGTCACTGACAGCATGGGACTTTGCAGGGCAGTTTTAATTTTATACAACACAACAGACATTTTTGTTAGATGAGCCATATAACATATTATTTCAGATATCAGCAGACAGCTTACTGATTTAGTAGATATCAGCAGACAGCTTACCGATTTAGTAGATATCAGCAGACAGCTTACCGATTTAGTAGATATCAGCAGACAGCTTACTGATTTAGTAGAGATCAGCAGACAGCTTACTGATTTAGTAGATATCAGCAGACAGCTTACTGATTTAGTAGAGATCAGCAGACAGCTTACTGATTTAGTAGATATCAGCAGACAGCTTACCGATTTAGTAGATATCAGCAGACAGCTTACCGATTTAGTAGATATCAGCAGACAGCTTACTGATTTAGTAGATATCAGCAGACAGCTTACTGATTTAGTAGATATCAGCAGACAGCTTACCGATTTAGTAGAGATCAGCAGACAGCTTACTGATTTAGTAGATATCAGCAGACAGCTTACCGATTTAGTAGATGATGAGTGTTACTTTGATAGTAATGGGATAATGAAGTTTATGGTGATGTCTACTATTTGGCATCTACTGTGTCATTTTGATCTTGCAGTAAATGTCAATGTCTGACTTTACGCTTGCACATGTGAGAATATGAATATTTACTATTAAAAGAAAGTTTCAAAAATTAAGGAATACATATTTATATTTTATGTTATCAATTGCATTATAATCCGAATATATGATTTCGTTAGGACATAAACTGAGTTTTCTTCAGGACTGTTTATTGCTAGGGTTTGCGTCTTTAATTCTTGGATTATTTTAGGATTTAATTTCCTACAGCATGATAAACTATGCGTACATTGAAGTATATGCTTACACATAAGAATATGAGGGAGTCTACAACTATGTGTACAATAAAGTCTATGCTTACACATAAGAATATGAGGAAGTGTACAACTATGTGTACAATGAAGTATATGCTTACACATAAGAATATGAGGGAGTTTGTTTACAGTGGGAATTGTATTAATCAATTAGAAATAGCAGCATTATTTTAATGTTTGAATTCATCAATCACATGAATATATACCTACTGGTGTACAGTGAAAGTTAAGTTCACGAAAATATGCTTCTATATAGAACACTCCTAATCGTGATGTACCGGTATTTTTATTTTCTATTATTATTATTATTATTATTATTATTATTATGATATACACGTTCAAGAAACACATGCATCATATGTAGTAATATATATTCATACAATTTCAAGTATGAAAACACTGTATATGAAAATGATATATTGATACACTTTTCAAGTATAAATACACTGCATACAAATATGATAAATTCAAGGAATTTTCAAATACACATGGCAGACTCCTGGAACAAGCTCAAATTTGCAAGGCACTAACCAGCTTGCAAGTTTACAAAATTGAGAGTGAGATATAAGTGACAAGAAATGTTACTGAATGACGATGGTCTGGGTAAAATACTGTAACTCTGTGTAAACTAATTTACCAAGAATGGAACATATTCAATTCCTAATGCTTTATATTTGTCATAGTATGTACACCAACCAGTATCTGTATTTAGCTTATATGTTATGCATTCTTCTTCAGTCACTGACAGCATGGGACTTTGCAGGGCAGTTTTCATTTTATTCAACACAACACACATTCCTGCAAGAGGATCATATAATACATGCCACATGGTTTCAAATATAAGCAGACAGATTACGGATTTTGTAGACAATGAATGCTACTTTGATAGTGAAGGCATAATGAAGTGCAAAGTTTATGGTAAGGTCTACTATTTTTCATCTACTGTGTCATTTTAATGTTGCAGTGGATGTCAAAGACTCACCTTTCATGTGTACATAAGATAATGTGAATATTTAATACTAAAAAAAAGTTTCAAAAATTAAGGACTGTTTCTTGATGTATTTTTTTAAATTATTACTATTGTTATTATTTAATTATTATTATTATATTTATTGTTATTATCATTCTTTATTTATTTATTTATTTATTATTATTATTATTATTATTATTATTATTATACTCTAACTTGGCTGAATCAAACTCCAATGACACAAATAATCAATATATAGATAACTATGTACATCTAAATATAAACTAAGACCATAGTCTGAAGTTTACAAAATTGAGAGTGGGATATAAGTGACAAGAAATGTTATTGAATGACGATGGTCTGGGTAAAATACTGTAACTCTGTGTAAACTAATTTACCAACAACGGAACATGTTCAATTCCTAATGCTTTATATTTGCCATAGTATGTACAGAGATATCTTTTTTTTAACTTATATGTTATGCATTCTTCTTTCTGTCTCTGACAGCATGGGACTTTGCAGGACAGTTTTCACTTTATACAACACAACAGACATTTTTGCAAGATGAGCCAAATAACATATCATTTCAGATATCAGCAGACAGCTTACCGATATAGTAGATGATGAATGTTACTTTGACATTAAAGGCATAATGAAGTTAATCGTGGGGTTTACTATTTTTCCATCAATTCAACAGTCATGATAATTATTACTATTAATTCAACATTTAGATAGATTATAAGCCATAATATTAACTAAACCATCTGGATGAAAATAACATTAACTTTGAAAGAAAGAAATCTAACAAGTATAAGACATATTTTGAACAGAAACTCAGTATTAGTTACAATTCTTGGCAGAACATCTAATACTATCACCCAAATTATGTAATTACTTTCAAGAGTTTAAACAACTAAGTCAATGAAAGAATTCTAAATATTATTCAGGAAATTTATCAAGAGTAAATGTGTGCTTATTATTTTATATTCCCTCTCTCTCTCCATATATATGTAATGTTTTGCAAACACAATGGTTTATATTTTGTTTGTCTTGTGTGTGTTTTGTATTCAGTACTCATTAGGAGTTGGAAACGCTTTGTTTGCTACTAGTTTTACACTTTTCTTGTCAGTTTATTGCATTTATCTTTATCAATCCTTGCCAAAAGTGATCTCTTGCTGGATCCAGTGCATTTGAAAGGACTATTATTCGCCACATGACTTGTATTCTTAACACGTAAAAATATATGTATAAATAAAATAATAAAAAACCTGTAATTTATCATTTAGAATAGTAGTTTGAATAAATATACTATTTTGAACCATAGCTAGCACAAAGAAATTCATTGCCAAGGAAATATTTTGTAAATCATCAACATTGTGGTGCAATCCAAATAACTGTACATTTTTTTTTTAATCTGACACTATGCAATGTATCCAGTTTATGAATTAAAATTGAATAATATGTCAAGGAGTGACAACATCTACACTGAACAATAAGGAACTAAGCTAGAACAATTCTAAAGTCCATGGTTGTACAAGGTCAAACACCGTTCAAATTTCATGCTGCATATGTACACTGATAGGACTTTTCTTCAGGACTGTTTATTGCTAGGACTTGTGTCTTTAATTCTTGGATTATTTTTGGGTTTAATTACCTACAGGATGATAAAGTATGTGTACAATGAAGTCTGTGCTTATACATAAGAATGTGAGGGAGTGTACAACTATGTGTACAATTAAGACTATGCTTACACATAAGAATATGAGGGAGTGTACAACTATGTGTACAATTAAGTCTATGCTTACACAAAAGAATATGAGGGAGTTTGTTTACAGTGGGAGTTGTATTAATCAATTAGAAATAACAGCATTATTTTAATGTTTGAATTCATCAATCACATGAATATATACCTACTGGTGTACAGTGAAAGTGAAGTTCAAGAAAAAATGCTTGTATATATAGAAATACTCCTAATCGTGATGTATTTTTATTTTGTATTATTATTATTATTATTATTTTTATTATGTTATACACTTTCAAGTAACACATGCATCATATGAAAATGATATATTAATACACTTTCAAGTTTAAATACACTGCATACAAATATGATAAATTCAAGGAATTTACAAATGCACATGGCAGACTCCTGGAACAAGCTCAAATTTGCAAGGCAATAACCAGCTTGCAAGTTTACAAAATTGAGAGTGGGATATAAGTGACAAGAAATGTTATTGAATGACGATGGTCTGGGTGAAATACTGTAACTCTGTGTAAACTAATTTACCAACAACGGAACATGTTCAATTCCTAATGCTTTATATTTGCCATAGTATGTACACAGGTACATTTATTTAGCTTAAATGTTATGCATTCTTCTTTCTGTCACTGACAGCATGGGACTTTGCTGGGCAGTTTTCACTTTATACAACACAACAGACATTTTTGCAAGATGAGCCAAATAACATATCATTTCAGATATCAGCAGACAGCTTACTGATTTAGTAGATAATCATAATGAAGTGCAAAATTTATGGTGAGGTCTACTATTTTTCATCTACTGTGTCATTTTGATGTTGCAGTGGATGTCAAAGACTCACCTTTCATGTGTACATAAGATAATGTCAATATTTAATACAAAAGAAAGTTTCAAAAATTAAGGAATGCATATTTATATTTTATTTTATCAATTGCATTGTTTGTAATCAGAATACATGATTTCTTTAGGACTTGAACTGAGTTTTCTTCTGGACTGTTTATTTCTAGGACTTGTGTCATTACTTCTTGGATTATTTTTGGGTTTAATTACCTACAGGATGATGAAGTATGTGTACAGTGAAGTCTGTGCTTATATATAAGAATGTGAGGGAGTTTACAACTATGTGTACAATTAAGACTATGCTTACACATAAGAATATGAGGGAGTGTACAACTATGTGTACAATGAAGACTGCTTACACAATACTATGAGAAAGTGTACAACTATGTGTACAATGAAGACTATGCTTAAACATAAGAATATGGGGTAGTGTACAACTATGTGTACAATGAAGACTATGCTTACACATAAGAATATGAGAAAGTGTACAACTATGTGTACAATGAAGACTATGCTTACACATAAGAATATGAGGGAGTGTACAACTATGTGTACAATGAAGACTATGCTTACACATAAGAATATGAGAAATTGTACAACTATGTGTACAATGAAGACTATGCTTACACATAAGAATATGAGGGAGTGTACAACTATGTGTACAATGAAGACTATGCTTAAACATAAGAATATGGGGTAGTGTACAACTATGTGTACAATGAAGACTATGCTTACACATAAGAATATGAGAAAGTGTACAACTATGTGTACAATGAAGACTATGCTTACACATAAGAATATGAGGGAGTGTACAACTATGTGTACAATGAAGACTATGCTTACACATAAGAATATGAGAAATTGTACAACTATGTGTACAATGAAGACTATGCTTACACATAAGTGAGGGAGTGTACAACTGTGCACATTATGCTTACACATAAGAATATGAGGGAGTGTACAACTATGTGTACAATTAAGACTATGTTTACACATAAGAATATGAGGGAGTGTACAACTATGTGTACAATTAAGTCTATGCTTACACATAAGAATATCTGGGAGTGTACAACTGTGTACAATGAAGACTATGTCATAAGAATATGAGAAAGTGTACAACTATGTGTACAATGAAGACTATGCTTACACATAAGAATATGAGGGAGTGTACAACTATGTGTACAATTAAGTGTATGCTTACACATAAGACATGAGGGAGTTTGTTTACAGTGGTAGTTGTATTAATCAATTAGAAATAGCAGCATTATTTTCAGGCTTGAATTCATCAATCACATGAATATATACCTACTGGTGTACAGTGAAAGTGAAGTTCAAGAAAAAATGCTTGTATATAGAAATACTCCTAATCGTGATGTATTTTTATTTTGTATTATTATTATTATTATTATTATTATTATTATGTTATACACTTTCAAGTAACACATGCATCATAAGAAAATGATATATATATACACTTTCAAGTATGAACACACTGTATATGAAAATTATATATTGATACACTTTCAAGTATTAATATACTGCATACAAATATGACTAATTTAAGGAAATTACAAATGTACATGGCAGACTCCTGGAACAAGCTCAAATTTGCAAGGCATTAACCAGCTTGCAAGTTTACAAAATTGAGAGTGGGATACAAGTGACAAGAAATGTTATTGAATGACGGATGGTCTGGGTAAAATACTGTAACTCTGTGTAAACTAATTTACCAACAATGGAACATGTTAAATTCCTAATGCTTTATATTTGCCATAGCATGTACACCAACCAGTATCTGTATTTAGCTTATATGTTATGCATTCTTCTTTCTGTCACTGACAGCATGGAATTTTGCAGGGCAGTTTTCATTCTATGCAACACAACAGATATTTTTGCAAGACCAGCGTAAAACACATGGTTTCAAATATAAGCAGACAGATTACAGATTTTGTAGACAGTGAATGCTACTTTGATAATGAAGGCATAATGAAGTGCAAAGTTTATGGTGAGGTCTACTATTTTTCATCTACTGTGTCATTTTAATGTTGCAGTGGATGTCAAAGACTCACCTTTCATGTGTACATAAGATAATGTCAATATTTAATACAAAAGAAAGTTTCAAAAATTAAGGAATGCATATTTATATTTTATTTTATCAATGGCATTGTATGTAATCAGAATACATGTTTCTTTAGGACTTGAACTGAGTTTTCTTCAGGACTGTTTATTTCTAGGACTTGTGTCATTACTTCTTGGATTATTTTTGGGTTTAATTACCTACAGGATGATGAAGTATGTGTACAGTGAAGTCTGTGCTTATACATAAGAATGTGAGGGAGTGTACAACTATGTGTACAATTAAGACTATGCTTACACATAAGAATATGAGGGAGTGTACAACTATGTGTACAATGAAGACTATGCTTACACATAATACTATGAGAAAGTGTACAACTATGTGTACAATGAAGACTATGCTTACACATAAGTGAGGGAGTGTACAACTGAGCACATTATGCTTACACATAAGAATATGAGAAAGTGTACAACTATGTGTACAATGAAGACTATGCTTACACATAAGTGAGGGAGTGTACAACTGTGCACATTATGCTTACACATAAGAATATGAGGAAGTGTACAACTATGTGTACATTGAAGACTATGCTTACACATAAGAATATGAGGGAGTGTACAACTATGTGTACAATTAAGTCTATGCTTACACAAAAGAATATGAGGGAGTTTGTTTACAGTGGGAGTTGTAATAATCAATTAGAAATAACAGCATTATTTTCATGTTTGAATTCATCAATCACATGAATATATACCTACTGGTGTACAGTGAAAGTGAAGTTCAAGAAAAAATGCTTGTATATATAGAAATACTCCTAATCGTGATGTATTTTTATTTTGTATTATTATTATTATTATTATTTTTATTATGTTATACACTTTCAAGTAACACATGCATCATATGAAAATGATATATTAATACACTTTCAAGTATAAATACACTGCATACAAATATGATAAATTCAAGGAATTTACAAATGCACATGGCAGACTCCTGGAACAAGCTCAAATTTGCAAGGCACTAACCAGCTTGCAAGTTTACAAAATTGAGAGTGGGATATAAGTGACAAGAAATGTTATTGAATGACGATGGTCTGGGTAAAATACTGTAACTCTGTTTAATCTAATTTACCAACAATGGAACATGTTCAATTCCTAATGCTTTATATTTGCCATAGTATGTACACAGGTACATTTATTTAGCTTAAATGTTATGCATTCTTTTTTCTGTCACTGACAGCATGGGACTTTGCAGGGCAGTTTTCATTCTGTGCAACACAACAGACATTTTTGCAAGACCAGCGTATAACACATGGTTTCAATTTTCAAATATAAGCAGACAGATTACGGATTTTGTAGACAGTGAATGCTGCATTGATAGTGAAGGCAAAATGAAGTGCAAAGTTCATGGTGAGGTCTACTGTTTTTCATCTACTGTGTCATTTTGATGTTGCAGTAGATGTCAAAGACTCACCTTTCATGTGTACATAATGTGCGTTATGTTTCTATGTTGTACACATCAACTATCCATGCAATCCAAGAGATTAAATTTTGTTTACTATTTATGAAAAAATTGTAGTAGGGACTTTTAGATGATTTAACTTTTTCCAGTTTCTTTCCAAAACAATACAAGCAGAATCTTTACAGTACACTCACCCCATGACCTTAAGGAAATTAATCATTTGGGTTTAACAAGTCTAGTGAGAACAGGCAGTTGTATTTTTGCAAATTAATTAAATGATTATTTACAGGACTTACAATTAGATTTTAGATTTTGAAAATGCTGATGATATTATTGACAAGATATTAGATTAAGTTTCTCTAATTAGCAAGAGTATCTCATATATAGATTTTAAAGAAATAGATCACATTAATTAACATTTTTATTTTGAGGAAGAGGTTGAAAGTGAGTGCGAGTCTGAACAGATATAATCATTTACATGTTTTCAAATCAACTTCTAGACAACTCATTAGTGAGATATCAAATGTTTAGTTTAATGTAGGAAACACAGATCTATGTACCACTGAAACAATTCAAGCCAGTAACAGAAATATGATATCAGTTGTCTCCTGTGAAGTTGGCTCTAGGCTGATATAGATACCAGAGTAGAAGCAGCTTGGGGGAAGGGGAGAGAGTTTGAATTTGAATTAAAGAAAATATGTAACCTAGATGTTTGTTTGTTGGATCTACCAGCTAATTCCCCAATGTAGCTGCCACCCACCCCATATCAGCTACAACAGTTTGGTGGAGAATTAAAAAATGGATTCAATTGAAAATGAAAAATTATCAGAGTCAGCAGCTGAATATTTACAAAAGTTGAAAAAAAACTTCATGTTTTGGACAAAGCAGCACAGGATAACATGAGAAGAAAACAAAAACAATACAAAGAATATTTTGACCATAAAGCATCCGAGCCGAACTTCTACTGGTGTCAACGTGTATGGTTACACAACCCAAAAGTACCTGTTGGGAAATCTTCAAAATTCCACAACCAATGGAATGGACAATGCTATATTAGTGATATTGGTCCTAACCACATGTATAAGTTACGTGACTTGATAATCTGCAGTGAGTCCTGGTTCATGCTAATCGCTTGAAAGTAGACAGTGATCCAGCACTACGAGAGCAACACTCTCTGAACCGAAAAGCCAGAAAGAGGTCATGGTGACCTACTGTTTGCACCAGACATGGAGATAGAGCCCTTCCCGGAAGAAGATCCATTGAGACCTACAAAGAGCCCATCACATGGATCAGACCAGTTAGAACTCTTGAGGGACCCATCCCGAAAGTCAACGCAAAACTGGGGAATAGTTGATAAACTATTAGCTTGTGCAACACATCAAGGAAAAAAGGTTTGTAAAGTGAAGTGACAGGACTATTAAAAAACATGGGAACTGGCAGAAAATTTACCAGACTTTTTGATTCGTGATTTTCATGTCAACAGAACTTTAAAAAGAAAATTGTGAAAATCTAACAAACGGTTATAAAATGGTGAGATTCATATGGAAAATAACGGCTGGTTCAAGACTTCAAATAAACAGTGTAAACTTAACTGTTCTGATGTCATAAAATGTTGGACTTTTTCTCTGCAGACTATCTTCTGACTTTCCTACAACCTTACTTTTCTGAACACCCCATAATATGACACTGGAAGATTTTTATACCTGCAATTGAAATGTTGACTATTTTAATTCAGTCTCTTCTAAAGGCAGACTGCCTAAAGAAACTGTTGCAATGTGTGCAATAGGAACTCTAGAAAGCTCCTAAAACTCTGTGGCAAATGAAAATGCCATTTAAATGGAGCAACATTTATATTACTTGATTGAAAGCTTCAACGCTGAATAATAAAACTTTATTTTCTTGCATTGGTATAGCATACAGTTACTGCAAATGACCAGTAAACATTTGATGATTTATGTGCATTTCTGGATTTAATATTCAGGATTTATAACAAGGAAAATATCTGGATTTAATATTCAGGATTTATAACATGGAACAGTATCTGATTAATGTTTTGATTATCTTTAGAACTTTGGGACTTTGCAGGGCAGTTTTCACTTTATACAACACAACAGACATTTTTGCAAGATGAGCCAAATAACATATCATTTCAGATATCAGCAGACAGCTTACCGATTTAGTAGATGATGAGTTTTACTTTGACAGCAATGGGATAATGAAGTTTATGGTGAGGTTTACTATTTGGCATCTACTGTGTCATTTTCGGTCTTGCAGTAAATGTCAATGTCTCACTTTATGCTTGCACATGTGATAATGTAAACATTTACTATTAAAAGAAAGTTTCAAAAATTAATGAATGTGTATTTCTATTTTATCAATTGCATTATAATCAGAATATATGATTTTGTTAGGAAGAAAACTGAGTTTTCTTCAGGACTGTTTATTGCTAGGACTTGTGCCTTTAATTCTTGGATTATTTTTGGATTTAATTTCATACAGAATGATGCACTATGTGTACAATGAAGACTATGCTTACACATAAGAATATGAGAAATTGTACAACTATGTGTACAATGAAGGCTATGCTTACACAAACGTGAGAGTGTGTAGTACAACTGTGTACAATGAAGACTATGCTTACACATAAGAATATGAGAAAGTGTACAACTATGTGTACAATGAAGACTATGCTTACACATAAGTGAGGGAGTGTACAACTGTGCACATTATGCTTACACATAAGAATATGAGAAAGTGTACAACTATGTGTACAATGAAGACTATGCTTACACATAAGAATATGAGGGAGTGTACAACTATGTGTACAATTAAGTCTATGCTTACACATAAGAATATGAGGGAGTTTTGTATTAATCAATTAGAAATAGCAGCATTATTTTCAGGTTTGAATTCATCAATCACATGAATATATACCTACTGGTATACAGTGAAAAATAAGTTCAAGAAAATATGCTTGCATATAGATATACTCCTAATCATGATGTATTTTTAATTTGAATTATTATTATTATTATTATTATTATTATTATTATGTTATACACTTTCAAGTAACACATGCATCATATGAAAATGATATATTAATACACTTTCAAGTATAAATACACTGCATACAAATATGATAAATTCAAGGAATTTACAAATGTACATGGCAGACTCCTGGAACAAGTTTATATTTGCAAGACGCTAACCAGATTGCAAGTTTACAAAATTGAGAGTGGGATACAAGTGACAAGAAATGTTATTGAATGACGGATGGTCTGGGTAAAATACTGTAACTCTGTGTAAAGTAATTTACCAACAATGGAACATGTTCAATTCCTAATGCTTTATATTTGCCATAGTATGTACACCAGTACCTTTATTTAGCTTAAATGTTATGCATTCTTCTTTCTGTCACTGACAGCATGGGACTTTGCAGGGCAGTTTTCATTTTATGCAACACAACAGATATTTTTGCAAGACCAGCATATTTGAAACACATGGTTTCAAATCTAAGCAGACAGATTACGGATTTTGTAGACAATGAATGCTACTTTGATAATGAAGGCAAAATGAAGTGCAAAGTTCATGGTGAGGTCTACTGTTTTTCATCTACTGTGTCATTTTGATGTTGCAGTAGATGTCAAAGACTCACCTTTCATGTGTACATAATGTGCGTTATGTTTCTATGTTGTACACATCAACTATCCATGCAATCCAAGAGATTAAATTTTGTTTACTATTTATGAAATAATTGTAGTAGGGACTTTTAGATGATTTAACTTTTTCCAGTTTCCTTCCAAAAGAATACAAGCAGAATCTTTACAGTACACTCACCCCAAGACCTTAAGGACATTAATGATTTGGGTTTAACAACTCTAGTGAGAACAGGCAGATGTGTTTTTGCAAATTAATTAAGTGATTATTTACAGGACTTACAATTAGATTTTAGATTTTGAAAAGGCTGATGATATTAGTGACAAGATATTAGATTAAGTTTCTCTAATTAGCAAGAGTATCTCATATATAGATTTTAAAGAAATAGATCACATTTATTTAACATTTGTATTTTGAGGATGAGGTTGAAAGTGAGTGCGAGTCTGAACAGATATATTATAATCATTTATGTTTTCAAATCAACTTCTAGACAACTCATTAGTGACATATCAAATGTGCAATTTAATGTAGGAAACTCAGATCTATGTACCACTGAAACAATTCAAGCCAGTTACAGAAATATATCAGTTGTCTCCTGTGAAGTTGGCTCTAGGCTGACATAGATACCAGAGTAGAAGCAGCTGGGGGGTGGGGGGGAAGAGTTTGAATTTGAATTAAAGAAAATATGTAAACTAGATGTTTGTTTGTTGGCTCTACCAGCTAATTTTCCCAATGTAGCTGCCACCCACCCCATATCAGCTACAACAGTTTGGTGGAGAATTCAAAAATGGATTCAATTGAAAATGAAAAATTATCAGAGTCAGCAGCTGAATATTTACAAAAGTTGAAAAAAAAACTTCATGTTTTGGACAAAGCAGCACAGGATAACATGGGAAGAAAACAGAAACAATACAAAGAATATTTTGACCATAAAGCATCCGAGCCGAACTTCTACTGGTGTCAACGTGTATGGTTACACAACCCAAAAGTACCTGTTGGGAAATCTTCAAAATTCCACAACCAATGGAATGGACAATGCTATATTAGTGATATTGGTCCTAACCACATGTATAAGTTACGTGACTTGATAATCTGCAGTGAGTCCTGGTTCATGCTAATCGCTTGAAAGTAGACAGTGATCCAGCACTACGAGAGCAACACTCTCTGAACCGAAAAGCCAGAAAGAGGTCATGGTGACCTACTGTTTGCACCAGACATGGAGATAGAGCCCTTCCCGGAAGAAGATCCATTGAGACCTACAAAGAGCCCATCACATGGATCAGACCAGTTAGAACTCTTGAGGGACCCATCCCGAAAGTCAACGCAAAACTGGGGAATAGTTGATAAACTATTAGCTTGTGCAACACATCAAGGAAAAAAGGTTTGTAAAGTGAAGTGACAGGACTATTAAAAAACATGGGAACTGGCAGAAAATTTACCAGACTTTTTGATTCGTGATTTTCATGTCAACAGAACTTTAAAAAGAAAATTGTGAAAATCTAACAAACGGTTATAAAATGGTGAGATTCATATGGAAAATAAGGGCTGGTTCAAGACTTCAAATAAACAGTGTAAACTTAACTGTTCTGATGTCATAAAATGTTGGACTTTTTCTCTGCAGACTATCTTCTGACTTTCCTACAACCTTACTTTTCTGAACACCCCATAATATGACACTGGAAGATTTTTATACCTGCAATTGAAATGTTGACTATTTTAATTCAGTCTCTTCTAAAGGCAGACTGCCTAAAGAAACTGTTGCAATGTGTGCAATAGGAACTCTAGAAAGCTCCTAAAACTCTGTGGCAAATGAAAATGCCATTTAAATGGAGCAACATTTATATTACTTGATTGAAAGCTTCAACGCTGAATAATAAAACTTTATTTTCTTGCATTGGTATAGCATGCAAATGACCAGTAAACATTTGATGATTTATGTGCATTTCTGGATTTAATATTCAGGATTTATAAGGAAAATATCTGGATTTAATATTCAGGATTTATAACATGGAACAGTATCTGATTAATGTTTTGATTATCTTTAGAACTTGGGGACTTTGCAGGGCAGTTTTCACTTTATACAACACAACAGACATTTTTGCAAGATGAGCCAAATAACATATCATTTCAGATATCAGCAGACAGCTTACCGATTTAGTAGATGATGAGTTTTACTTTGACAGCAATGGGATAATGAAGTTTATGGTGAGGTTTACTATTTGGCATCTACTGTGTCATTTTCGGTCTTGCAGTAAATGTCAATGTCTCACTTTATGCTTGCACATGTGATAATGTAAACATTTACTATTAAAAGAAAGTTTCAAAAATTAATGAATGTGTATTTCTATTTTATCAATTGCATTATAATCAGAATATATGATTTCGTTAGGACTTAAACTGAGTTTTCTTCAGGACTGTTTATTGCTAGGACTTGTGCCTTTAATTCTTGGATTATTTTTGGATTTAATTTCATACAGAATGATGCACTATGTGTACAATGAAGACTATGCTTACACATAAGAATATGAGAAATTGTACAACTATGTGTACAATGAAGGCTATGCTTACACATACGTGAGAGTGTGTAGTACAACTGTGTACAATGAAGACTATGCTTACACATAAGAATATGAGAAAGTGTACAACTATGTGTACAATGAAGACTATGCTTACACATAAGTGAGGGAGTGTACAACTGTGCACATTATGCTTACACATAAGAATATGAGAAAGTGTACAACTATGTGTACAATGAAGACTATGCTTACACATAAGAATATGAGGGAGTGTACAACTATGTGTACAATTAAGTCTATGCTTACACATAAGAATATGAGGGAGTTTTGTATTAATCAATTAGAAATAGCAGCATTATTTTCAGGTTTGAATTCATCAATCACATGAATATATACCTACTGGTATACAGTGAAAGTGAAGTTCAAGAAAATATGCTTGCATATAGATATACTCCTAATCATGATGTATTTTTAATTTGAATTATTATTATTATTATTATTATTATTATTATTATTATTATTATCATTATGTTATACACTTTCAAGTAACACATGTATCATATGAAAATGATATATTAATACACTTTCAAGTATAAATACACTGCATACAAATATGATAAATTCAAGGAATTTACAAATGTACATGGCAGACTCCTGGAACAAGTTTATATTTGCAAGACGCTAACCAGATTGCAAGTTTACAAAATTGAGAGTGGGATACAAGTGACAAGAAATGTTATTGAATGACGGATGGTCTGGGTAAAATACTGTAACTCTGTGTAAAGTAATTTACCAACAATGGAACATGTTCAATTCCTAATGCTTTATATTTGCCATAGTATGTACACCAGTACCTTTATTTAGCTTAAATGTTATGCATTCTTCTTTCTGTCACTGACAGCATGGGACTTTGCAGGGCAGTTTTCATTTTATGCAACACAACAGATATTTTTGCAAGACCAGCATATTTGAAACACATGGTTTCAAATCTAAGCAGACAGATTACGGATTTTGTAGACAATGAATGCTACTTTGATAATGAAGGCAAAATGAAGTGCAAAGTTCATGGTGAGGTCTACTGTTTTTCATCTACTGTGTCATTTTGATGTTGCAGTAGATGTCAAAGACTCACCTTTCATGTGTACATAATGTGCGTTATGTTTCTATGTTGTACACATCAACTATCCATGCAATCCAATAGATTAAATTTTGTTTACTATTTATGAAATAATTGTAGTAGGGACTTTTAGATGATTTAACTTTTTCCAGTTTCCTTCCAAAAGAATACAAGCAGAATCTTTACAGTACACTCACCCCAAGACCTTAAGGACATTAATGATTTGGGTTTAACAACTCTAGTGAGAACAGGCAGATGTGTTTTTGCAAATTAATTAAATGATTATTTACAGGACTTACAATTAGATTTTAGATTTTGAAAAGGCTGATGATATTAGTGACAAGATATTAGATTAAGTTTCTCTAACTAGCAAGAGTATCTCATATATAGATTTTAAAGAAATAGATCACATTTATTTAACATTTGTATTTTGAGGATGAGGTTGAAAGTGAGTGTGAGTCTGAACAGATATATTATAATCATTTATGTTTTCAAATCAACTTCTAGACAACTCATTAGTGACATATCAAATGTGCAATTTAATGTAGGAAACTCAGATCTATGTACCACTGAAACAATTCAAGCCAGTTACAGAAATATATCAGTTGTCTCCTGTGAAGTTGGCTCTAGGCTGACATAGATACCAGAGTAGAAGCAGCTGGGGGGTGGGGGGTGGGGGGGAAGAGTTTGAATTTGAATTAAAGAAAATATGTAAACTAGATGTTTGTTTGTTGGCTCTACCAGCTAATTTTCCCAATGTAGCTGCCACCCACCCCATATCTGCTACAACAGTTTGGTGGAGAATTAAAAAATGGATTCAATTGAAAATGAAAAATTATCAGAGTCAGCAGCTGAATATTTACAAAAGTTGAAAAAAAAACTTCATGTTTTGGACAAAGCAGCACAGGATAACATGGGAAGAAAACAGAAACAATACAAAGAATATTTTGACCATAAAGCATCCGAGCCAAACTTCTACTGGAGTCAACGTGTATGGTTACACAACCCAAAAGTACCTGTTGGGAAATCTTCAAAATTCCACAACCAATGGAATGGACAATGCTATATTAGTGATATTGGTCCTAACCACATGTATAAGTTACGTGACTTGATAATCTGCAGTGAGTCCTGGTTCATGCTAATCACTTGAAAGTATATGGTGATCCAGCACTATGAGAGCAGCACTCTCTGAACCGAAAAGCCAGAAAGAGGTCATGGTGACCTACTGTTTGCACCAGACGTGGAGATAGAGCCCTCCCTTGAAGAAGATCAAGTGAGACCTACAAAGAGCCCATCACATGGATCAGACTAGTTAGAACTCGAGGGACCCATCCTGTGAGTCAACGCAAAACTGGGGAATAGTTGATAAACTATTAGCTTGTGCAAGACATCAAGGAAAAAAGGTTTATAAAGTGAAGCGGCAGGACTATTCAAAAACAACGTGGGAACTGGCAGACAATTTACCAGACTTTTTGATTCGTGATTTTCATATCAACAGAACTTTAAAAAGAAAAGTATGAAAATCTACAAACGGTTATAAAATGGCGAGATTCATATGGAAAATAAGGACTGGTTCAAGACTTCAAATAAACAGTGTAAACTTAACTGTTCTGATGTCATAAAATGTTGGACTTTTTCTCTGCAGACTATCTTCTGACTTTCCTACAACATTGCTTTTCTGAACACCCCATAATATGACACTGGAAGATTTGTATACCTGCGATTGAAATCTTGACTATTTTAATTCAGTCTCTTCTAAAGGCTGACTGCCTCAAGAAACTGTTGCAATGTGTGCAATACGAACTCTAGAAAGCACCTAAAACTCTGTGGCAAATGAAAATGCCATTTAAATGGAGCAACATTTATATTACTTGATTGAAAGCTTCAACGTTGAATAATAAAACTTTATTTTCTTGCATTGGTATAGCATACAGTTACTGCAAATGACAAGCAAACTTTTGATGATTTATGTGCATTTCTGGATTTAATATTCAGGATTTATAACATGGAACATTTCTGGATTTAATATTCAGGATTTATAACATGGAACAGTATCTGATTAATGTTTTGACTATCTTTAGAACTTGGGGACTTTGCAGGGCAGTTTTCACTTTATACAACACAACATACATTTTTGCAAGATGAGCCAAATAACATATCATTTCAGATATCAGCAGACAGCTTACCGATTTAGTAGATGATGAGTGTTACTTTGACAGTGATAGGATAATAAAGTTTATGGTGAGGTCTACTATTTGGCATCTACTGTGTCATTCTGATCTTGCAATAAATGTCAATGTCTCACTTTACGCTTGCACATGTGATAATGTGAATATTTAATACAAAAGAAAGTTTAAAAAATTAAGGAATGCGTATTTATATTTTATTTTATCAATTGCATTGTAATCAGAATACATTATTTCTTTAGGACTTGAACTGAGTTTTCTTCAGGACTGTTTATTGCTAGGACTTGTGTCTTTAATTCTTGGATTATATTTGGATTTCATTTCCTACAGAATGATGCACTATGTGTACAATGAAGTCTATGCTTTCACATAAGAATATGAGGGAGTGTATAACTATGTGTACAATTAAGTCTATGCTTACACATAAGAATATGAAAAAGTGTACAACTATGTGTACTATGAAGACTATGCTTACACATAAGAATATGAGAAAGTGTACAACTATGTGTACAGTGAAGACTATGCTTACACATAAGAATATGAGGGAGTGTACAACTGTGTACAATTAAGTCTATGCTTACACATAAGAATATGAGAGACTGTACAACTGTGTGTACAATTAAGTCTATGCTTACACATAAGAATATGAGAGAATGTACAACTATGTATACAATTAAGTCTATGCTTACACATAATATGAGAAAGTGTACAACTATGTGTACAATGAAGACTATGCTTACACATAAGAATATGAGAAAGTGTACAACTATGTGTACAGTGAAGACTATGCTAACACATAAGAATATGAGGGAGTGTACAACTGTGTACAATTAATGCTTACACATAAGAATATGAGAGACTGTACAACTGTGTGTACAATTAAGTCTATGCTTACACATAAGAATATGAGAGTGTACAACTATGTGTACAATTAAGTCCATGCTTACACATAATATGAGGGAGTGTACAACTATGTGTACAATGATGACTATGCTTACACATAAGAATAGGAGGGAGTTTGTTTACAGTGGGAGTTGTATTAAACGATCAGAAATAGCAGGGTTATTTTCAAGCTTGAATTGATCAATCAGATGAATATATACCTACTGGTATACAGTGAAAGTGCAGTTCAATAATATATGCTTGTATATAAAAATACTCTTAATCTTGATGTATTTTTTAAATTTATTATTATTGCTATTATACTCTAACCTGGCTGCACCAAACTCTAAATATTTTAAATATAAGCTAAGACTACAGTCTCAAAGCAGCTGGTAAACTCTAAATATTTTAAATATAAGCTAAGACTACAGTCTCAAAGCAGCTGGTAAACTCTGAATATTTTAAAGATAAGCTAAGACTATAGTCTCAAAGCAGCTGGTAAACTCTGAATATTTTAAATATAAGACTACAGTCTCAAAGCAGCTGGTAAACTCTTATGAGAATCAAAAAAGAAATGAAACTCCACAACAGTCTACCATTGGCACCCCCAGGCCCCTCTGATTGTGTTCAAGAACTTGAACTTTTGAATACAACTGTTGCCAGGAATGGGCAAGTATAGTGTCTTGTGTTGTCTAGGTAGTGTAGAATGTTGTACAAATTAACTATCCATGCAATCCAAGAGATTATATTTTGTTTACTATTTAAGAATAGTTAACAGTTACCAATTTCCGATTTCTTTGTTTTGAATCATTTTATTTTAGACTTGGATCAATTGGACCACTAACACAATGCTAAATGCTGAATACCCGTCAGGAATTTTTAGCCATAAGATTTCATTCTGAATTAACAGCAGCTATGGGCTACCTTTATTCAGTTTCAAAATGTCTGATTTTTTATTTCTAGCATAGTTTTAACTAACAATTTTTCAGTCATATCACTACAGTGTCTTCAGTGTGGCAGTTTATAATTATTTCTTGCACTGGGGCATCATGCCAGACATATAGCATGATGTCTCACCCAGTCACATTATCCTGACACCAGGTCAACCAATCCAACACTAACCTCTTAATGCTGAGTGCCAAGTGAGGAAGATATTAGTACCATTTTTGTAAGTCTTTCGGATGACTTGACCGGGTATTGAACCTGTGACCTTCCACAGCAGAGGGAGGTACTCTAAGCACTAGACCACAGGAGCCATTGTGTTTTAAATAAAGTGTTCTCCACCCATCTTTATGTCATTTCCAACTTATAGATATTTTTGGTTGTAACATTTAAACATACTGAAAAAGATGGTCTGATAGATCTTAAAACTTATTTAATGCATGATAAATTCATTTTAACTCTAAAGAAATTAATTGTGATAAGGAACTACCCCATATCTGACAGATTTAATATTTTTCTGACTTTTTTGTAAAAAATACAAATATCGATTAATTCAATTTAGCTTGAAATGTACTGGTGCACATGGTTTTGCAACAACTATAAGACTGGTTCACATGGTTTGCAAGTTACAATAAGACTGATACACATGGTTTTCCAATTACTATAAGCATTCAGAAATGTAAGGTTTGACAAACAGATCTATGCACACAAGAACTAAAAGTACATAAAAGTCTGTTCAGTAAATATGTGAGCATCTAAATAACATAATTAATTAAATTATGTAGACAATTATCTTTTAGTAGCTGATTTTATCATAATCAGTAACAATATGGAGAACAGATTCTAGTGATGGGTGCTTTTTCTTGGGGTGGAGGTAAAACTTATTTCCAGCACATTTAATTTTAAAACATGTTGCAAATGGTGTAGTTTTATCTATAATGAAACATTAGAAAAGAGCATGTACAAAGGGAATGATACTGAATTTGCCACATTACTATCTGACCACTTAATCTAATGTGAGCCAGTAATTATTGGAGAAAGGAAAGGCAATAATCATGTTTTTAAAAGTTCATGAACCCCTAGCCCCATGTAACAAATATTAAATGGTTGGTCCCTTATGGAGTTTCTGATATAATAATCTCCCATATATGGAGTCATTAAAACATAGGGATAGTATCCCGTTTCTCCAAAATTAGTATTATGTTAAACACAATATATTGGTGACAACTGTCGCTTTTTAATTGGTAACAGAGGTTAAGGATTTTAAAACTAGGAGTTCAGGACTCCTTTTTTATGGTAAAACAGGAGTCCCCCCCCCCCAGCAAGTTGCAGTCCATATACCAGACGCAAATTGGGCATACCTGAAATCACTATATTTCCAGATAAGTAGAAAAAGTGGCTGCCATCGAATTTAATTGTCTAACTTCTTTACTGCACTGACATGTAGCCCTTGTTTGTCCATTAGAGTCAGAGTGAATTATCGGTATGTCAGGCCAAGGAAAGGTCTTATTCCAATTAACCATTACACAGTGTTCCATGTGAAGTGTCGGTTCTAGCAACTTCTAGCATCATGTTGAATTTCATTACAATCTTTGTCAATTTGTTGTTTAGCCACAAAATTCTGATCCATATTTGCAAAAAGCATTTTGTCTAACTCTCAACACGTCTTAATTTTGAGGTCACGTGCACTACTTAGTTAACTTGGCTACACTTGGAAACAACACAATAATGAAAGCTTAAGTTTTTCATTTGATGTACTCTTATACAAAAGTACATCAATGGGTCATTCTGCCTCTGAAATAAGTCCTTGTCAATACCAGCATATATTCTCACCACTATACAGCTAGACAAGTCATTGAAATTGCCACCAAGCTTGTGAGTCACCGTCATCTTTTTTCAGGCACTGAATTTTCTGATTGTAATTATCAGCACAGCTAAAATGATCAACTGATTAACACATTTTACCACTCAACAGGTGGTAGAAGCAGGACAAGCAAGCCCTTGAATTTTCTATTCAGCAAATCTGTGTGTACTGAGGACTCCTGCAAAAGTGATTTTCTATGTCCCAGATACACGTGTGATTAAGCATTTCCAAGACATCTGGGTAAGCAATGCAGAATTTTGTGTTCACCAGCTGAATTCAGTTAGGGTTTTGTGCCAATATTGGTGACCTTAGATGCAAAGAACAGCCGACAGCTGTGTAAATCTTGTTAGTCCTTTGGGTTGAGTTAGAATTTTGCTAATCCAAGGAATGGTAACACTAAGCTAGACATAACACACTTTCGTACACTTGGCTACTATCCCATCCAATCTATCAGTTCTAGCAACTTTAGCAATCTTCTGAATCTCATTAAAATTATTGTCAGTTTGCCATTTAATCCCAAAATAATTATCCAAATTTGCAAATGCAGTTTTGTCCAAGTCTTGATGTGTCTTAATTTCGAGGTCACATGCACTATTTATTTTACTAGGCAGAAATGAGCAGAATAATGGAAGCTGAAGTTCTGATGTACTAATAACCACATGTACATCTCAGGGTCCTTCTTTCTCTGAATTCAGTCCATGTAAATATCCACACATTTTCCCACCAAAGCTGCTAGTCAAAATCTCTGAACATGCTGCCCAGCTATTGCATCGCATTCTTTTGATGTACTCTTATAAATACAGCAGGCACATCCGAGGTTATTTTAACCACTGAATTGTCACTGTAAAAATCAGCACAGCTAAAATGATAAAATAATCAACACATTCTCTAACTCAGTAGATTGTTAAGTTGGATTGGCAAGCTATTTGCATGTGTAAGGAGGACTCCTGCATGGGTGGTTTTCTGTACAAACTACAATTCTCTCAGATCAAAATTTGCATTAAAAAACGCATAATTGTTTCCAAGACCTCTGGTATCCATTGTAGAAAAAAATGGTCCATACATGAAAACAAGTATGAACTGAGGAGTAGAGCTGTCTGTGTAAAAAAATAAGTATCCAAACAAGTATGGCTCAGTCTATAGAAAAATATCCAGTCAAGAGTACTTCACTCTGTTTATAAAAATAAGTATCCAATAAAGAGTAGCTCATTCTGTACACAACAATAAGTAATCAAGGAAGATTAACTCAAGCCATACCCAAAACTTTGTATCCAATAAAAAAAAGTGCATCAGTCTATACACAAAAATAAAAGTATCCAATCAAGAGTAGCTTCATCAGTAGTATCCATTCAAAAGTAGGTTAATATGTATGCAAAAATACAGAACATCAATTCATGTAATGGGTAACTTTATGTGACTAGTGTCAGAAATGTACTATTCAGGGGAAAATATCATGTCCTTGTGAGTTTTCATATGTGTTTTTAAATTTTCACTTCGATTGAAACATTTGCTACAATATTTACAAACATATGGCTTCTCCCCTGTGTGTATTTTCATGTGTTTATAAAGGAGATTATCTTTACGATTAAATGCCTTTCCACAAATGTCACATTTGTACGGCTTTTGACCAGTGTGGATCTTTTCGTGAATTTGCAAATTTGCCACTGAACTAAATGATTTTTCACACAGCTGACATGTATACGGTTTTACACCTGTATGTTTTATTAAATGAATATTTAACCTAGAACTTGTAGTAAATACTTTATCACAAGCTTCACATTTGTACTTATTTTCATGCCCTTGTCGATGCTCACTGAGGCGGTATTTGACACTGAACCGTTTGCCACAAAAATCACATTGGTACGGTTTTTCATGTACGTTAATGTGTCTGCGAAGATTCTTTTTCGTTGCAAACCTACTGTCACACTTTTCACATTTGTAACGTTTCTCATCGTATTGATTATTACTGTAGATGTGTATGGCTGTTATGTGCATCTTCAAATTCCCAAGTTCATAGAATGCTTTACCACACATGTCACATTTGTACGATTTCTCCCCAGAATGAATTCTCAGATGTTTGGTATATGTCTCTGGAACAATTCCTTTGTCACATATCTCGCACGGAATTTTTTTACCCAAGTGTCTGTTCTTGTGTTTTGTTAAATATTTCCTTCGAAGAAATACTTTGTTACAAATATCACATTCGTGGATTTTCTTCTGTTGGTTGACGCTGACATTTTCCATGATATAAAGAAACGGGTGACATGCTATTATAAGGTAAGGCGTGGTGGGAGTAGGTCTTTTGCTATACCTGTGTACTTCTCTTGCATCCTTGATATTTTACACGCTTCTTGTTCATTGTCATGGCGTATTTGCAACACGTCATCAAATAGTCATCAAAGTCTACCTCCTCAAAATAAAAAAAAAGAGTCATCATACCGGGTTACCTCCCATTGGAGAATAATGCATACCACAAGTGTGAAAATTCGATTACAAATTACAACTAGGGGGAAAAAAAACTCTGATGGTATGATAATTGCATAACCGGATAATTGCAGTACCGGATTATCCTAGTAGCAAATGTAGCATTGCTACTGGCCCGGCACTTTCAAGGGCCCCGTGCTAAATGATTTCAAGCTATCAATCATCGACATGTACAATGCTTTTGAGTATTTCTGGGCACCTGTTTCAAATACAATTATTGAAGCGAAATGAATGACAAATTCGACAGATTATCGAATAAAAAATATACTGCAATGTCTGCCATTTGAAAACAGAACAGAATATCCTGTTCAAAGTAATATTAATTTTGGACACGGGGGATGCAACAGACTTGTATTTGCATTCCTCGCTTAATCTGGATATATTCTGCGCACGATTTGAAAGGATATAATGCTTATCCATCGGGCTATATAAATGAAGTACATTGCTTTTGTGCTTTATATTTATACTGTTTCTGTCAGAAGTGTAGTCCAGTAATTAGGTCAGATTTATAGTTTTACAAAATTCAGCGTAATAATGCAAATAATTGGCAATGTAAATTAAGCAAACTAAACCGATCTTGTAATTAAAAAAAGAACAAACTAGATCAAATTTTAACACTTTAAAATAAAAGTAAGCTATTTTGTGGAAGAGGAACAACACTGAATGGTATCCATATGTTTACAACGTTTGTTTATGCAGAAAAAGTACTAAAGACTTTATAAACAGACCATACGACGGGGAATTTCTTGATAATACCGTTCTCGTTGGTAACAGACGTTTTTGTACGTGTGGTACATCTCGCAAACTTGGAAATTTGGATTAAAATGCAGAATTTTTTTAAGGTAAATATTTCCATCTTTTAAATAATGTATTCATCTGTATGATTCTAAAGATACATAGTAAATAGGATTTTCTGGGTTATATTTCATACAGGCCATGGAGTGGGTACTCGTGTTGACATTTAGATACCACATAGCCATATGCATTTTAAGTCAAAATGTGTGCTTTTTTGTACACTTTATGAATTACCCTTTTCTTAATTTACCCAAAATACCACGTGATCCAATTTTGACAGAAATGATGCATCGTTGCGCAGGATTACCAGAGGGCCGACAAGGTGGTACAAAATATCATTACTGAAATATCAGACATATTTCTTGTATTATTTTTGTTTTAAATTAAGTGCCCCTTTATAACATATGGTACAGGCCCTGCATTATCTTAATCCGGCACTGATTTTCTGTAATACATTTTCTACAATTGAATATGAAACAAAAACGGCTGTTGTCTGTTTTTGATTCCAGATAGGCTTTATATTGCATGTCAGTGTAGTCTTATTAGCACATTTATTCTTCTTAAATTTAATAGCCATTCTTCTTCTAAACCTTATTACTAATATAGTTTAAACGAGGTAAATTCAATCATGATTATTAAATGCCCTTCACCTTTACTTCAATCTAGAAATTTCCAGCAAAAATGATTGACCGCCATTGACTCCTACATTGGTGGCCAGATAATAATAATAATAATAATAATAATAATAATAATAATAATAAATTCTTTGTATAGCGCCTATCCTTAGAAGCTCTAAGCGCTTTACAACATCTATAATAAAAAATAAAAAACATTAAAAAAAATTAATAAATAAATAAATAAATTGGAAAACATAAACAGTGCCGAAAATATTGAGTTAGGAAACATTATTAGGTCTTTAATAACCTGGATAAAGAAAACAGAATAACGGCTCTAATCTTCACATTATAGTGTTGTATCGTTGCTTGAAGAAGGAAAAAAAAAAAGCAACATGCGCAGCTTTCATCATGATATCACAGTATGAGACATTCAATCCGATGTTTACTGGATTATATCTTTAGCTAAGGTAACCTCGTCCAAAAATGACCACGTACTTTAACGATTAATTTTACCGAAAGTGTTTGTCGGGCAGTATAAATAATGGACTTCCAAATGAACATGTATATATGAAGAGGCAAATAACGTGAATATTCACTATTTATAGGTATGATCAATCATATTCTTAAAAACGACATTAGTTATTGAAATAGTCGATACTGAATGCATACATGACCTGCATGACTTTTACTATAGTGAAATGGTAGGGGTATGAGCTTTATATTTTTATTACAGAACCAATTACGCGACTTTTAGGGTATATTCACACTCAATCATTTTTGTTGTTATTGTTCATGCGGCTAGATCGCAATGCCCTCGAGTGCCCTAAATAATGTCGCTCAAAATTTGCTGAATCATCAACAGATCATTCAATTCATGAGATCACTTATTCTCTGTTTAAACAAAGCATTCTTCATCATCAATTTCACTTTGGACATCTAACCAGAACTATACCAGTAACTTCCAAACCTTGGTGATACATGTACCCTATGTCAAGTTCATGTATTAACATGTGATTATGGTCATCATGATATATCTTAACTAATTCACCCGAGGTTAATTAATACAGTACATTAACGGATCCCATGGGTAATCTGAAGGTTGATGGTCATCTGATGGCTCATGGTCATCTGAAGGCTCATGGTCATCTGAAGTCTCATGGTCATTACTCATTCATTCGATATATATTAAGGTACTGATACTAAACACCTTTTCTGGTTTACAATCTAGTAGTCTAAATGACTAGGTCAATATAATAGATTCCAAGGTTCACTTCAAGAGACTATATTAGTCTGAGTGACTAGGTCAATGTAACAGATTCAAAGTTTCACTCCAACCGACTATCAAGACGTCTAAATGACTAGGTCAATGTAACAGATTCCAAGTGTCACTCCAACAGACTATCTATTAGTCTAAATGGCTAAGTCAAAGTAATATATTCCAAGTTTCACTTCAAATGACTACAAGAAGTCTAACAGACTAAGTCAATGTAATAGATTCCGAGTTTCACTCCAACAGACTATATAGTAGCCTAAATGACTAGCTCAAAGTAATAGATTCCAAGGTTCACCTCAAGAGACTATTAGTCTGAGTGACTAGGTCCATGTAACCGACTCCAAGTTTCAATTCAAATGACTACAAGCAGTCTAAGAGACTAGGTCAATGTAATAGATTTATAGTTTCAGCCTTTTCTCCACTTGAAACGAAGAATGTAGAGTCAACCTATATACGGTATTTAATTTCCTGAAAGGGTAGTGGTAGACATATTTTGTTTAAAAACCAGAATTTGTTTCCTTGTATTAAGATAATTTTGTAATCTTCTCATAGTATATAGAACAAGACGGTTTCGCTACAAATTAGAACAAGAACAGTGTTCAAAGAATCCCAGCCACCACATGTTCTCATTAGAAAAATAGTGTTTTTAGAATTGTTGTGTGTCTATATATATAGCAAATGAGAAAGTAGTTCCTCCAAAAGCATTTGATTTTTATCTGAAAATATGTTTGTCAACCAATATATATCCAAGAAAAAGCAACTTCATTTGTGTGCAAAGGCAAGGAATAATGAAGAATCTGCCATCTTTCAATTCAGGCAAAGGCTACAAGTACGATTGTCAGGTATCCTTATCACAAAATCCTTAAACTGTTTGGTTAGCTCGTCTTTATTAGGGTTATAATGAACATAAGAGAAATGGTCAATAGAAACAATTTTATTATCTATGAAAGAAATCAAAACATAGCACGAAACACAAGTATCAAATTTATTTCTGCAAGTTTATAGAAAATCTATAATACTGGCTTTCCACAATTTAAATCCATAATTATAATAATTTTAATCATATACTAACATACATAACATTCTTTGTTGTATTTTAAACATTTAATTATCATCAACTTATCAATTATGACAAGTATCAGCCATTCTTATGCTGAATTTCAAATGGTGAATTGCCATTAGTCAATTCAACATTTAGGACAATTACCAGACACTCTTGTACTAAATTTCATAATATAAATTACCATCAATTCCCGGCTTCCATCGCTGATGCGTAGGCCAAATGAACTTGAAAACAAACCCATTTGCTTGTTTGAATTAGAATTTGTTTAAAAAAATGCAATAGAGTAAATAAATTCAAGTCTAACAGTTTATGATTTTAGTTTGTAGAAAAGTCCAGGTACGGCTGTCAAATGTATGAGATGTTCCTAAAAAATTGACTTATGGTTCCAATGTTGATCCATAGAGGAACGTGCTAAACAGCGTCGTTATCTGACAGTAAGCCTCCCGGATTATGGACGTTTCGCCCCATGGACGTTTCGGCCCAGAACAATTCGCCCCATTTCAATGACATTTCGCCCCACTGCAATGGACATTTCGCCCCACCTGGTACATGGACATTTCGCCCCATGGACGTTTCGGCCCATGGACATTTCGATCGAATTCGGTATGCGTTTTGCTTCAAGTTTGAAAAAAATTACACTTTAGTTATCCGCAAAATAGTGTTTCATCGTCTTGTTCTTTTTCACGCTCGAGTGACTCTTTTCTTTCAGTCATCGAGCTGAATGAGGGACGACTAATGCAAGTTTTAATTAACAATACCGAGATAAAAAAAATTGGTTTCAGACATTTATTTTCTAAATATTAAGAATGTATTTGCAGGTTTAAATCAACACACGTCACTAATCAAGATTACATCTCGCGACAGGGTTATAGTGTCAAATTTTAATGTGCAAAGACGTTTGATATACTGAAACACGAACAATATCATGCGAGAAAGGGACATTAGATACACAAAATTATTATAACAAAATTAATTTTGTTATGCCCGTTCAATTGCGGAATGATCGTAATATGATGTAGAAATAAATAAATAAACTTACCAGTATTTCCACAGGCTGTGTTGCCATAGGCCGCAAATATCGCAATGTATGGCTTGCTGACGACGGGTAAATGGTATTTTCTGCAGTAAATACACGAAAACTGTAACAAGATAACCGGGACGGACCACTTCGGATTAACAACCAAACACGCTTTGATGATACAGATATAAAGATTATGATTTAATGTGGCGATAAATGTATATAAACAAAACAATGAAATGCGTGCGTATTGTAATCCAAATATTGGATTTAATTATACATAATTACGCACAGACTAGAAGATGCAGACGACTCATATAATGATACAAATAAATGATACAATGGTACAAAACAATGATACGAATCAATGATACAATGATACAAAATGATACAAAAACTGATACAAAACCCCAGCGAAAAAAATTATACAAAAAAAAACAAAACACGAATACAGTTTTCTCACGTAGTAAACAATGCAGGATTACTCATATAGTAAAAATGTATACGCTCAAGTAGCGGAACTATATTTGAAAAATAATAACAGGACAGATGACTTATCTTTCCAGTCTCAAACCATATACTGGGTTCCGCAAACCCACATTAGCCAACGGCTAACAATTTACGAATAAATATATATAATCAACTATTAGTATACAGCTCCACAGCTGGTACAATAGAACTTCACAGTTTCTACAGACTCCGGACCCTCGGAATACTACGAAACATTAGACCCTCCAGACACTCTGGTCATTTAGACAGCTCCACAGCTGAGTCACCCTTGTCACCCTTGACATTAGACACTCCGGACGCTAGACATTAGACACTCCGGCACATTAAACAGCTCTGGACACACCAGTGCATTTAATCACAGCTCCCAACGTTTGACAGCTCCGGGCACCCCGGACGTTTAACACCCTCGTACAAATAGCTGAAAAGATACCCGACACCGTGTATTAACCTTGATACAGACATAACGTAATGACGTTATACACGGTAAATTATCAAGACTATTATTATCATAATGACAAAATGACAGGTTCTATAGTACACCTTCCCTGTTTGATAATGCTGAATAGTAAACAATTATATTTTAACAAAATATAGCTTTACTTTACCAATTTAAATGCCTCGCGAACAAGAGTATTATGCTGTGTAAAACTATATAACAAACATGCAAAGGTAAATATAGTGATACAAAAAGCTATCACTCAGTATCAAAAATGTACTTACCCCTACAGCTAAAGTTGTGCAATCCTCCCTCCCTCGGATCTATAACCCTATAGCTACAGTCCTTGAAACCAGCCGCTTGTTGACAAAACCCGTAGTAATGTAAAGACCCTTTACATATAGCAAAGTATTTATACGGATTCGTGCTCCGTATCAAGAACACTTTGCACGAGCGGCATATAGCGAATTGTACTCACGATTCCGAAGTACAACTGCCCATATATATATAAATAAAAAAAATCACCCTCGGGTAACGTTGCACACGATAAACAAAACCCGAGTACATGTCTTTCCTAAATACAAACTACAACATTCCGTGACAAAAACATTGTTCTTATTGTAGGTGGCACCAGACAAATGCTCTTCCCCCCGATAATGTAAAAGTTTTAATGTGTGTTTGTGCTCCCTTAGATATGTAGTTTATGTGGTTTTTTTTTCTTTAAATTTCCTTAAATTTAGTTTTTCCAATTGGGATTGTATACAATTTTCGAAAGGTGTATTTTTCTACCCTCCTTCGGATCCACTTTCTTAATAATTTTGGTTTCACCATGGTTAGTGGTCTCCTATATTCTGTGTTTGCTAATAATGTTGGTGCTATTGTATTCTTGTTAGGATAGCCTTTTCGTTCGAATTTGACCAGTTGACTTAGTTCAGTATTTCTAACTCTAATTGGGTCATCACGTTCATCATTTTTAAAAGGAAGTACATACGTTTAATTTTTTTAATTTCATTTTGAATTTCGGTATTGTGAGGTGTTTTATTTAGATATTTTTTTTTACTGTGTCTCACTTTACTTTCTATATTTATCTTCATATAGTCCGACTGATCTTGAGTCGGGGTCTGTACATTTTTTATTTTTGGCTGTACTTCTCCCGCCTCAAGTTTGGTCGTCATTTATTAGTTTAGTTATTTTTTCTTGAAAATCATTCGAAACGGTTTATTATCCCATGAATTTGGGTTCTCTGTGCAGTACGGGAGCTGCACCGAGAAAGAGTATTTGGGATGTTAGCATCCAAAAGTTAAATTATTTAACTATTCCTATTCTAAAAAATTTATATTTCTTAATGGGGCGTTTTTCCAAACTCTTCCACAGGTCGGTCCATAGCGTCATGACGTCCTCATAATGTACTTTCCCCATTAAGTTTCCTATTCTATGCAATAAATTGAACAATAAATGCGGCTATTACTTTTTTAATAAATGTAATGGCCCATCACCTTTTTTTTTTTTTTAAAATTGTTTTTGTATTTTTAATTCTTTTATTTTGTTTACAATATTTTTTTTAATTTATTTTTTTCTAATGTTAAAAAGCTGTAACAATAAATAAAAGAAGAAAGAAAAGTTTTTCCCTATTTCTTAATCGTAATTATTTGTCCACATCTAAACATCGTCTTTGTAATGTAGTTTTTAATCTGTCTAATTAAATCTTTATTGAAAATTTCCGTCTAAGAAGAGTATATATTGTCTGTTATATTTGTCTATCTTAAAGATTTCCATAATGAGAGAGAGAGAGAGAGAGAGAGAGAGAGAGAGAGAGAGAGAGAGAGAGAGAGAGAGAAAGACAGAGAGAGAATGTGGAGTATGCAATGAAATATCCATTGATGTGGGGCGAAACGACCATGGGCCGAAACGTTCATGAACCAGGTGGGGCGAAATGTCCACTGAAGTGAGGCCAAATGTCTTGGGCCGAAACGTCCATGGGGCGAAACGTCCAGGTACCAAGCCTCACACCCCACCCCATCAATACCAGGGTCTATGTCTCACATTCTATGAATGTCGTTTCCGCCAACATATTAGTTTTTACAAAAAAAATCGATCTTAAAGATTTCCATAATGAGAGAGAGAGAGAGAGAGAGAGAGAGAGAGAGAGAGAGAGAGAGAGAGAGAGAGAGAGAGAGAGAGAGACTGTGGAGTATGAAATGAAATGTCCATTGATGTGGGGCGAAACGACCATGGGCCGAAACGTTCATGAACCAGGTGGGGCGAAATGTCCACTGAAGTGAGGCGAAATGTCTTGGGCCGAAACGTCCATGGGGCGAAACGTCCAGGTACCAAGCCTCACACCCCACCCCATCAATACCAGGGTCTATGTCTCACATTCTATGAATGTCGTTTCCGCCAACATATTAGTTTTTACAAAAATAATCACCTTCTGCACTCATTCATTGTAGAAAATACACTATTGAAACTGCTGTTTAAATTGTGATTGATGTAAATTATCAAACGATATTGTTTTCTCCTCTTTGTATTATACTGTCAAGTACATCGTTGTCATCGATATCATTTTCTCAAAGAGTTCGTAACTCACTACGAGAAGTGTACGAGAAGTTTACATTTCGATTATCGGAGTGGAACGGATTGAATACTAATTTATGATGTATTGAAAGTACAACATCACAAATACAATGCGCATGCCCAAACCAGCGCCATTATCAAAACTGGGGGTGTTTAAAGGGTGGGCAATAAGAAGGAAAAATAAAACCACAGCACATAGCTTGTAAAGTCTATACATAGCAAATAACTTGTAACTAGAGCTAATTGACGCATTTGTTCGTATCATGGAAAATTTGGAAAATACTAAAGGGATACAGCACACAAAAACACACGAATGTGAAGTTTGTACGAAAGTTTTTCTCCGTAGAAAATATTTAACAAAACACATGAAAAGACACCTTGGTAAAAAAATCACTTGCAAGATCTGTGCCAAAGGAATTGCTCCAGAAACGTATACGAAGCATCTGAGAATTCATTCGGGGGAGAAACCATACACATGTGGCATGTGTGGTAAAGCATTCCATGACCTCGGTAATTTGAAAATGCATATATCAGTACACACAAGTAGTAAGCAGGACACTGAAAAAAGTCACAAGTGTGAAAGGTGTGACAGTAGGTTTGCAACCAAAAAGCATCTTCGAAGACACATTGACGTACATGATAAACCATACCAGTGTGACTTTTGTGGCAAACAGTTCAGTGCAGTACATCGACTAAATCTGCACAGAAAAGGGCATGAAAATAAGTACAAATGTGAAGTTTGTGATAAAGCGTTCGCAACAAGTTCTAGGTTGAATATTCATGTAATGACACATACAGGTGAAAAACCTTTCACGTGTCGGACGTGTGGAAAATCATTCTGCGTAATGTTGAATTTACATATTCACGAAAGGATCCATACTGGTGAAAAACCATACAAATGTGAAGTTTGTGGAAAGTCATTCAACCGTAAAGATAATCTCCTTTATAAACACATGAAAATACATACAGGAGAGAAGCCTTATGTTTGCAAAGTGTGTAATAAATGTTTTAATAGAAGTGAAAATTTAAAAACACACATGAAAGTCCACCAGGACAAGAACATTTCCACTAGCATTTTATTTCCAGAATGTATCGCATGAATGAACTATGTACACATTAGAAATCCTTGGACATAATAGCAATTCATTTCCCCATTGATTTCATATAAGCCAATTGAATGTGTTTTTCTTTAGCAAAGCATTTCATGTTATCATGACTGATAGTGATATTATGCTCAAGTGCTTGTCATATAGAATGCTTATATTCTATTGTAATAATATCTTTAATCCATTCTATTGCCCTAGTCTTATGGACTGCTTATAGTCTATTGTAATAATATATTAGATCCTTTTTATTGCCCTAGTCTGATAGACTGCTTATAGTCTATTGTAATAATATCTTTAATCCATTCTATTGCCCTAGTCTGATAGACTGCTTATAGTCTATTGTAATAATATATTGATTCCATTTCATTGACCTAGTCTGATAGACTGCTTATGGTCTATTGGAATAATATCTTGAACCCATACCACTGGACCGCTCAGGTAGCATATTGGTTAGATCATCCGCCTTGGATGCAGGAGGTCATACGTCTGATCCCTGGCTAAGTCATACCAAAGATTTATAAAGATGATAATAACAGCTGCCTCGCTTGGTGCTGAGCATTAAGAGGTTAGTGTTAGGACTGGTCAGCCTAGTGTCAGGATAATGTGACTGGGTGCAACATCATGCTACATGTCTGTGTCGTGATGCCCAGTGCTAGACATCACTATTAATGCTGAGAGGAACTAACATATTTCTTGTATGCGTCATCAGTCTCTTTTATTGAAAGCATACTGCATATCAGTGACTGATACTTGTATGTAGAATTGATTGCAATTATGTTTTTGAAATGTACTGTATGAGTGACATCTACTTTGTATGATGAATTGATTGTAATTCAGTAAATGAAATAGAGCACACATGCGACTAATATACATCCTGAAGTTGAATCTGATCCAATTGCATTGTTTCAAGTGTGTTATATTTGTTCATATATCGTTTACATTAAAAATTACTTTATTTTTATGGATGTTAATAGAATTTTATGTACATGCAATTTACAAAATGTAAATATGTAAAATAGTACATATTCGTTAAAGAAATAACTTTTAAAATTGCTTTTTGTGAGAGGTTTAGAATTATTTTTATACCTAATAAAATGTTTGTGTCATTTCATGCATCTTAATCCTCATTAAAACAAGATTCCAATTTTTGATGACGAGCAAATAAGCAATGGAATGAGGATACTTACCGTAAGCTGCATTACTCTTAGACAGCGGGATATGGGAACTAGCGATTGGATGCCTTACTCTGCAACAATGGGATGAACAAACCGGCCTCTGTATTACTTATTGATGATGAGATTTATTATTTATTGTGGCAAATGTTCATGCAGTCGAGTAATAGGTGGCCTTGTAACGTTGGTAAGCTTATCAAGTTTGAAAATGCTTGTAATAATATATTACAAATTGGATTGAATGGCTCATACAGTGATGTCACTTTAAAAATTGGGGGAAAAAATGCACTATAAATGTTTAAACAGATCATTTGAATTATGTTTGCACATTTGATTGTAACAGTATATTGTATATGTTCCACATATGCAAATTTCCATTTTTGTTTACAAGTTTTGAGGATCAGAATTTCACATTTAGTTCATGATATAGGATTTGTTGGTACCTAGGTTATAGTTGATCTGAAACCTCATATACTTTTAAAATGAATTTATTACTTTAATACATGTACATGGCCATTGCTTCACATTTCTGAGTGTCACTCTGTCAAGCTTAATATTTTTCCCATGCTTGTAACTTGAATGTTACTTTGAAATCCCTACATCTAACATATTTTAACTTCATTTACCTACAGCTTACTGTTTTCTAGAATTAAGTAAAACATGTTATATCTTTCAGGTCTAACCTAGTATCTGGAAAAAGATTTTAATAGTTGGATCAGCTTGGAGGCTTTCCAGTAGTCAGGTGGTGATAGCAAGGCTTTATAAGGACATGTGCAGTGTACTGCCATAAGTGACGGAAACTTAAGATACTTTCAAAATGAAATTATTACTTTAATACATGGCCATTGCCTCACATTTCTGAGTGTCACTCTGTCAAGTTTAATATTTTTTTCCCATGCTTGCAACCTGAATGTTATTTGGAAATTACTATATCTAACACATTTTAACTTCGTTTATATACATCTTACTGTTTTCTAAGTGACTATGATTAGTTCATATCACCACACTGATATATAGTACCTCAAAGACATGGCTTAGATCTTCATGAGAGAGATTAGCAGCATTGTTCAGTTAGGTAAAGCCTGCCTAAAAACTGTATTTTCCTATCCCCATGTTGCCTTTTGTAGTTACCGACATTGAAATGGAATGCATTTTTGCTATAAAACATAATAGTCGTCCCATCAGAAGTTTAAATCTGAGAGCGTTATTAGTTATAGAAACAACTGCATAAGTACCTAAAACAATAAATGTGGAACATAACATCTGTCATTGCTTCTTTAGTGTGTACACCTAAATGTACCTGGACAGGCATATTGTGGTTTGCTGCCTAAATCATTGAGCTGTGTTGCTTCACTACCCCTGGGAAAAATGTTATCAGTTATACAAACCCAAAGTACCATTTGTTTTAAATACCATTCATTGGTCAACTTTGCTGCCTAAACATTGTCAACCTGTGTTTTAATATTTCTACCAATTTTTTTTATTTGTTAATAAAATTTAGTTTGTAAATTTAAATATTTATTTTAATTTCCATTAAAAATTAATTGATAATATTTATAAATTTCAAACATTTCCAGACAGGGGTTATCTTGTTTTAAAATTAGGTATTTACTGCATAAAAAAATTCCTATAATTAAGTAAGATATAGCAAATTTATTTTTGGTTTCTCAAGAGCACTTGGATCAGCATGTGCACCCTGTGAAACACCAGCACCACACACTTTTTAACAGGTGCACCATGTCTTGTTTGCAAGGAAATTCAAAAAGACTTGATGTTTAAAGTTCAAATAGGTGTGGCATGATAATATAAAAGTTTTACTAAAATTTGCCCAAAATAAGGTGGGCCTGTCAGGAATCGCATCACAATTAGTATTTCCAGTTCAGTACCCACAAATGTAGTTCTAAACTATTTTTAGAACATTTTTTTCCCCCTCATTTTGGTGGTGATAAAAGTATTGATGCATTTTTTATAGGGATTTAAAGGTAATTGTTTATTATCAAGAATATGAGCTCAGAGATTGATTGTCTGTGTGTATTTCAGCGACAATGCACAGTGTGTAATTAGGCCTTAGTGATGATCCGGAAGTGAAATCTGTGTTCTGTTTACAGTGCAGCCACTCAAAAAAAATGCTGATCAATCCTTGACTAGAACTTCACAGTGAAGTCATCTTTGGATGTAGTTTAGATTAACATATGATTTGTATTGATTGTCACAGAGTGGAAAGGTTAGTACTGAGAAATATATATAGAGAACATACAGTAAAATTAATTATGATAATTATGTATGTCCACATATTATCTCCAAAGGGAGGTAACCCAGTATGATGAATCTTTCTTTTTTACTTTCGAGGAGGTAGACTTTGATGATTATTTGATGACGTGTTGCCAGTACACCATGACAAAGACCATACAAGGAAATCCTATCATGAGGGATGAAAAGTAACAGTCCAAACAAGATAACAAATGTGCAAGTATGAAAATATACAATGAGAAAGGAGAAAGAGAAGTACACATGCTTTGGCCAAGATAGAGATGTGTACAATTATGAATGTAATCAGACAGTGTACCACACCATGAGAAAAATCAATATTCCATTCAATTTCGTAGAAAGTGGTCAGGTTGTTAGTGCTAGTCTAACTGCAATAATCAATGCCATCAATACTGTCAGTCTTATTAAAATTTTTTTATTTTTATTGATCATCATTGACATAAAATCCACATACATGGTGGTGCTCCAAAGTTTCGGATTTTGCAAAGGGTTATAATTTTAAAGAAAAAGAATTTCCCAGGATTTCTTCACTGCCCACATGATCTCAATTGTGCATGTTACAAATGCAAACAACTTCACTTTACATACATCAATCTCTGAAAAGTACATAATAACATAATGACCAAAACCAATCTTCGGATCTTTTCATTGTGAGTTTTCTCTCTTGCCTATGTTTGACTGCGTGACAGAGTTTTCCGGCAAATTGCATAGTTATCCAAATGTCAGACATCAAACTGTTACTTTTCAAAATCTGGATATTTTCCTACTACTTCAACAGCACCTCAAAGCTTTCATTTTAGTGGTGTTTCAGCTCAAAATTTAGGACATACATCTCCATTGTTCATTACATATAAATTTAGGAGTGTTCATTACATATGCATTAGACCAGAAGTCATAATGATCAGGCAGCATAAGGACAAATATATGAAGATGTCTTAGAATGACTTGAATGCCATTTGCCAATTAACTTTATTAAATGTGATATGCAAACCATTTGTCCTGGAGAAATGAACGGTAATGTTTTCTTCCTAAAAACAAGCTGGAAAGGATAGTCATAAATTGATTTGTTAGTTTGTGCAGTTATTTTTATTGGTTATCCAACATAATACATTTGATATAATTAGTGGCCAGAGTTAAAAACGTCGACAGAGTGTGTGGCATTGTAACATTAAAAAGACAGATGACTGAGAATATTGAATTCAGCTTTGTGGAGTAGAATGGCGTGTCATTTCCATGCTTGATATAAGCTCAGGTCTGTCAAAGCAGAGATGATAAACAGACCTTTTTGCTAAAATACTTTATAAAGCTTCCTATGAAAATGAAAAATACAAGGTTTATAAGAGCACCCACCCGAAGCCTCAAACTGTCCGAGAGTTTCTCTAATTGGGTTATTTCATTTCTGTTACTTTATTTTTTGTCATTTTTTTTATTCTTCAAAAATGTATGTACTGTTTACCCACCAGTCGTTACAATGAGGCTGTATTCTTCCTCTCTGCTGCTGTAATTAGATCATTATTATATATATATATATATTAGTAATGGTAGCTGAATCTTAAATAGCTAGATTAGGTCTAGAAAGATTAGAAGCAATTAAGAAATAGTACCAGTCCATGATTCTGTCAGACAAAAATTACAAGATCATCAGGAATCTCAGGTGGATTTTGCAGAACATTCTCAACAATTATTTAAGACTATTACTGAAACAACTAAGCCTCTTCTTCCTCAACTTAAAAAAAAAAATGACAAAACAAAATGTCAGGACTTTTACAAGATATACCTAATCGAAAGCCTTAGCCAGCAAAACTGGATGCTAAAAAGAATTTAACATAATAAGGGTGGTATTAGTGCAGATCATTTAGATTTTATTACATTTCAATGCAAACATAGATATAATAAGAACAAAGCAGTACGAAAATGATCCATCAACATTTCCACTTTCTAAATCACCTACTAAACCAACATCTCAACAAGAAACACAATCTCATCAGCACAAAATAGCATGAAATATATTTTTACTGAAAAAGGTCTTAAAAATATTAGTGAAAATATGTTAAACATGTAAAAATATGTAAAACATGTAAAAATATGTAAAACATGTAAAAATATGTAAAACATGTAAAAATATGTAAAACATGTAAAATATGTAAAACATGTAAAAATATGTAAAACATGTAAAAATATGTAAAATATGGTGCTTAGATATTACCTGATAATTTGAGTGCATCTTGATAATACTCTTCCAGATTTTAATCAATTTTAAAAGAATGTAGAAAATGGAAAAATAGAGTTTGGTGTTGCTATGCCTCCCAGTGCTACTGAATGTTTTTTCTACTTCACGATAGGGTTTAATTCCTTGACCCAATAAGGTTCTTTCTGATGTCGAATGATTAGAAATTCTGATTGGAGGAATATGTGCTGGAAATAATTCCCTAGAAATTATTAATGTAGCAGCTGATATTTGCCAATGATTATTTACTGGTGGCTTTCTGGATATTAATGTTTATCATATTCTGATCAATGCAATTGCTGATAACTATCACAGTGATTAAATAAATAGATAACAAATAAGATGATCGCACACAATGCACAACATGGACCAATCATGGTCACAATGATGAATTCGCGATTACCAGTATAGAAAGCAATGTATTATGATGTAAGACAAATGGCTCAAAAAGCAATACCGTCTGCAAAATAATTACTAATGAAAACTATTGATTTTGTACTTGATAGAGTTACTAGTGCTATTGGTAATGTTGTCAGTATAGCATTTTCAGCAATCAAACAGACTAGCACAATTAATACGACGAAAACCTCAGCCACCACCACCAGTAAAATTACCCAGCACTGAAGTAATACCTACAATTGTTAGTAAAGTAACACATCAGGCAGAAACTAGTCGAGGATAACAATAAAATGTTTAAACTTATATCTGATCCAGAAATCAACATGGATGCACCAGGTCTCAAATATGAATCTGTGTGTGATGAACAGTATTATTCTTATGATCAGAATGGACATGTTGAAGCATTTACTGAAGTAGAAGGTGAACTTTGAAAATGGATGATACAGCATATAAGGTTGATGTTAGGGTAGGTTTTGTTAATAACGGAATTATGATGCTGTTTGATGTGCTACTTATATGATTGATGGAAATTATTCACAATGACGTTGATGTTACTACAACGATAATTGACTTAGCATGATATTTTGATGATTATTCAAATCAGCTGGCCCATCAATGATGTTTGTTGAAGATACTGCCTATAATCCTGATAACAAAAACATAACTATTGGTATTTCTTACGGTAAGAAACACTGCAGAAGCAATTGCAGTAATATAGATGAATGATTAAAGGTGATAATATAAAATTTGCAGGTGCAATTCCACTATCTCACATCTTTGGATTTTGTAATAATGTTTGAAAAGTTATTTTTGGAGGCAAACATACAGCAGTACTTGCAAGAAAAGCTACTGACAATGATGCAATCTGGCGACCTGTAGGGGATGCTGTTGAAGTAACACTATCAAACCAATCACTGAGCATACAACTAATGACTCCAATGATTGCCAAAGAACAAAAAGTACTTGCTTTTATGGATCAAGGCAATAAATCAATGTTATCATGGTTAACAATCGATGTTATCATGGTTAACAATCAATGTTATCATGGTTAACAATCGATGTTATCATGGTTAACAATCAATATTATCATGGTTAACAATCAATGTTATCATGGTTAACAATCAATGTTATCATGGTTAACAATCAATGTTATCATGGTTAACAATCAATGTTATCATGGTTAACAATCAATGTTATCATGGTTAACAATCAATGTTATCATGTTAACAATCAATGTTATCATGGTTAACAATCAATGTTATCATGGTTAACAATCAATGTTATCATGGTTAACAATCAATGTTATCATGGTTAACAATCAATGTTAACATGGTTAACAATCAATGTTATCATGGTTAGCAATCAATGTTATCATGATGGTTAACAATCAATGTTATCATGATGGTTAACAATCAATGTTATCATGATGGTCAACAATCAATGTTAGCATGATGGTCAACAATCAATGTTAGCATGATGGTTAACAATCAATGTTATGGTAAACAATCAATGTTATCACGATGGTTAACAATCAATGTTATCATCATGGTTAACAATCAATGTTATCATCATGGTTAACAATCAATGTTATCATCATGGTTAACAATCAATGTTATCATCATGGTTAACAATCAATGTTATCATGATGGTCAACAATCAATGTTATCATGATGGTCAACAATCAATGTTATCATGATGGTTAACAATCAATGTTATCATGATGGTTAACAATCAATGTTATGGTTAACAATCAATGTTATCATGATGGTTAACAATCAATGTTATCATCATGGTTAATAATCAATGTTATCATGATGGTCAACAATCAATGTTATCATGATGGTCAACAATCAATGTTATCATGATGGTTAACAATCAATATTATGGTTAACAATCAATGTTATCATGATGGTTAACAATCAATGTTATCATCATGGTTAACAATCAATGTTATCATGATGGTTAACAATCAATGTTATCATCATGGTTAACAATCAATGTTATCATGATGGTTAACAATCAATGTTATGGTTAACAATCAATGTTATCATGGTTAACAATCAATGTTATCATGATGGTTAACAATCAATGTTATCATGATGGTTAACAATCAATGTTATCATCATGGTTAACAATCAATGTTATCATGATGGTTAACAATCAAAGTTATCATCATGGTTAACAATCAATGTTATCATCATGGTTAACAATCAATGTTATCATGATGGTTAACAATCAATGTTATCATCATGGTTAACAATCAATGTTATCATAATGGTCAACAATCAATGTTATCATCATGGTTAACAATCAATGTTATCATGATGGTTAACAATCAATGTTATCATCATGGTTAACAATCAATGTTATCATGATGGTCAACAATCAATGTTATGGTTAACAATCAATGTTATCATGATGGTTAACAATCAATGTTATCATCATGGTTAACAATCAATGTTATCATGATGGTCAACAATCAATGTTATCATGATGGTCAACAATCAATGTTATCATCATGGTTAACAATCAATGTTATCATCATGGTTAACAATCAATGTTATCATGATGGTTAACAATCAATGTTATCATGATAGTTAACAATCAATGTTATCATGATGGTTAACAATCAATGTTATCATGATGGTTAACAATCAATGTTATCATGATGGTTAACAATCAATGTTATCATCATGGTTAACAATCAATGTTATCATGATGGTTAACAATCAATGTTATCATGATGGTTAACAATCAATGTTATCATGATGGTCAACAATCAATGTTATCATCATGGTTAACAATCAATGTTATCATCATGGTTAACAATCAATGTTATCATCATGGTTAACAATCAATGTTATCATCGTGGCGCCAAGAAAGAATTTGGCGATGATGGTGAATCTCATGACCAAACGCGCAGCAACGACTATTAATTATCTCTACGATCAAAGATAAATTATCAAAATGAAATTTATCGCCTTAGCAGAAACTGACAATAATACCTGGATTATCCGTGACAAACACGACCATATACTTTATAATGAACAAATTGTTAATTTGAGTGTAAATTAAAAAAAACCTGGATGTTGACTTGTATTGACAAAGCGTATTATGAACGAGAGTGGGTATACAGGGGATTTATACGCTGGATGACAACCCAGCGTTGACGATCTAGAACCAATTAAATTTTCAAACATATATTGTGTACACCAACAGTAACGGAACTTTTTCACAAATGCGATATTTGGAAACGGTTTAACGGATGTAAGACGTAAAAAGAAAAACTCGTGGGCAGACATAGTTAAAGATCGTCTATCAAAGATGAGCTTGAGCTAGGAAAGACTAAATTTTCCCATAATAATGAAAACGATAACTAGAGTGATTTGTACGAATCAAGAAGAAGCTTTGATTGAAATTATTTATCATAATGCTCATGCGTGGACTAATACAGCAAACCTATTTCCACGAAATCTAACCGTAAGATTTACACGGTGATATATTATATATTTTTTAAAATATTTGTAAAAGCGATCCTGTATCGGTGTGGTTGTTTTCAAGGTCCGATAATGAAAAAAATGGTCAATTTGTACGACCTAATGAAGACTTTTATCGTTCAGAATCTCTTCGTAAAGAATTGAAAATGTTACGCAGACATTTTCATCTCAGACTTACAACACTGACAATTAATGAATAATTGTTTTACTGTTCCGTCAGTTGCTGATTACTTTTCAAAAGAAAAGAAAATCATGGAAGCCAACACGATTTGAATTAATTGAGGACGTGCAACTAAGCTGTTATGACTATTTACAGGGCGGATTGTGAAATATTAAATACGATTATAAAGATGTCATCTCGCTTGATATGGCAGCGTGTTATCCAGGAATGTTTCTTGGAATGGGTGAATGCCATACATATTTTAAAAGATTTAGGTATCCAACACACGTTATGATCACAGTCGCGATAAACAGATATTTACCGGATTTGACCACGACAGGATTCACTTGTATATAGTCCTTGGAGTTTGGTAAAGGTCTTCATCCGATTTATTATACATGGTTTGGTTGACAGATCGTAATGTTAAGATATATGATCAACGCAAAATTAACAATCTTTTATGAAATAAGTGAAGCAATTATATCATATCGTTCGCAGATTAAAGCTTGGTTACCACAACGAAAGAAACATAATCCTGATATAACCGATTTGAAAACAAAATCGCAAGTTATCTAGACAAAAGAATAACAGGCAAATTTATCCAAGTAGGACGATATAATCACAAACGACACTACACAAAATTATTATGGACGATGCTGAACTTGTGTATATAATTGCTGATATTATTGCTGATATAATTGATGACAAATATATTTGTTAGTAGAAAAAGGCTTTCTTGTCTAACTGAACAAAATTAGGTACAGTTGTTAGTTACATTGAGGGCGAGACAACGCAGTTTACTCATTTAAGAACCTCAATGCTCTCGTATGTTTTGATAAATTTATTATCGATGACAAACAGGTTTCCTAAAACCGCGAATAGAGTCGACACAGGTTCATTTTATATCGAAAGAAAATATTTAAAACTGTTGACTCAATTTTATTATAGTCCCTTTTATGATGTATCATGGGGCGAATGGAGAATTAAACAAGAAAAGTTACATAATTATTCTGAATCAGCTGACGCTGAAAGCAAGGATACTTTTTTAAAAAATAATCAAACATTAAAGATATCGTCTGCTCCGTCAGTGTATGATCCTGTGACCAGACATAAGACAGTTTATCTCAATGGCCCGCGACTTTCTGTTAAAAAAACTCGTGCGATCGAATTATTTCGAAAGAGTTCATCCAAATCTGTTGATACGATCGTTTTAAACCCTACACACATACTCGCCAGTTAAATGAGAAAACGAGGTGTTAAATCGTGCACATATCATAAATGTTTTCGGTGGGAAGAAGATAAATGAACTTCTAAAATAATGGAAGAAAAATACATGCCAAAGATGATCCTTTGGGATGATATATGCACAGTATTTAGGAAATATTACAAAATATAGGGTAATTGGGTGGTGACAAAAATACTGCTGTTATAGTATGCAGCGATTCCATGAATAGCTGAAATGTTTTATAGATTATTACGACGAAACGGCTCATGATCATACAACACTTGATCAAGAATTAAGAGAGCTTAGGAAATTAATTAGACTACAACCGAAAAAGTTCAGTCTGATATAATGCGTGGTATAATTTCAGAAACAAATGGAAACGATTTTTTGAGACCAGATAATTTGATAGTTGCAAGTAGAAAGATAGTTCGTGATACACTTCAACAACAATTGCTTTCATTACATATGGAAAACGTTTCAGATGTACACACACCATTGTGTCATAGCTCTGCAGATACACGCAAACGAATATCGACGATTATATACCAGAATCGTAAGAGAAACAAAATCTTGTCTTAAATGATATTATTTTAGTGCTTTCAATGTTACTGAGAGAGGATTAAAGGACACATTCCGTGGACGCTAGGATACGCAATGACAATCCATTGATCGTAAGGATTAACTATTTCTATTTGTTTGGGTCGTCGATAATCGTATGAAATGGTCAAATTTAGTTTATCTCGCAGTGTCTCGAGTAAGAAGAATATCTCAGTTGCGGAGGATTATCGCTGTCACCAATAAAGATGCTGTTAGCGATGATATAGTAAGAAAACAAATCAGTTAATTATAAACAATGTGACTAAAAATAAGCGCGCCTTTGATCTTGACGATGAATTTGTCGTGACATTAACACAAAGATAGAATAATCATTGTGCAAATTGTAACACAGTAATTTTGTGGCAATATTTAAATAATGATCCAAGACAATTTACAGTAGATAGTAGTCTAGATGCGCGAAATTGTAATGCTGACACGTTCACGTTGACGTTTTACATGATAACAAGAAACGGGTGACTTGCTATTATAAGGTAAGACGTGGTGTGAGTAGGTCTTTTGCTATACCAGTGCACTTCTCTTGCATCCTTGATATTTTACACGCTTCTTGTTTTTGACATTGCGTATTTGCAACACGTCATCAAAGAGTCATCAAAGTCTACCTGCTCGAAAGAAAAGAAAAAGATTCATCATACCGGGTTAACTCCCTTTGGGGGATAATGTAAATAAGTGTGAAAATTCGATTACAAAATGCAACTAGGAAAAAAAAGAGATATATCATGACATATCTTGACAAATTCAGCCGAGGTTAATTAATACAGTACATTAATGAATCCCATGGGTCATCTGAAGGTACATGGTCAACTGACAGCTCATTGTCAATTGAAGGCTCATGGTCATCTGAAGGCTGATGGTCATTACTCATTCATTCGATATATATATATATATATATATATATATATATATATATATATATATATATATATATATATATATATATATATATATATATATATATATATATATATATATATATATATTAAGATACTGTTAACAAACACCTTTTCTGGTTTACAATCCAGTAGTTTAACTTACTAAGTCAAAGTAATACATTCCAAGTTTCACTTCAAGAGACTATCTAGTAGTCTTAATGACTAGGTCAATTTAACAGATTCCAAGTTTCACTTCAAATGACTACAAGCAGTCTAAGAGACTAGGTCAATGTAATATATTCCAAGTTTCAATTCAAAATACTATCTAGTAGTCTAAATGACTAGGTCAATGTAACAGATTCCAAGTTTCACTTCAAATGACTACAACCAGTCTAAGAGACTAGGTCAATGTAATATATTCCAAGTTTCAATTCAAGAGACTATCTAGTAGTCTAAGACACTAGGTCAATGTAATATATTGCACGGTTCACTTCAAGAAACTATCTGTTAGTCTGAACGACTAGGTCAATGTAATATATTCCAAGTATCACTTGAAATGACTACAAGCAGTCTAAGAGACTAGGTCAATGTAATAGATTTATAGTTTCAGCCTTTTCTCCACTTGAAACGAAGACTGTAGAGACAACCTATTTAAGTTATTTAATTTCCTGAAAGGGTAGTGGTAAACGTATTTTTTTTTTAAAAAAACAGATTTTTTTTTCTTGTATTGAGATAATTTTTTAATCTTCGCATAGTGTATAGAAAATTATAAATCAGAACATGAACAGTTTTCCGAAAATCCCAGTCCCCACCTTTTCTCCTTAGAAGAAAAGTGTTGTAATATACAGGAAATGTGAAAGTAGTTTCCTCAAAAGCATTTGATTTTATCTGACAATATGTTTGTCGACCAAAAAAAGTATCGAAAAAAAGAGCAGCTTCATTTGTGTGCAAAGGCAAGGATAATGAAGTATCTGCCATCTTTCAAATCAGGCAAAGGCTACAAGAACGATTGTCATGTATCCTTATCACAAAATCCTTACACTGTTTGATTAGCTCGACTTTTTAGGGTTATAATGAACATAACAGGAATGGTCAGTAGAAACAAATTGTATTAAATATGAAAAAAATCAAAACAAAGCACATAACATAATTATCAAATTTTTTTCTGCAAGCAGCAAAGAGGGTGAGTAGACCTAAACTATTTTAGACAAAGCGAAACTATTTCAAGCAAGCCGAAACTATTTTATGCCAAAAAAAAAAAAAGAGAAATTGTTTCGGTTTCGCGAGCTACGGAGACAGAGTCTTAAGACAGACCCGGCGCCGATTGCGCTGCGGAAACGAATTGTTTCATCCGAATATTTGATCAAGTCTGATACCATATCTTGATCTAGTGTCATGCAAATTTATCGTTACAAATCCATGTGGGATTGATTGAGTGTGACTAAAGAAACTTCTAAAAAGATTATAATCCATATCACCGCCGCACCAAGTTTGCCAAATATTTCGTAGCGTATGTGTGTCAACTCGATTAAATACAGCAAAGAATATTGCAGTTATCTCTGATCACTTTTGGTATTTGTGCATATCTCCGAGTGACATATATTACATCAGTATTTTTATGCTTACCGCTGGAAAATATTCTAGCGGGATTCTTTTGATTGTCTAACATGATATCATCATATACGATTAAATTGTTAATACTTCCATCAATATCATCAATGCTCGGTGTTTCCTCGATATCGGTTATAACTAAATAATATCCTCATCGATTTCTGATTTTGCTTTCTCATTAAAATTCTTTAACACCTCATAACATCGCTGATCGTCTACACTCGGGGCTACCAAATACAGTTTATCCCATTTCATCCATCTCGTTATTCAATTGAGTAGCAATTGTGTCTTGCCACTTACAGATGGTCCGATTATAATCATACGAATAGAATTTGGTAGCGCTGCATGATACTTAACGGGTTCTCGTGTTTTTGTCGCCGAAAAATCAATTACATTCATGTTATTATAAATAAATTATGGAACTATATTGTGTGAAATGCAGGACGCGTACACCAACAATTGACCCAACACCTACCACAAATAAAAATAACAGAGAAGCTATCACTGGCATGTGTGAACGATGTGGTATAAAAAAAATAGATTTGTTAAAAAAGGGGAGTTGATGTTGCAGCCATGTTAGTAAAATTACCAGAAACACCATGGGCAAAATAATTGGGAGAAAAACACCTTCCAGGGTATAGATATTGTGGACCTGAGACCAGACTCGATATTCGACTCGATGATCAAAACCAATCCCGACCCGGTGAAAACCCAATAAACGCTATTGATTAGGCGTGTCATGCGCATGATGTTGCTTATACAAGCAGAAATCTGCAACACAGACATATCGCAGATGTGAAATTGATTCATGCGTTGACTTATATCACTGATAAATCGTTTAAAGAAAAATTGGCTTAAGGGTTGATAAAATCGGTGATGAAAAGTAAATTAATGCTGGGTGCTGGTAATTAATAACAACATGGAATCTATCTAATATTCCTCAAGAGGATACTGGAGGGGTAAATCAGCAATCAGTAAACCCGCTAGCGCCGCAAAGGTGAAAAATACTACATCAGCGGATTGGTTATCCAAACAGGCGATATCGCAGATTTATCTACCACCGCCTAAACAATTAACTTCTCACATTTTGATGTCAGCGCCCCTAATGAGGTTCATCAAGCTGATATATTATTTCTGCCGCATGATGGTGTTTACAAGAATGCGCTAACTGTAGTTGATGTTGCGAGTAGATAAAAATAAGCAGAGCCATTAAAGACAAAATCATCAACTGAAGTAGCTTCTGCTTTTGAAAGGATTTATCGACAGGGCCATGTACCACAAGGTGGTCTACAGTGGCCGAATGTATTACAAGTTGATCCTGGCAAGGAATTTCAGGGTTTACAGTTTTATCAACAATGAAGCATCATAATGTCACCATCAGACGAGGACATACTGCACTACATCGCGATCAGGCAATTGTTGAACGATTTAATCGGACATTTGCTGAGCGGTTATTTGGATATCAATACGCGAAGGAGTTTATTCAGGATAAACGATCTCGTGAATGGGTCAAGAGATTTCCGGGTGTAATTACTGCGCTAAATAATGAAACTACTCGAGCAATTAATATGAAACCAAACAACGCCATCAAAGAAAAGTATATGCACGTAAAACCACAAAATAGTTTTTCAAAACAACCAATACTCGACAATGTCACTGTTAGATATTTATATGAACCAGGAGAGCTTGAAGCGGTAAAAAAAGAGCTACTGATCCTATTTGGAGTGTCACCGCACATAAAATATCTAGCATAACGAGATCCACGGGTAGACAAGCAATCTATAGGTTGGATTCAATTACTCCTCAGCGGAGATTTACAAGTGAACAATTACAAGTGATACCCGAGGATACTCAATTACCACCGCGTGGTCTTAACGAGCACCTCTGCGTCTGTGGCACTCAAGACAAGTCAGCATCACATTATCTCTGGTATGACCAGGGCTACTATTTGTTCTGTCTACAGTGAATTGTCGAGTATCTTTATCCAACCAACGCCAACGCATTATACAATTACAACTCGCGCAGTGATTATTCTGTTATTGTTTTAGTGTAATTATAAATTCAGTTCAATGTCAAATTTTCTGTTATTTTTTTTTTCCTGTTGTTTATAACCAGTGAGTTTTTTGTATGATTATATCATCGCTCACAATATCACTGATTGTGGTGTCATTATGATCTAAAACAACTCTTCGAAGTTGATTTATTCTTGGTACTCTGGAAACTGCTAAGTAAACTAGATTTGACCACTCGATACGATCATCTACGATCCAAACAATTGTATCGGATATAGATAATCCTTGCGAAGATTGTATCGTCATTGCGTATCCTAGCTTCTATGGGGATTTTTCAGCACGCAATGCATCTTCGACAACACCGAAATCAACCAACACAGTATCATTTAACACGAAAATCTGGCTCTCTGTCCCTGACTTTGTCAGGCTTGGAATATAAACTTCGATATTCTGTCTTCGTGAATCCGTGGGCCTATAACACAGCGACACTGGAAGTGTTGCGAATTTTTCTTTATGCGTGTTAAATAACCTCATCTGAAGTCTGTCGCTGGCTATCTTTCTACTTGACATTATCAAATCGTTTGGTCTCCACGCTTCCCAGCAATCATTTAAAAGAGTTTCTGAAATTATTTCACGCGCTATTTCACACTGGATTCTATCCGGTTGTAATCTGATTAGTTTTTTAAACTCGCTTAATTCTGGATCAAGTGATCTATGATCAGTACTAATTTTTTCATAATAGTCTACAAAATTCTTCAGCCAATTATGTGGAGGGAAACCGACAAATGGTGGTGGTTGACCATGATTGCCACACATTATCACTTTTGTATTCGCCTGCAATAACCAATCGAGAAACTTTTGTAATACATCTAACGACACTGTGCATATCTCATCCCAAATGATGATTTCAGGAATATATTTCTCGCCCATTCGATCAGGAGTCCATTCGTCACCTTTCCATCGAAAGAAACTGAAACGTGCAAGCATTAATCCCGCGCTGTTTCATCTCTCTTACAAGTCTGTGTGTGGGTGTTAGCACAATCATGTTTGATTTCCCTCGAAATAATTCGATTGCACGAGTCGTCTTCCTGACCCACCACAGCCGTTTAGGTAACTGGTTTTATATCTACATTTTGGATCGGATTTCGAAGGTGCATTAAATAGTTCCGATATTTGATTATTTTTCAAGTAATTGTTTTCAATCGTAACATCTGCTGATTTAGAATAATCACGCAGTATTTCCTTTCAAATTCTCCATGATCCCCAACTCTCATCGGAATTTGTGAAATCGGCCACTGTTTCTTTATGTATTACATCTATATAAAATGAATCAGTGGCGACTCTAACCGCGGTGTCAGGAAATCTATTTATCATCGAAAGTAAATTAATAGAAGCATACGCCAGCAAAGACGCCCTTAAGTACGTATACTGAGGATTATCTCCGTCGTTGTAAGTAACAATTGTACCTAATTTGGTTCCATCGGACAAGAAAACGTCTTTACAATTGACACACACATATATATATATATATATATATATATATATATATATATATATATATATATATATATATATATATATATATATATATATATATATACGCTTTGATGTTGCATCTGCGATTATTAAATTGTATTCAACATCATCTATAATTAATCGTGGTCGTATTTTCCACCTTGTGTGACTTTACCAATTATTCTTCTACCGAAATCGTTTGCGTGTTTATTTCTAAATTCAAAGATGTCTTCGGACCACCTAACGATATATTCTTCGTCGAGTGAAGGAAATTGTTTTTTTATTTTCGCTGATTATACTATGTAGACTATCGGGTTGTGATAACCAGACTTCAGTTTGTTTCCCATATGATTTAATTGCTTCACTGACAATCAGCGATATCAGTACTTTAGAATCAATCATATACCGTAATAACACTATTGGCATCCAGTGTTTTTCAGAGATGTGTCTACCAAACCAAACATAATAACACGGATGAAGTCCTTTAGCGGTGTCGAATGAAACCACACGAGCGAATCCGGTGAGATCAAAATCGGACAGCGGCCCATTAATCGCAACACGGGTCATTTCGTGTGTCTGGATGCCCAAATCTTTTAAAGTACTCAGAGCATTCTCCATACCCGAGAAAATTCCATGGATAACACGCAATCATATCAACCGAAATAACACTTTCAGGGTCATATTTGGTATTCCATAATCCACCATGGCCATATATCACGCAGCTTGACTCGATATCTGAGAGAAATTCAGCTCTTGTTGGTTTCCATAGATTTCTCTTTCTCGTGAAATGAGCTGCAACTGACGGCATTGTAAAACAGTTTGTTAGTAATTGTTCGTCGTGTTCCGTTGAAAAATCACATGCTATTTTTCTCATCTCGTCGTGAAGAGCTTCAGTACGATATAATTCGCCATTGAGTTTTACAAATTGATCGAATTAACACTCTTCATTTTCAAAACTTTGAAATAACCACACTGACACAGGATCGTTTTTACTTAACTCGTAAATAAAATCAAATAATTTCTCCTCAGAGAATTCTTCCCCGAGAATTCCACGGGTAGGTATTTTATAGTTTTATCCCGCGGAAATATTGTTACCACGGTGGTCCAAGCGTGTGTATTATGGTCAATAATTTTGATGACGTTGATAATTATCATAGTGATTAATCACCACATTAGATAATGTCATTTAAATAAGATGATCATACACTAGAACCAGAATAAACCAACCATGGTCTATGTAGTAAACTCACGATTGCCGGTTTATAGAGCGTACTATGGAGATGGTCTCTGCAATACCATTGCAGGGTTGTTTACAAGAATGGCTCCAAAAATAACACCAATCGCAAAACAATTATCGATGAAAGCTATTGATTTTATTCGTGATAAGTGTGTTAGCGCTGTTGGTGATGTTGCCGGGAAAGCATTTTCAGCGGCTAAAGAAAAACTACTGGCGTTAGTTCGGCGACGAAAGAAACCAACACTGGTGATAAAATCACCATCGCTGGGACCACTACCATCTACGTAAATTATTCCCGCGATTATTAGTAAAATAATAAATAACACAGTGGATCAAAAAATAGCATCGCTGAGCAGCGACCATGAAAATATTACTGCAAATATGATAGCGGAAAGTGACCTGAGATCACGATTCAGGTCAAGAAATATATAATAAAATTTTCAAATCGTCTCCTGACACAGCGTTCGATTTAGATGCCACAGTGAGCAGAGATGATTCTGTACGTGATTATCAGTATTATTCCTATAATGCAATACAACCAAATAGTCGATCAAGAATCGAAATTTAGGTCCAGGATACCAACAGATACTTTATACCCGCCGAAGCATTTATCGAGAAGAACTTGTAACAAATGTTGCAGCTAATACGCCATATGGAAATGATGTCAAAGTCGGTTTTGTCAATAATGCTTTTATGGCGCTATTCAGTAGCGCTAGATATATGATTGATAGTAGAGAGATTGAATCTATAGAGCATGATGCTGATGTTGCTACAACAATAGTGGGCTTAGCAAGATATTCTGATGATTATACAAGATCAGCAGGTCCATCTATGATGTTTGCTAAGGATATTACTGATCACGCTGAACACTTATAAATATATTGAATTAAATACACCAAGAGCTACTGCATCTGATCCACAACCACATGATGATGAACATGAAGATAGACCAGCTGGTGCTTTTGATATTATAAAGGGCGATAGTACTCGTTACAACCTAGGGTTTGCAACAATGTTGCAAGGACAGCGTAGGTTATTTCATGCTCGATTCCACTGTCTGATATTTTCGGATTTTGCAGAAATATTAGAAACGTTATCTATGGAGCAAAACATACAGTAGTACTCGTGCGAAATACTGATGATAATAATGCAATCTGGAGAGTTCCAGCAGATCCTGCAAATCCAAATGCTGACAATGGTTAAGTAAATATAACAAAACTATTATTGTGGATGCCAGTAATGACTCCATCAATCACCGCAGAGGACAAATTACTATCATTTATGGATCATGGAGGAAAATCATTGCTATCATGGCTAACAATGACCACGGATACTATTGAGACTACTGTTAGCCGCGTATTTACGTGGCACATAACATGAAAACAAGGAGTTGCTGCACCGCAGCACATATTTGTTGCGTTACAGAATACTGCGCGATTAAATAACCAAACACGTAGCCATATGATATTTGATCAATTGGGTGTTAATGAAGTCTCGTTGAGGATAAACGGTCAACAGGAACCATCCGAGGATATTTTACTTAATTACGGACAAAACCTAATAGCACGCGCGTATCATCGTTTGCTGACATTTATAAGACGCGATAATAATGTAGATATTGGTCTACAAATATCACAATTGGATTTTAAAAGTTCGATAAAAACTATACTAGGATGGCCTGAAATCCCATCTCGGACATCTTATCAAATACCCGAACCTAAAAAATTTGATTTTGTCACAGATGTACAATCATACCACGAAATCACCCGATTATATCGAGATGATTTATCTGATATAAAAAATGCAAAATTAACCGATAGATTTACATTTCTCAATAACAATACCATGCAATGGGATTTTGTTTTTGAGAAAAAAAATTGATTCATTCATTAGCATTGCATTTACACTAAATAACGTCATTGATTATTTGAAAGAGATTAATTAATTACATAAAACACAACTAAAGAGACTACAACAGAGTTCCCAAAAACATCTCACTGAGTTCACGCAGCGAGATCATAAAATATGTTGAGATATTAAATCAGCTTGTATCCGACATGGAATATATCAACAAACGAATAGTTCAAGTAATAATTAATGACAAGAACGGAGATAGACAAAAATTTCTAACCAGTTACAATATCACAGAAACTGATTAACCCGATTTCAGATTTCCTGGGTATAACGCAGATGAACTAAAATAAATCTGTTAATGATCTTATATCGGAAAACTTTTCTATGATACTTAACGCATGGAAGAAAATAACACAACCACAAAATAACAATCCTCAAACATAATAATGATCCAGATGGTGGTGGTAGGCATATTGCTCTTCAAAACGTAAATATATCCTCGGTGATTGCAGTAAATCTAGTATGTGATTCCATCGACGGAAGTTACCAAATAAATCTCGAAAGATCAATCAAGCCCAACACGGGTATATTTTATATTCATTTGCACCAACAGCTCCGCCCGGATTTCTAATAATTGAGGAACCAACAGATTCGGTTTATATGCGATGTCATAATAACTTATTAACGAGAATTAATTTCAAACTAACCGACCAATCCAATAATTTGATTGATTTACGAGGGAAGATTTTACAAGTCAGTCTGTATGTAAAATCCTAAAGGAATTTCGTCTTAAGACTTTCATCGTAACACCAAAACAATTCGTCTCCGCAGTGCAATCGGCGCCGGTCTGTCTGGAGACTCTGTCTCCGTAGCGTGCGAAACCGAAACAATTTCTCTTTTTTTTTTGTCTGCATAAAATAGTTTCGGTTTGTCTGATATAGTTTCGGCTTCCTTGAAATAGTTTCGGTTTGTCTGAAATAGTTTCGGTCTGTTCACCCTCTTTGCTGCTCTGAAAGTTTATAGAAAATCTATGATTGGCTTTCCACAAATTTAATCCATAATTATAATAATTTAATTATACACCAACATACATAACATGCTATGTTGTATTTCAAACATTTAATTATCATCAATTTATCCTTCATGACAATTATCAGCCATTCTTATCCTGAATTTCAAATGGTGAATTACCATCAATCAATTCAACATTTAGAACAATTACCAGACACTCTTGTGTTGAATTTAGTGCTGTATATTACCATCAATTCAAGATATAAGACAATTATCAGTAATCCTGGTGCTGAATTTCAAATGGTGAATTACCATCAATCAATTTAACATTTAGGACAATTATTACAGACTCTTGTACTGAATTTCATTATGTATATTACCATCAATTCAAGATCTAAGACAATTATCAGCCACCATTTTGCTGAATTTCAATTGGCGGAATTAATTAATTGTGCCTTTAAAAAAACTGTAATGTTTTCCTGAATGGAAGATAACTTATTTTGTAAAGTTCTGTATCTTTGAAAATTAGGGTTATTGTAATTGTACACACGAACCTAGTTACCCATAGTAATTTGCTTAGAGTAGCATTGGGAAACAATGTTTTGAAAACCTTATGTTCACTGTTTCCAAAGCCTTTCGAAAAGTATAGCTCGTTATATCGATAGTGTTTATAAACAAAACAATGAAACAACATCTGGGAGAAATCTATGTCATATCGATCAAAATAACAAACAATGGCAGTGCCAATAAATCTCGTGAGCATCCAAAGAGCATGAAAACATTACTGTGCAAGACGACTTTCTTATCATTCAGTATGTGCATGAGATAAGCACCATTCGAGACGTTAATAATCTGCTTCATTCAAGACGTCATATCTGCGGCATTCGAAACGTTCATGGATTTTGTTAAGACAGACCCTGCATAAAAGGCCTTCTGAAAAGAAGGAGTATATTTTTTATCATGTATAGAATAGATGATGCATAGCGATAATATAACTGGATGGAAAGGCGGTTGTGGAATTGTTACATTTGTATAAATGCACGAATATCGTTGTCGATACCCGTAACAACAGATACCGTAAAAGAAAAACAAGACAAAAAAGATAAACCATTACATGAAAGGCCACTTATTGTTTCTGTCTATATATTACGTCGGAGTTTTCTGTCAAATTAATTTATGTCACACCATAAGAAAAGTGTACGAGCGTGTGACCCTTCTTTACCTTTTGTCTAATTTTACACCTCTCCGCATCTCAATCTTAGCAGGCTTTTTAATGAAATATAGTATATATTTAAAACAAAATCTGGGAATGCCAAAATCAAATTAAGTTGAAATAGGCTTCTTAATGGAAAGAACACAAATATATTCCTATTGAAGGTGTTTAGATAGCTTCGTTAGTTCAAGATTCATAACATTTTTATAACCATTTTCGGTATTCTCGGCTTCCATCGCTGAAATGTAGGCCAAATGAACTTGAAAACAAACCCATTTGCTTGTTAGAATTTGAATTTATTAGAAAAATACATCAGAGTAAATAAAGCCAGTCGAACAGTTTATGACTTTAGTTTGTAAAAATTTCCAGGTAGGGCTGCCAAATGTACGAGATATTCCTGAAAATTTCACTTATCGTTCCAATGTTAATCCACAGAGGAACCACAGGGGCTCGTATCGTTGCTTACAATCGACCGGTCCTACATATACTATATAATAACTACAAGGGAGGACACTTCTCTCCTTGCTCGCACGACCCATTTAAGAATAAACGCTGTTATTTCAAGCCACATTTCGCCTTGAGTAATAAATTGGGTACCGATATTTAGCTCAGACATTTGACTATGTATCCCTGTCAGCAGTTTGAATAAATATCATACCTTTAAGGAATGCCAAATCATTTTCCCACGGTACCGCTCGACACGTACCTGATCGCGCCCGCTTAATATTCAAGAACAACGCGCTGAATGGAATACTGCACTCTCATTGGCCAACCGAAAATTACGCATGTTGGCTTAGATTTTTAATTGTAATTTTTTGATTTGCTGAAATACATTGACATATGGCGGGTGTTTTCACTGGGATCGAAGTGTTGCTGATGCTGGCACGTGTTTGCATGATGGAGGATATCGTACACGCCGCAATGTCAGGTCATAATATCATGATATCAGGGCAGGCTAATACTGGTAAAAGCTTCCTAGTTAACAATTTAAGCAAAAGACTGAAAGAAATAGGGAAAACAGTTTACTTAACAGCCAGTACAGGTATAGCTGCTTCTCAGTTGCACTGAAAGACAATACACAAGTTTTCGGGCATTCAGGACGGTCGTTTCCCCGATGATAGTTTGATAGATAAGAATAAAAATAATGATGATATGATAGATATCAAAAGAAGGATTATGAATGTTGACACTCTTTTTATTGATGAAATTTCCATGCTATCTCTGAAATCATTTCTGCAAATAGAGAAGGTGCTCAGAACAGTAAAGGAAAGCAATTTCCCATTTGGTGGCATTCAGATCATTGTTTCTGGTGATTTCTTTCAACTGAAGCCTGTGCCAAATGATGTGTACCATGACAGAGGAGAACTCTTTATCAGTTATGAGAAGATTCACAGCCTGATTCCACATCATTATGTTTTGTCATAAGTACACAGATGAACAGAAGGTAATTTGAACATTGTATTTTAATAACAGACCTCATGTGATAAAAGATGAAAAGATAAAACACAATTTAAAAAATCTTCCTTCTCTTTGAAATTTATTTTTCCTGTTCTTTTTATCATTTTCACCAATATTTGGATGTATATGTGTAAAAACTTCAACACACACACACACATATACTAAGTTCTCAGACAGTAATACATGTAGTCCTGAAATTCCTAAATTTGTAACATTTTGCATCAATGAATAGCAATGATCACTCAGTTTTTATTTGAGATACCATCCATAGGAATGATATTATCAGTTTATCACCAGTGACAATATCATTTTTCTTTAAACTCGTTTTTAACAATAAACTATTACAAAAATTATATACACACTCCTGTTTAAGGATACTTGAAATAGACAACATATGTTTCAATCAGTAATTTCATCTTCATTTCATACCATATTTTTACTTTCTCTGATTTTCACACCTGGAATTCAGTGTCTTACACTATGTTATCCACAACAACTTGGACGCAGTTCAAAAGAGATTTGTACATGTGTGTGAGTGTGAGAGAGACAGAGAGATGGGATGGATGCAAAGTAATATATATGCATAAACATTCACACATATTATGATTTATGTAGTTTTTTTTACAGATATGATCACAATGGGTTAGTACAGATTTGCATAAGAGGTGTTATATATAATGCTTATTATGCAAACCTCATTATAACAATGAAATCCACATCATATAACCATTTATAGAATTAATGGCCATTTAGAGACAAATAAAATCATGCAGATGACTTGTCCACATAGGTCAGTGTCTGTACGCAAGGGTCATATCCCTTTTGTCAGAACTTATAAACTATTGAGATTCACACTGTTACCATATATAAAATGACTGATCATTGAGAAAAAATGTATGCATGTGAATGAAATTGACTTAAGGGGTACATTCTCAGAAGGAAACATCAGGAACAAAACATTGACTTTATTTTATGCTGCAGTCACAAAGTTTATCAGTACAGAAGAGTACAGAAATTATGTAAGGCAGCTTTTTGTGTGCACAGATCTCAAACCTAACCATTATATAGTTGCATTTGGGATATTAATGAAGCTGAGAGCAAAACTTGTGGCTGATATCTCTGACCCATTAAAAGCAAACGCAATAGAACTGTCTTTGAAGATACAAGCAGTGGAAGAGCCAAATTGAGATATATAGCCGGTTGGTGTGTTGCAACACTTAGACACAGAAAAAGAAGTGCTGTAAGAAAAAACTTGTACAGCAATAACTCCAGGGATTATGTGAACCAGCTGTATTACCAAGCAACAATGTTAGATACACTCATCCAATATGAAAGTGACCTAATGGAAACATCAGAAAATAAGGTTTCCACGACTGAGATACAGAGAAAGCAAAATGTAAGGAGTGGTCTGTGCTGTGTAAGTGATAAAGCCTTTCATTTCTTCCAAGAGTTAGACAAGGTCATCAGAAAACTTGAAACTGTAGAAAATGTAAATTTATATGGCAAAAGCTTTTATGACTTTGTAACATCAAGGGTTCTTCTAAATGAGACACTGAACCAACAGTGGTCACAGATCTTTAACACTGAAGATGATGAATATTTCTCTCTACATGTTCAGAAGTTAAAAGAGGAGGTAGTGAGTAAGTATTTGTTAATGTCATCTGCACAGTTTAGACGAGAATTCAAGCTAAAAGTTAAGGCTAGGAAAGAAGAAGCACACAGGAAGTAAATTCAAATGAGAAGAGACAGTAAAGTAAAATCTTCTTCCGAAGCACAAGTAAGCTCTAGTTCTAAGCAAAGTCAGTTGAGGAAAGACAGATCAGATTATTCTTCCACCTCTGAAAAGCAAGGAAGCCTGAATAAATTAGTAAAAAGAAAAGCAGTAAAGAAAAAGACAGGAAAGGGAAAAGGGATATGATCAAAGACAACAAAGTGGCCATGTGGAAGATGTCAGGAGGACTGTGTAGTTGATAGTGTTTGTTGTGACATGTGTGATACATGACATCATTATGAGTGCATTGGTTTGCTCAGAGATGAACATGAACTTCAGGAGGAGGAATGAATGTGTCCAGACTGTAGATTTTCGGGTGACATCATAAAGGAATAATATCGGTAATGTCATTATTTATTAGTTCAAGTACTACCAGTAAGTGCATTAGAATTTTCATTTTTTCTCATAATTGCAAATCCCTGTGCTTCCAAGCTATGTCAATGGGAGTAACTTCATGCTATGGAAATATGTGTCTACAGTGTTTGGATCAGTGTTATACTTATGACCTACATGCATTCAATATATTATAATATGGAGTTAGTTAAAACTTGGAACATGCAAAATTTGTGTGTACATTGTTTATACATTTATCCTAAATTCCATTGTAAAGGTAATATCATGGCTCTCAATTATGATACATACAAATTTGAAGATTCTGAAAAACAGTGTCTTATCCACTTTTCTCCACATGAGAGATACTATAAAATTCTAAAACTTGTATAAACATTTCTGATGAACATCAATCATATTCCATAATGTCATGTCATTATATTCAGCAGTGTTAAAGGAGATTCTGTACATTTATTAATAGAATTATGGATTGATAGAATGGTACATAGGCTGTGACAGTATCTCTTCCCCCTGTGTAATCTTTTTTTAAAAAATACTATAATAAAATATTCTCTTCAAAATAGAGATTGAGATGTGATCATGCACCCAAGACCCTGATTTAATGACTCAATGACAATTAAACTTTGGTAATCTAGTGTACTAAGGGAATAATTTATAAAGATATTATGCTTAAAATCTTAAAGTTTAAAAATGCAGTTAGTTGGATAGCACTTCTAACACTGCCCCAGTCTAGCTGGAATACCTATAGGAAATGTGAAATTTCTCAAACAGATTATCCACCCTTTATTTGGTACCAAATAATTACAACCTTAGAAATTTGTAAAATACATGTTGTAAATATAGTTAATTAATACTATACTGAAGCCCCACACTGCAGTATGTGTTTCAGCATTTATGGATATTTTTGTTGCATTCTGCAAACAAGTGCTGAAAAGATTCACATAATTTCTATTAGAAATGATTATGACTGAATTAAAAATATAAGAGGAAAGGAAGGGTATTCTTTTATGAATTTTTATATACAATGATACATGTAACAATGCATGCTTTAAATCTTAAATCTGAAATGGTGCTTTATGCAAGCTGCAGAGATTTTTCAGAAATGGAGAGGATCTCTTTTATTTACATTTTCTATTATTGACATATATTAATGACAACAATCATATAATCATATACCATTTTAAGGAGTATATATATTTGCAAACAGTTGTGATCTTTATTGTTTAATAAATTTAAAACAAAAGATGGTCTTCACATTTTGATAATTTTTACCATGAAACAATGTGTGATTCCGTCATATTTTATTCTTATTTCGTCTGCTTCTTTTGGACAATCGAGCAATTTAAATTTCCCGGACTAACTTATAAATAGACGCGTACGTAATTTTCGGTTGGCCAATGAGAGTGCAGTATTCCATTCAGCGCGTTGTTTTGAATATTAAGCGGGCGCGATCAGGTACGTGTCGAGCGGTACCGTGGGAAAATGATTTGGCATTCCTTAAAGGTATGATATTTATTCAAACTGCTGACAGGGATACATAGTCAAATGTCTGAGCTAAATATCGGTACCCAATTTATTACTCTAGGCGAAATATGACTTGAAATAACAGCGTTTATTCTTAAATGGGTCGTGCGAGCAAGGAGAGAAGTGTCCTCCCTTGTAGTTATTATATAGTATATGTAGGACCGGTCGATTGTAAGCAACGATACGAGCCCCTGTGAGAGGAACATGCTACACAGCGTCGTTATCTGGCAGTAAGCCTCCCAACCCAACCCCATCAATACCAGGGACAACGTCTCACATTCTATGAATGTCTTTTCCTCCAACATATTAGTTTTTACAAAAATAATCACCTTCTCCACTAATTCATTGTAGAGAATACACTATTGTAAATGCTGTTTAAATTGTGCGCGATGTAAATTATCAAACGATATTATTGTCTCCTGTTTGTATTATACCGTCAAGTACATCGTTGTCATCGATATCACTTTCTCAAAGAGTTCGTAACTCACTACGAGAAGTTTACATTCTGATCATCGGAGTGGAACGGATTGACTATTAATTTATTTATGATTTGAAAGTACAACATCACAAAGACAAGGCGCATGCCTCAACCAGCGCCATTATCAAAACCAGGGGTGTGCATAGGGTGGGCAACACGAAGAAAAAATAAAACCACAGTACATAGCTGTTAAAGTCTATACATAGCAAATAACTTGTAGCTAAAGCTAACTGACGCAACTGAACTTATCATGGAAAATTTGGAAAATACTCAAGGGATACAGCACTCAAAAACACACGAATGTGAAGTTTGTACGAAAGTTTTTCTCCGTAGAAACTACTTAACAAAACACATGAAAAGACACCTTGGTAAAAAAATAACTTGCAAGATCTGTGCTAAAGGAATTGCTCCAGAAACTTATACGAAGCATCTGAGAATTCATTCCGGGGAGAAACCATACACATGTGACATGTGTGGTAAAGCATTCCATGACCTTGGTAATTTGAAAATGCATATATTAATGCACATCAGTAGTAAGCACGACACTGAAAAAAGTTACAAGTGTGAAAAGTGTGACAGCGTGTTTGCAACCAAAAAGCATCTTCGTAGACATATTGACGTACATGATAAACCATACCAGTGTGACTTTTGTGGCAAACAGTTCAGTGCTGTACATCAACTGAATCTGCACAGAAAAGGGCATGAAAATAAGTACAAATGTGAAGTTTGTGATAAAGCGTTCGCAACAAGTTCTAGGTTGAATATTCATGTAATGACACATACAGGGGAAAAACCTTTCGCGTGTCGGACGTGTGGAAAATCATTCTGCGTAATGTTGAATTTACATATTCACGAAAGGATCCATACTGGTGAAAAACCATACAAATGTGAAGTTTGTGGAAAGTCATTCAACCGTAAAGATAATCTCCTTTATAAACACATGAAAATACATACAGGAGAGAAGCCATTTGTTTGTAAAGTGTGTAATAAATGTTTTAATAGAAGTGAAAATTTAAAAACACACATGAAAGTCCACCAGGACAAGAACATTTCCACTAGCATTTTATTTCCAGAATGTATCGCATGAATGAACTGACTATGGGTTGTTTTCACAGACGTCACGATTAAGTACGCGAATACCCACAATTCAACGCGCTCGCACTTCTGTCGCCATTTTGAGTCTCTAACAAACCGTTGTCAACATTAGTCATTATGTATATTAAAGAATAATAATCTGATTTAACTATCGATAAGGATATTTACTTCTTCAACACAATACATAGATTATACTTGAAATTATGTGCACTATAGCACAAAAATAAAAATAAAGCTAGAAGTTCCTTTGCTTATATCCAAAGACAGAATAGTAAAGTAGAACCGTCATCGTGTATATTATTGATATCTAAGAAATGCACTTTTTGTTGTTGTTTACAAACAGACAATATTGACGCTTTTAAAAAGTCATTCGTATCATATCCCTAAGCTTGTCATCTTGAAAAAGTATTTCCAGATCATGATTTTCTGGATACAATATCAGTCACAAATTAATATTTCATAGCATGTATTTTATGCTAGAACTTTTATGTACAAATATTTTTCGCGACAACATGTGTTTGTGCCATAGAATATTTGAGAAACCATTTTAATTAGTATATTCAAATTTTGTATTTGTGGAGGGGATGGTGGATGTAGGCTTATACTAGAAGAAAGCGATAACCGGTCAAAGAAGTTTCATCTTTAGTGTATTCAAATGAAACACGTGTCTGACGGAACATGAAGTTGTTTCGAATGTCAAAATGATGTTTTCCTCAAATGCTTTTAGAAATATGAAATTGTATATAGACAATTGGCTTTTAAACTTTAACGATAATCAAATGCTTGAGTTAAGCCTGTGAAAATCGAAAATCATTACAAGTTTCTACATGGTTGTATATCCATTTATTTATGCGTTTGTTTATTGATCGATCTATTTGTTTAGGAAAGAACAACAAATATGGTTGAAATATAAATATTTTACTTGAAGAAAACACGTAAAATGAGTCACGCGATTCGATCTCGCGAGGTTGACATGCACAACAGAATGTGATGTATCTTTATATTCTTACTCACAAAATGAAACATGCCGGTTATGTGGGATAGGGACTCAAAATGGCGGATATGGAAGTACACACATTTTGTGATGTCACGTGAAAACAGCAGATATACACATTAGTCATTTGTCTATTTACTGAAAAAGGACTATTCTCAAAGGTCTTGTATATAGTTAATTTGTTAAAGGTTGTGATTTAGTTTCCTTTTTATTAGATTACTGAAAATTGTGATCTTTGAAACAAGACAGTGTTAGGTATTTTAGGCTCAGTAAAACTTCATGTTTTTAGTATGACATGCTGTGTTATGGCAGGTTTGCATGTTTAATCATTTTAGAACACTGTTTGCCAATGGGGTACTGCAACATGGCTATGTACATGCAATCATTCATGTAGCCTGATTTGAAAGATGTTAGATTCTTCTTTATTCCTTGTCTTTTCACGTAAATTAAGCTGCTTGTTCTTGGATACTTATTTTAGTTCACAAACATTTTCAGATCAAATCAAATGCTTTTGGGGGAACTACTTTCACATTTGCTATATGTAAAACAATTCTAACAACACTATTTTTTAATGAGAGTTGGTGGTACCTGGGATTTTTTGAAAACTTGTTTTTGCTCTGATTTGAACCTACTTGTGTTGTGCTATAAAATCACCAAGGCAAATATATGTGTAGTATTAGTGGGCATATAGTGTTTTTATATATATATATATATATATATATATATATATATATATATATATATATATATATATATATATATATATATAACATAGTAACTTAGTATGTGCATACACTACAGTGTTTACTGGGATAATAGCTGTGATTCGTAACATAGTAGATGAAATCCTTGGACATAATAGCAATTCATTTCCCCATTGATTTCATATAAGCCAATGGAATGTGGGTATTTTGGCAAAGCATTTCATGTTATCATGACTGATAGTAATAGTAATTTCAAATACTATCTTGAATCCATTCCATTGACCTGGTCTTATAGACTGCTTATAGTCTATTGTCATAATATCTTAGATCCATTCTATTGCCCTAGTCTTATAGACTGTTTATAGTCTATTGTAATAATAGCTTGAATCCATTTTATTGCCCTAGTCTTATAGACTGTTTATAGTCTATTGTAATAATAGCTTGAATCCATTCTATTGCCCTAGTCTTATAGACTGTTTATAGTCTATTGTAATAATAGCTTGAATCCATTCTATTGCCCTAGTCTTATAGACTGGTTATAGTCTATTGTAATAATATATTAGATCCATTATATTGCCCTAGTCTTATAGACTGCTTATAGTCTATTGTAATAATAGCTTGAATCCATTCTATTGCGCTAGTCTTATCGACTGGTTATAGTCTATTGTAATAATATCTAAGATCCATTAGATTGCCCTAGTCTTATAGACCGCATATTGTCTACTGGAATAATATCTTGATTCCATTCCAATGACCTAGTCTGATAGACTGCTTGTGGTCTGTTGGAATAATATCTTGAATCCATACCACTGGACCGTTCCAGTAGCATATTGGTTAGAGCATTCGCCTTGGATGCAGGAGGTCACAAGTTTGATCCCTGGCCAAGTCGTATCACAAATTTATAAAGATGGTACTAACGATATGATGGAAAAATTGTTAAAATTACATTAAATATCCAAATCACACACACACATACACGTTCCACTGACCATGTCTTAGAGACTGCTTGTAGTCTATTGGAATAGAATATTGAATCGATTCCATTAATCTTGTCATTTAGACTACATGTAATCACTTGAAGCGAAACATGGAATCCATTCCATTGATCTAGTCATTTAGACTGTTTGATATTTGTTGTAGTGAAACTTGAAAACTATTTCATTGACCTAGTCTTTTAGACTGATTGTCATTTATTGGAATAATACATGTAATCCATGAGACAATTAGACTACTTGGAAATAATTTAGTATTTTTGGTGATAGTATATTATGTTTGGCAGTAGAAGACTTTGAATTAATGCTGAGAGGAACTAGCATATTTCTTTTATGCTTCATCAGTATCTTTCATTGAAAGCATACTGCATTTGAGTGACTGTTACTTGTTGTATGTAGAATTGATTGCAATTTTGCTTATGAAATGTAACATATGAGTGACCTCTACTTTGCCTGTATAATAAATTGATTCTAATTCATTAAATGAAATAGAGTACAAGTGTGATCAAATATATGTCCTGAAGTTGAATCTGATCCAGTTTCCATGTTTCAAGTGTTATATTTGTTCCTATATAGTTTTACATTAAAAATTACTTATTTTGGATGTTAATATAATTTTAAGTAAATGCAATTAACAAAATGTAAATATGTAAAATAGTACACATTCATTAAAGAAATAACTTTTAAAATTGTGTTTTGTGAAAGGTTTAGAATTATTTTTTATACCTAATAAATTTTTTTTGTCATTTCATGCATCTTAACTGTAACCCTCATTAAAAACAAGATTCCAATCTTGTGGGCATTTTGATGATGAGCAAACAACCCATCGTACGAGGATACTTACCATAAGCTGCATTACTTTGACAGCGGGATATGGATATGGGAACTAGCGATTGGATGCCTTACTCTGCAACAATGGAATGAACAAACCATCATCTGCATTACTTATTGATGATTGGATTTATTATTTATTGTGGCAAATGTTCATGCAGTGGAGTATTAGGTGGCCTTGTAATGTTGGTAAGCTTATCAAGTTTGAAAATGCTTTGATTTTGTTTTTAAAGGTAATTTTAGATATTCTGGTTGGGTATTGTTTTCTAAGCTCAGTAAACCAGAAAAGATGTTTGTAATCAGTACCTTAATATATATCGAACTAGCAAGTACCCGGCATGCGTTGCAATGCCACTTAAAGAAAGAAGGCGCGAACCAAACGTAACTAAGTAAACATGACATATCTAAGGCGCCTACAGTTCACACTGAACACACGCGAAATTAGGTATCACTACCGATTATGAATTTGATACAGCTGTTGATTTACATTATCATAGTTTCAGCCAATCCAGACCGTGTTCGATCACGTGACGTATTTAAGGCGCCTACTGTTCGATCATGTGACATATCTAAGGCGCCTACAGTTCACAGCGAACACACGGTAAATGTCGCAAAACTATTTGAAATACACACATTTCTTAATTGTACAATTTAAATGGTTGTACTAATTCAGAAACTTTCGTGGGTGTGCGCAGAACAACTCAACAAAGTTTTATTGCAATCGGATGAACGGTATAGGAATGCATACGACACAAACAAACAAACATTCATTTTTATATATATAGATGAATGAGTAATGACCATGAGCCTTCAGATGACCATGAACCTTCAGATGACCATGGGCTTTCGTATGACCATGAGCTTCCATATGACCATGAGCCATCAGTTGACCATGAACTTTCAGATGACCATGAGCCTTCAGATGATCATGAACCTTCGGATGACCTGAGCCTTCAGATGACCATGAGCCTTCAGATGACCCATGGGATCAATAAATGTACTGTATTAATTAACCTCGGGTGAATTAGTCGAGATATATCATGATAACCATAATCACATGTTAATACATGAACTTGACATAGGGTACATGTATTACCAAGGTTTGGAAGTTACTGGTATAGGTCTGATTAGAAGTGCAAAGCGAAAATGATGAAGAATGCATGGTTCAAACAGAATAAGTGATCTAATGAATTGATCTGTTTATGATTCTGCAAATTTTGAGCGACAGTATCTAGGGCACTCTAGGGCAGAGCGTTCTGGCAACATGAACAATAACAACAAAATTTGGTTGGGTGTGAATATATCCTCAAAGTCGTGTAATTTGGTTCTGTAAAAAAAATATAAAGTTCATACTCCTACCGTTACACTATAGTAAAAGTCATGCAGGTCATGTATGCATTCAGTATTGACTCAATAATTGATGTAGCTTTTAAGAATATGATTGATCATACCTTTAAATAGTGAATATTCACATTATTTGCATCCTCATATATACATATTCCTTTGGAAGGTCATTATTTACACTGCCCAACAAAGACTTACGGCAAAATTAATCGTTAAAGTAAGTGGCCATTTTTGGACGAGTTGATAGTAAAGATGTAATCCAGTACAAATCGGATTGAATGTCTCATACAGTGGTGTCACTTAAAAATTGGTAACAAACTTTCTAAAAAAATGCACTATAAATGTTCAAACTGATCATTTGAATTATTTTTTCACATTTGATCATAACAAGTACATTGTATGTGTTCCACATATGCAAATTTCCATTCTTGTTTACAAGTTTTGAGGATCAAATCTTTACATTTAGTTCATGATATAGGATTTGTTTGTACCTATAGTTGATCGGAATATAAGATACTTTAAAAATGAAATTATTACTTTAATACATGTCCATTGCTTCACATTTCTGATTATTACTCTGTCAATTTTAATATTATTTTTCCCATGCTTGCAACCTGAATGTTATTTGGAAATCACTATATCTAACACATTTTAACTTTGTTTATATACATCTTACTGTTTTCTAAGTGACCATGATTAGTTCACATCACCAGACTGATATATAGCACCTCAAAGACATGGCTTAGGTCTTCATGAGAGATATTAGCACCATTGTTCAGTAAGGTAAAGCCTGCCTAGAAACTGTATTTTCCTATCCCAAATGTTGCCTTTTGTAGTTATCGACATTGAAATGGAATATATTTTTGCTATAAAACAACATAGCAATTCCATCAGACGTGTAAATTAGTTGTACAAATAACTGCATAAATACCTGAAACAATAAATATGGAACATAGCACCTGTCATTGCTTCTTTAGTGTGTACACCTATATGCACCTGGACAGGCACATTGCAATTTGGTGCCAAAATCACCATGAGCTGCGTTGCTTCACTACCCCTGGGAAAAATGTTATCAGTTATACAGACCCGAACTTCCATTTGTTTTAAATACCATTCATTGGTCAACTTTGCTGCCTAAACTTTGTCAAACTGTGTTTTAAAACTTCTACCAAAAATGTAACTTTGTAAATAAAATTTAGTTTATAAATTTAAATGTTATTTAAATTTCCTTTAAAATTTAACTGATCAGTATTTTTCAATTTCAAACATGTTTTCAGACAGGTTTTATCTTGTATTACAATTAGGTTTTACTGCGATGAAAAATTCCTATAATTAAGGAAGATATAGCAAATTTAGTTTAAGTTTCTCAAGAGCACTTTAACCAGCACATGTACCCTGTAAAACACCAGCACTACACACTTTTTAACAGGTGCCACATGCCTTGTTTTCAAGGAAATTCAAAAAGACTTCAAGTATAGAGTTGAAATAGGTGTGACATGCAAATATAAGTTTTACTAAAATTTGACAAAAAAAGTTGGGCCCTTCAGGAATCACATCACAATTAGTATTTCCAGTTCAGTCCAGTAGAACCTGTCTTGAAGACCACCTTTTTTGCCAAGAAACTATAGTCTTTCAAGACAGGTGGTCTCTCATAACAGGTCACAATGCTACATAATCTATAAATTTGTGCATTGAAAAGGTTGTCTCATGACAGGTGGTCTCTTATAGCAGTGGTCTTTCAAGACAGGTTTTACTGTACCCACAAATGTAGTTCTAGTCTAGTTTTAGAACATTTTTTCCTCTCTCTTTTTGGTGGTGATAGAAGAGTTATATTTATGCATATTTGGTAGGGATTTAAAGGTAATTGTTTAGTTTTGAGAATATGAGCTCAGATATTGTTTGTCTGTGTGTATTTCGGAGACAGTGCACGTTGAGTAATATGACCTTGGTGATGATCCGGAAGTGAAATCTGAGTTCTGCTGATGAACCTTTGACACGAACTTCACCGTGAAGTCATCTTTGGAGGTATTTTAGATTAGCATTGATTGTCACACGATTTGTATTGAATGTCACACAGTGGAATGGTTAGTACTGAGAAATAATTGTAGAGAACATATAGTAAAATTAATTGTGATGTATGTCCACATATTATCTCCAAAAGGAGGTAACCCTGTATGATGAATATTTCTCTTTTACTTTTGAGGAGGTAGACTTTGATGATTATTTGATGACATGTTGCCAGTACACTATGACAAAGACCATACAAGGAAATCCTAAGATGATTGAAGGATGAAAAGTAACAGTCCAAACGAGATAACAAATGTGCAAGTATGAAAATATACAATGAGAAAGGAGAAAGAGAAGTACACATGCTTTGGCCAAGATAGAGATGTGTACAGTTATGAATGTAAAACTCTCTTTAAATTGTGGTATACAATCAGACAGTGTACCACACCATGAGAAAGATCAACATTCCATTCAACTTGTAGAAAGTGGTCAGGTTGTTGGTGCTACTCTAACTGCAATAATCAATGCCGACGATACTGTCAGTCTTATAAAAGTTCTTGATTTTTATTGATCATCATTGACATAAAGTCCACATACATGTTGGCGCTCTACAATTTTGCAATTTGCATAGGGTTAGAATTTTAGAGAAAAAGAATTTTCCAGGATTTCTTCACTGGTAACACTTTGAGTATATCCTGAATTGCCCAGACCCACTGGTACTCGCTGACATTCCTGAAGCAGAGGAGGACCTTGACATCAACTGCAATGACATAACTGTTGAGGAGGTCAAGCAGGCCATTCACAAGCTGAAGAATGGGAAGGCACCTGGCGATGATGCAGTGTGGTTCGAGATGCTCAAGGCAGAAGATACAGAGACGCCGAAGCTTCTTTGCCAGATTCTCCAAAAGATATGGGATAGTGAGAAAGCACCAAATGACTGGAAAACCGGAATCATAGTAAAACTTCCCAAGAAAAGAGATCTGGGAAACTGCAACAACTGGCAAGGAATCACCTTAGTATCCCTTTTCAGTAAGATTATTCTTCAATGCACCACGATAGCTGTGGACTGCATCCTACGCCAGGAACAGGCAGGCTTTATGAAGAGCAAATCCTGCATCGCCAATATCTTCACACTGAGGCAGATCCTTGAGCAGTGTCATGAGTGGAATGGATCCCTTTATGTGGTCTTTGTGGACTTTGATAAGGCCTTCGACAGCCTGCACCGAGCCTCTATGTGGAAAATCCTACGACATTATGGCATCCCCAAGAAACTTATCAATGTCATCAGGTCCCTGTACGAGAACTTTGAGTGCAGAGTAATCCACAACAACCAACTCACTGAACCATTCAAGGTGGAAACCGGAGTGAAGCAAGGATGCATTCTCTCTCCGATCCTCTTCTCACTGGCCATTGACTGGATCATGCGCTGTACCAAAGAGGGCAAGAGACAGGAATACATTAAACGTTGACCTCAATGCTAGATGACCTGGACTATGCCGACGACATCGGGTTGCTGGTAAGCAGGCACCAGGATATCCAACAGAAGACACAACAGTTGGTACAGACAGCAAACATCATAGGTCTTCGAGTCAACATAGGGAAGACAAAGGTCTTGAGGAAGAACACTAGATCGGGCAACCCAATCACTATCTACGACCAGCCCCTGCAAGAACTAGATGATTTCAGGTACCTGGGCAGTAAGGTCGCCAGGGATGGAGATTGCACAAGTGAAGTCGTCACAAGAATCAGCAAGGCCAATCAGACCTTCGCAATGCTGAAGCCCATCTGGAGGATAAAAAACCTCAACGTCCACACGAAGATCTGTGTCTTCAAGAGCAACGAGTTGAGCGTCCTTTTGTATGGTTCAGAGTGTTGGAAGTCCACTGCGAACATAGAACACAAGCACGAAGTCTTTTAAACCAAGTGCCTGCGACGGATCATGAGGATCTTCTGGCCAAACATGATCTCAAACGAGGAACTTCGGCACAGAGCGGGTACAAGCACCATCTCTGAGATCATTGCAGTTCCCCCCCCCCCTGACTCACTACCAAGGGTGGCACTAAGATGGACCCCACAGGGGAAAAGGAACCTTGGCAGACCCAAAGAGACACGGCGACTAACCGTGGAGAGAGACCTTAAGACCTGCAGACCGCCTCAGCCATAGCTGCCGACAGACCGAAATGGTGCTCTCTTGCTGTTGCCTCAAGCACCAGACGGCGCAGAGAGGATTGATTGATTGATTATACTGGCTATATAATAAAGACGTATTTCTTAGGTGTTGTTAGAAGAACTTTTAATTCCCTTTATTTTGATGTATGATGGGTGTAATTTAGGTTTTAGAGTATACAGCTTGGGTTCACTTAAGATGTGCTTGTATAACAAAAATAGCTCCGCATGGTCACTTTTACATCCTGGACATCAGTGGTAAATTGTAGAGAAAGAGAGCTGATAACTCTTTTTACTTTAAAGATATTTTGCAATTAGTTCATTGCATTTTCAGAAGCTGCTATTGCCTACGTCAGCAAAATTCGTTTTCCCGCTTTTAATAATTGTTAAAGTTAGGGTAATTTTGATAAATTCTGGTTAATTTGTCAAGCACACGGGAGCATCCATTTTGTTTTCCATATGCTTAGATCAGGTACAGTTTCCATAAGTGCAGTATCCAAAGAAATGTCAGCCACATTAGATCAAAGTAGCATAGAGATATGCCCACATTATCTCTATTGTGAATGTTACAAATGCAAACAACTTCACGTTACATACATCAGTCTCTGAAAAGTACAAAGTAACATACTGACAAATACACCAAAACCAATCTTAGGATCATTTTCATTGCGAGTTTTCTCTCTTGCCTACGTTTGACTGCGTGACAGAGTTTTCCAGCAAATTACGTAGTTAACCAAATGTCAGACATGAAATTGTTACTTTTAAAAATCTGGATATTTTCTTACTACTTCAACAGCACCTCAAAGCTTTCGTTTTACTGGTGTTTCAACTCAGAATTTAGGACATACATCTTCATTGTTAATTACATAAATTTAGGACATACATCTCTATTGTTCATTACATATGCATTAGGTGCACCAATATGACCAGAAGTCATAGAGATCAGGCAGCATAAGGACAAATATATGAAGATGTCTTAGAATGACTTTAACGCCATTTGCCAATTAACTTTATTAAATGTGATATGCAAACCATTTGTCCTGGAGAAATGTACCGTAATGTTTTCTTCCTAAAAGCCAGCTGTAAGATACGTTTCTGCAGTTATTGGTTATCCGACAAAACTACTTATTATATAATTAGAGGGAAGAGTTAGAAACGTCAACAGAGTGCGTGGCATTGTAACATTAAAAGGACAGACGACTGAGAATGTTGAATTCAGCTTTGTGGAGTAGAATGGCGTGTCATTTCCATGCTTGATTTAAGCTCAGATATGTCAGAGCAGAGATGATTACCGACTTTTATTTCCTACAAAATAGAAAAATACAAGGTCAATAATTCCCAACCAAAGCCTCAAACTGTCCGAGAGTTTTTCTAATTGGGATATTTCATTTCTGTTACTTTATATTTTGTAATTTTTTTTCTTGAAAAATGTATATTTGTTCTGTTTACCCACTGGACGTCGCATTGAGGTCTTGTTCACCCTTTCTGTTGCCGTAGTTAGATAATTATTATATTAGTAATGGTAGCTGAATCTTAAATAGCTAGATTAGGTCTAGAAAGATTAGAAGCAATTAAGAAATTTGTATCAGTCCATGATTCTGTCAGACAAAAAATACAAGAACGTCAGGAATCTCAGATGGATTTTGCAGAACGTTCTCAACAATTATTTAATACTGTTACTGAAACAACTAAACCTCTTCTTCCTCAACTTAAAAAAATAGCTGACAAAACAAAACATCAAAACATTTACAAGATATTCCTAATTGAATGCCTTAGCCAGCAAAACCAGTTCCTAAAAATAATTTATGATAATAAGGGTGGTATTAGTACGGACGATTTAGATTTTGTTACATTCTATGCAAACGTAGATATACTAAGAACAAAGCAGTACGAAAATGATCCATCGACATTTTCATTGTCTGAATCACATACGAAACCAACATCTCAACCAAAAAATCTCCTCAGCACAAAATAGCATGAAAGATATTTTTTATTGAAAAAGGTCTTAAAGATAGTGAAATATGTTAAATATGTAAAAATATGTAAAAGGCAAATATGGTACTAAGATATCGCCTGAAAAGTTGAGTGGTATAGTGCATCTTGAAAATAATGTTCCAGATTTTAATAAATTTTAAAAGAATCTAGAAAAAGGAAAAATAATGTATGGTATTGCTATGCCTCCCGGTGCTACTGAATATGTTTTTTTCTACTTGACGATAATAGTTTCATTCCTTGACCCAATAAGATTCTTTCCGATGTCGAACGATTAGAAATTCTGATTCGAGGAAAATGTGCTGGAAATAATTCCCCTGAAATTGTTCATGTAGCAGCTGATATTTGCCAATGATTATTTACAGGTGGCTTCATGGATATTAATGTTTATCGTTCATTGATCACTGAAATTGCTGATAACTATCACATTGATTAAATAAATAAATAACAAATAAGATGATCACACACAATTCTCAACGTGGACCGATCATGGTCAGAATAATGAATTCGCGATTACCAGTATAGAAAGCAATGTATTATGATGCAAGACGAACCTCTCGAAAAGTAATACCATCTGCAAAATAATTACTAATAAAATCTATTGATTTTATATATGATAGAGCTACTCGTGCTGTTGGCAATGTTGTCAGTAAATCATTTTCAGCAATCAAAGATAGACTAGCACGATCAATACAACTAAAACCTCAGCCACCACCACCATCAAAATTACCCAGCACTGAAGTAATGCCTACAATTGTTAGTAAAGTAACTAATCAGGCTGAAAATCAGAAACTAGACGAGGATAAAAATGAAATGTTTAAACTTATATCTGATCCAGAAATCGACATGGATGCACCAGTACTCAAAGATGAATCTGTGTGTGATGAACAGTATTATTCTTATGACTCAAGACAACCAAATCAGAATGGACATATCAAACATCATGTTAAGGATACCAGTAAATATTTCTTACCTGTTGAAGCTTTTACTGAAGTAGAAGGTGAACTTTGAAAAAAATGAATGATACAGCATATAAGGTTGATGTTAGGGTTGGTTTTGTTAATAATGAAATTATGACGCTGTTTTATGCACTACATATATAATTGATTGAAAATATTGAAAGTTATTCACAACGACGTTGATGTTACTACAACGATTATTGACCTAGCAAGATATTTCTTACTGTAAGAAACACTGCATAAGTACCTGCAGTAGTTTTGATGAATGATGATTTCAATTTAGGATTCTTTACACTCTGATTAATGTTCAAAGGTGATAATATAAAATTTGCAAGTGCAGTTCCACTCTCCCACATCTTTGGATTTTGGAATAATGTTGGAAAGGTTATTTTTGGAGGCAAACATACAGCTGTGCTTGCAAGAAAACCTACTGACGATGATGCAATCTGGCGACCTGTAGGGGATGCTGTTAAAGTAACGCTATCAAACCATTCACTGAGGATGCCACTAATGACTCCAACGATTGCCGAAGAACAAAAAGTACTTGCTTTTATGGATCAAGGCGATAAATAAATGGTAACATGGTTAACAATAACTACAGAAATAGTGTTCAAAGTACTGTTGTGGGTTTATTACATGGCATATTGCATCACAAATACCGTTTCTGCGCCACAACATTTTTTTAAAATGGATTTTCAAAATATTAATAGACTAAATTCTCAAACGCACAGACATATGGTATTTGATACGTTTGTAGTTCTGAAGTTTCGTTAAAGATAAATAGCCAACAATCCGAAGATATTTTACTTAATTTTGATCAAAAAATCATGTAGCCTGTGATGACTTCTATGGAAAGTGAGCAAAATATAGACACTGGTTTAAAAATATCATCATTAGCTTTTAGAAATGAGTATCTAATTTATTATTTTCATAAGAACATATTGATTTAATATGAAATGGTATATACCTCCCAGCTTGCATATATGCTGTTGTTGATGACATAGCAATTGCTGTTATACTTAGCGACAAATCACTGTTACTCGAAAGTGATGGTGGAAGAATGAGTGTCATTGATGCCCCAGTAGAGAACATGCAATAAAATCGCTCATATTATAATGTCATTTAGTCATGTTAAGGTTATCATGACTCCTGCTGAGGTAACACATTTACAATCAAAACTTGCAATTAAATGCGAAACGAAAATAACATAAAAAATGATCAAATTTCATTAACCACGACTCAACTTATACATTTTATTAAGGCTTTAGAATCCAAAACAGCAGTTCAACATCATCTTGTTCCGAGTTCCATTAAAGATTCAATAAAAACAGTTGGTATATTTACACTTAGTGGAACTATACCTGCATTAATAGCTACTGCTGCATCAGCTGTCGCAAAAGATGCTGCGTTGGGTGCTGTTAAAACAGATGCTTGAATGGCATTACAGAAATAACACATTAAGTATTTAAAAAAGAAGGGAAGTGTCTAAGTCTTCCAGGAACATCACACTCATGGTACGGAAAAGGTAAGAGATTTTCTGGGACACTTAGCTAATTCTTCCAAAGTATAATTTTGATTTAATTATTGCTGCTGGAAAAAAAAACAGACTTTAGATGTGATTTCTTTATGAGTAACCAATTATCTAACCAGCACAATAATGTTAAAACCGGTATCATTAATCCCGATATTAGTTCTGGTCCAGGTATGCATTCGGTTACTTACATACGCAATTGATCCACGTGGAATTGTTTATTTTGATTCGTATGGTCTGGCACCAGCAACAATATTTTAAATTATGTTGGCAAACATCAAACTCTAATCTGGTATTCACCATTACCAACACAAAAAAAAAACTGAGTCGTCAAAATGTTGCATTGACTTCTTGTATTTAAAGCTGTTTCAAAACCATCCCATAAAGTTGTAAATGAATTCACATTTAACAAGTATTAAAATGTATAACTGACGAAACATAAGCTCTTGAAAATTTGCGTAAAGAGATTAATGACGAAATATCTGAATTCATGCTAATGTAGATCCAAACGAAATGGTTGTATTTCAAGATAAGCATGGACAGTTAAAAATCTTTAATTGCAAGATAATATCGTCAGAATTAACAGAGGAACTGCAAAAAGCGGTTAGATTTCATTATTTTGCAAGGTCAAACGTCAAGCGATTATATAAATGATTTGATCAATTTCTTTAAATAATCCCATAACACATTCTAAAATGATGTTGTTATCCAATTTGTGATTGACTATCAACTGATTTATGAGTAGAAAAAATATAAATATAATTTAGAAATAAATTTTTCTTTATTATAATATGGAGGAGTTTAAGAGATTATCCGTGACTAAGCCTTCGAAATGCACTTTTTGATATTAATGCAAGAATATTTGACGTACCGAGGCGAGTTTCGGTTGAATCGACGAATATTTTGATTGAAGGTGGCCGTGGCGCCAAGGAAGAGTTTCGCGATGAAGGCGAATTTCATTCAAATCATACGCTACACCGAAGGAATCGATGCTACAATAAATGACCAACGAAAAGCAACGACTATTAATTATCTCTACGATCAAAGATATATTCTCAAAATGAAATTTATCGTCTTAGCAGAAACTGACAATAATATTTGGATTATCCATGACAAACACGACCCTCTACTTTATAATGAACAAATTGGAGTGTAAATTCAATACCTGGAATGTTGACTGGTATTGACAAAGCGTATTATGAACGAGCGTGTGTATGTAGGGGATTTATACGCTGGATGACAACCCATCGTTGATGATCTAAAACCAATTAAATTTTCAAAAATATATGTGTAGACCAACAGTAACGGAACTTTTCACCAATGCGATATGTGGAATCGGTTTAACGGATGTAAGACGTTAAAAGAAAAACTTGTAGAACAGATATAGTTAAAGATCGTCTATTAAACACGTTGCTGAGCAAAGAAGGACACTAAAATTTCCCATAATAATGAAAACGATAATCAGAGAGATTCGTACGAATCATAGTATTAATCTAAAGAAGCTTTGATTGAAATTATTGATCATAATTCTCATGCGTGGACTAATTTAGCAGACCTATTTCCACGAAATCTAACCGAATTATTTACACGGTGATATATTATATATTTTTGAAAATATTTGTAAAAGTGATCCTGTATCCGTATAATTGTTTTCATGGTCCAATAATGAAAACTATGATCAATTTTTACGACCTAATGGAGATTTTTATTGTTCAGAATCTCTCCATGAAGAATTGAAAAATCTAACGCAGACATTTTCATCTCAGACATTAGAACACTGACATTTACTGAATAATTGTTTCACTGTTTTGTCAGTTGCTGATTACTTTGCAAGAGACAAAAATCATGGACGCTAACACGATGTGAATTTCTTGAAGACGTGCAACTAAGCAGTTATTACTATTGACAAGGCGGATTGTGAAATATTAAATACGATTATAAAGATGTCATCTCGCTTGATATGGCAGCGTGTTATCCAGGAATGTTTCTTGGAATGGGTGAATGCCATACATTTTTTTAAAAAGATATAGGTATCCAACACACGTTATGATCAGAGTCGCGATAAACGGATATATACCGGATTTGAACCGACTGGATTCACTTGTATATAGTCATTGGAGTTGCATAAAGGTTTTCATCCAATTTATTATCCATGGTTTGGTTGAAAGATTGTATTCTTACGATATATGATCAACGCAAAATTAATAATCTTTTATGAAATAAGTGCAGCAATTATATCATATCATTCGCAGATTAAAGTTTGGTTACCACAACGAAAGAAACATAATCCTGATAAAACCGATTTTGTAAACAAAATCGCATATTATCTAGGCAAAATAATAACAGGTAAATTTACCCAAGTAGGACGATATAATCATAAACGACACAATACAAAATTATTATTGGGCGATGCTGAACTTGATTATATAATTTCTGATGCAGCATAGAGAACAATATTTGTTTGTAGAAAAAGGTTTTCTTGTCTAACGGAACAAAATTAGATACAGTTGTTAGTTACATTGAGGGCGAGACACCGCAGTTTACTCATTTAAGAACCTAAATGCTCTCGTATGTTTTGATAAATTTATTATCGATGACAAAATACTTAAAACTGCTGAGTCAATTTTATTATAATCCAGCTTTTGGTGTATCATGGGGCGAATGGACAATTAAACAAGAAAAGTTACATAATGATTCTCAATCAGCCGACGCTGAAAGCAAAGATATCTTTTTTATAAAAATAATCAAACATTAAATATATTATCTGCTCCGTCAGTGTATGATCATGTGACTAGACATAAAATAGTTTATCTCAATGGCCCGGGTCATTCTGGTAAAACAACTCGTGCGATCGAATTATTTTGACAGAGTTTATCAAAATCTGTTGATACGATCGTTTTAAACCCTACACGCAGACTAGCCAGATAAATGAGCAAACGAGTAGTAAAATCGTGCTCATATCATATATGTTTTCGGTAAAAGGAAAAAAATAAATTTATGAACGAGTGGGAGAAAACTACATGCCAATGATCATCATTTAGGATGATATATGTACAGTATTTCGACAATGTTTAAAAATATATCTTGATTGGGTGATGACGAAAATAACTGCTGTGATAATGTGTAGCAATCACGGTCAACCACCACCATTTGTTGGATTGCCTCTGCATGAATAGCTGAAATGTTATATAGATTATTACGACGAAACGGTCGATAATCATAGAGCACTTGATCCAGAATTAAGAGATCTTAGGAAATTAATAGACTACAGCTTCGAGTATATTTCCTGTGGGTTGATTTTGAGTCTACAATTTTAAAATAACCCGACAGGATTATATTTTTTAGTTAAAAATCGTAGATTTTCTAGTAAAACCAGAATAGAGAAAAATTCAGTCAGACCGTGAATCACGTCTATTTATATTTATCGAAAAATCCTATCCAAAGACAATAACTCCATCACACACACACACACACATCTCTGGAGGATTTATCTCCCTTTGGTGTTAGGATATTTCATTCTAAATACTATTCACACCGAATTCTGTTTCCAGTTCGCTTGGAAAGCGCAGATTTATATATATATATATATATATATATATATATATATATATATATATATATATATATATATATATATATATATATATATATATATATATATATATATATATATATATATATATATATATATATTTATATATTCTGTAATATATCGAACCGAGGATATACAAATATCAAAATACTTAACGGCGCTATTCAACGATTGAAATGTTTTTTTCTTCGCCCATATCAACATTTATAGATTTAATAGATTTGCAATTTTGGGTATGTTCCTGTGAGACCGCGTTCGGTATTCTCAATCTGAGAGATAGCTTGAAGATTATGCAATTTGTTATTTGTAAAATCTGAATCAATATGATCAATTACAAGACCAACTTTGAACAATCCATCGAAACATTCTTTTTCCTCCAGCAGTAAATATAAGATATCGATGAGTGCTGACAACCCCTAATGGTGTTTTCAGTCTGCGGTGTTTGACTACACCATCACGAGACGCTTCATAATCGATGATCACGGGATGTGGTTGAAATTCTTGGTTCATTTATGTACGTACATATTATTTGTCTAATTAATTATTTGGTTTAATTATTGTTTATTGAGACTCTATCAATGTATTCTTGAGGTGTTCTTCTGATTTTGTCCTTGACAGAGTCAAGAATGCTTTCAGTGTCATTTTTGGAGTCTTTGATTCGTTTATCATAATAGAGCTTAAGCTACCTGTATCGTTTACCACCACAATTCAGGAACAACTGCGACTTACCTCGCACCCCAACCCCACATCGTATGCATGGTTTTGGACCTAAGCTTCCACGTCGCACACTCCGTGAATGATATCCACAGAATTAATTTCTGCATGATTTGTTATAAACGGTTACTGATCCTATTATAAGCCATTTACAGTAATTCATTATATATAAATTCTTTATTTAAATACTTGTTTTAATTATTATATGAATGAGTTCGAGAGATTATCCAAAATCGAGCCTAGAATTAGTGTTAAATTCAATCTCGATAGAGTTTCCGTAGATACACCAAATAAAGGTCTAATAAGTGAAAGAAGCATGATTGGTAAAACCCATGAAGGGTTTAACGAATTTAAGCGCGATGGTGCATTTCACTGTTGGTCAACATTTAGAATCGCTGATCGTGTTGATGCTACCATGAAAGACCAAAAAGCAGCAGCGATACTATCGCACCTTGATCGTAAAAGTATTTGTTAGAGTGAAATTCATTATCCGTTCAGAAAAAGGAAATTGGATTATTCGTGGTAAATTTGAACCTGTTCTGAAAAATAAAAGAACGTTAACCATGAGTTAGGATTCCAAACCAGGAACGCTAATTGACAAACAGTGTTACGAGAGAGCTTATCCTGTGACCGCGGGTTTTTATGGGATCTATCACATAAGTTTTCTGGGGTATGGAGAGTATGGTGGGTATTTTAAACGTTTTGGGCATCCCACCCACTCCGATTTGCTCGTGTAGTATCTTTCGAGATCGCTAAAGGATGTCATCCAATTTGTTATGTTTGGTTTGGGAGACACATATCTGAAAACCGAAGGGTACAAATAATGTTATTACGGTATATGATTGATTGTAAAATACTTATATCGCTGACTTTCAGTGAAGCAATTATATCATATTACGCGCAGACTGAAATTTGGTTACCACAACCCGATAGTCTAGATAGTATAATTAACGATTACAAAAAAAATTCCATCGTTCGACAAAGAAAATATCATTAAAGTACCCAAGGAGATCCTTAAAGCTAGAAATAAACACGCAAAGGATCTCGGGAAAAGAATAATTGGTAAATTTACCCAGGTTGGAGCATATGATCACAAGCGACATTATTCACGATTAATTCTAGATGATGCTGAATACGATTTTATAATCGTGGATGCAACATCTAGAGGTATATATGTCAATCTTAAAGACTCTTTCTTGTCCAATGGAACAAAAGTGTGTAGATATAAAACTGGTTACTTAAACGGTTGTCGTGGGTCATTGAAGACGGCTCGTATGATCGAATTATTTCGAGGGAAATCAAACATGATTGTGCTAACGCCAACACAGAGACTTGCAAGAGAGATGAAATAGCGAGGAGTTAATGCTTTCACTTATCACAGTTTCTTTCGATGGAATGGTGACGCAGGGACTCCTGATCGAATGGGCGTGAAATACATTCCTGAAATTATTATTTGGGATGAGATATGCACAGTGTTGTTAGAGATATTTAAAATAATTCTCGGGTGGTTGTTACCAAAAAATACAGCTGTGATAATGTGTGGCGATCATGTTCAACCACCACCATTTGTCGGTTAAGAATTTTGTAGATTATTATGAAGACATTAATACTGATCATAGATCTCTTGATAAAGAATTAAGTTCAAGAAATTAACTAGATTACAAACGGATAAAATCCAGTGTGAAATAGTGCGTGAAATAATTTCAGAAACCCCATTAAATGACTTTTGGGAAGCATGGAGACCAAACAAGTTGATAATGGCAAGTAGAAAGATAGTCAGAGACACACTTCAGATGAAGTTATTTGAAACCCACAAAGACACATTTGCAACACTTCCAGTGCCATTATGTTATAGGCCTACGGTTACAGGAAGACAGAATATCAAAATTGATATTCCAGGACAAACTGAGAAGCAGATTTTCGTGTTAAATGATATTGTGTTGGTTGATATCAGTGTTGTCGAAGATGCATTGCGCTCTGATAAATCTCCATGGACGCTTGGATACGCAAAGACGATACATTCTTAGCAGGGATGTACTATATCCGATACCATTGTTTAGATCGTAAATGATCGCATTGAGTGGTCAAATTTAGTTTACTTGGGAGTATCCAGAGTACGAAGAATAAATAAACTTCGAAGAGTTGTTTTAGATGATAATGACACCACAGTGATATTGTCTACGATGACATAATGAGAAAAGAACTCGCTGGTTATAAACAACAGGATAAAAAAAAGAGAATTTGATATTGATGCTGAATTTATAATTACGCTGAAACAACAACAGAATAATCACTGCGCGAGTTGGAATTGTATCATGCGTTGGCAGTATTCGGATAAAGATCCTAGCCAATTTACCGCAGACAGAAAGGATAATAGTCGTGGTCATACCAGAGATAATGTGATGTTGACCTGTTTTGAGTGTAACAGACGCAACGGCGCTTGTTAAGACCACGCGGTGGTAATTGAGTATCTTCGGGCATCACTTGTAATTGTTCACGTGTAAATCCTAGCTGAGGAGCAGTTGAATCTAATCTATAGATTGCGGGTCTACCCGTGGATCTTGTTATGTTAGATATTTTATGTGCGTTGACACTTCAAATAGGATCAGTAGCTCTTTTTTACCACCTTCAAGCTCTCCTGGTTCATATAAATATCTCGCAGTGACATTGCCGAGTATTCGTTGTTTTGAAAAATCATTTTGTGGTTTTTGTACGAGTATATACTATTTTTGATATCGTTAATAGGTTTCATATTGATTGTTCGAGAAATTTTATTATTTAATGCAGATATCACATCTGGTAATCTCTTGATCCATTCACGAGATCGTTTATCCTGGATAAATTGCTTTGCGTATTGATATCCAAAGAATCGTTCAGCATGTGTCCGATTAAATCATTCAACAATTGCCTGATCGCGATGTAGTGCAGTACGTCCTCGTCGTATCATGGTATTATGATGCTTCATTGTTGATAACACTACACCCTGAAATTCTTTGCCAGGATCAACCTGCAATAGATTTGGCCACTGCAGAGGACCTCGTCGATAAATTCTTTCAAACGCAGAAGCTACTTCAGTTGATGACTTTGTCGTTAATGGTACAGCTTGTTTGTATCTAGTCGCAACATCAACTACGGTTAACACATACTTGTATGTGAGTTTATTAACAATATCATGCGGCAGAAATGATATATCATCCTGATGAACCTCATTAGGGACGCTGACATCAAAATTTGCGAAGTTAATTTGTTTAGGTGGAGGTAGATTAATCTGCCATATCGTCTGTTTGGATAACCAATCCGCCGCGGTGGTATTTTTTTCTTTGCAGCGTTAGCGAGTTTATCGATTGCTTATTTACCCCATCCAGTATACTCTAGGGTAATAATCGATATATTCCATGATGTTATTAATTACCAGCACCAAGCATTAATTTACTTTTCATCGCCGATTTTATCAACCACAAAGCTAATTTTTCCTTAAGGATTTATCAGTGATAGAATTTAACGCATGAATCAATTTCACATCTGCGATATGTCTGTGTTACAAATTGCTGCTTTTATAACTATCGTCATGAGCATGACACACCTTATCAATAGCGTTTATTGGATATTCACCAGGTTGGGATTGGTCTTGGCCATCAAGTCTGATGTCAAGTCTGGTTCCAGGGCCACAATAACTATACCCTGGAAGGTGTTTATCTCCTGGATATTTTGCCTAATGAGTCACGGAATGTTTTGTCAATTTTTCTGCAATATCATCTCCTCGGTTTTTAAAAAAATCATTACACGATTTCATAGAAACAAATCTTAATCTTTTTGTACTACATTGTACACACTTACCAGCAAGTGTTGATCTGTTATTGCTTGTTGTAATTGTTGTCAAGTCGTTTGTGCTAGTACGCGTCTTACATTTCACACAATATAGATCCATAATTTATTTACAATAACATGAATGTAATTGAATTTTCGGCGAAAAAATTCCACGAGAACCCCATAAGCATCATGCAGTGCTACCAAATTATATTTGCATGATTATAATCGGACCATCTGGAAGCGGAAAAAAAAACACAATTGTTACTTAATTTGATAACAAGATAGATGAAATGGGATAGACTATATTTGGTAGCCCTAGTGTAGACGATCAGCGATGTTTCGAGGTGTTAAAAGATTGTAACGAGAAAGCAAAATCGGAAATCGATGAGGATAATATTAAATTTATAACCGATATCGAATAAGCACCGAGTATTGATTCTATTGATGGAAGTATTCTCAATTTAGTCATATATGATGTAGTGATGTTAGATAAACAAGCAAACCCTACCAGGATATTTCCAGAGGTAGACATAAAAATACTGATGTTGTATATGTTACTCAGAGGTATACACAAATACCAAAAGTGATCAGGGTAACTGTAATATATTTGCTGTATTTAATGGAGTTGACACTCATACGCTACGAAATATTCACCAGACCTGGTGCAGTAAAGATATGGATTATACTCTCTTTAGAAATTTCTTTAGTCATGCTAAGTCGGTCCCACATGGATTTATAAGATAAATTTGCTGGACTCTAGATCAAGATATCGTATCGGACTTTATAAAATATTTGGTTAAAACCATAACAGTTTCGGTCTCCGTAGAGGCTTTGAAAACTCGGTCTATTTACTCTCTGAGTAGAGGTTTAATTTTTGTTTGAAAACTTGGTCTGTTCACCTTCACCCCACGCCACACCCACCCCTGGTTTTGTCTTAATTAGTTTCGGTTTATTTTTTGATTTTGTCTGAATTAGTTTCGGTTGATTTTTGAATTTGTCTGAATTAGTTTCGGTCTGTTCACCCCTCTTGCTGCTATGCGTGATATAATTTCAGAAACAAATAGAAACGATGTTTGGAGACCAGATAATTTGATAGTTGCAAGTAGAAAGATAGTTCGTGATATACTTCAACAACAATTGCTTTCGTTACATATGGAAAACGTTTCAAATGTACATGTACCATTATGTTATTGCTATGCAGATACACGCAAACAGAATATCGGCGATTATATACCAGAATGGTCAGAGAAGCAAAATCTTGTGCTAAATGATATCATTTTAGTGCTTTCAATGTTGCTAAGAGCGGATTAAAGGAAGAATTCCGTGGACGCTAGGACACGCAATGACAATTCATTAATCTCAAGGATTAACTATTTTTATTTGGATCGTCGATGATCGCATGAAATGGTCAAAGTTAGTTTATCTAGCAGTGTCTCCAGTCAGAAGAATATTTCAGTTGCGGAGGATTACCGCTGTCACCAATAACGATGTTGTTAGCGGTGATATAGTAAGAAAACAAACTAGTTAATTATAAACAACGTGACCACAAAAGAAGCGCACCTTTGATCTTGATGAAATTGTCGTGACATTAACACAATAGTGTTTTGGCAATATTGAAATAATGATCCAAGACAATTTTCGGTAGATAGTAGTCTTGGTTACATGCGCGAAAATGTAACGGTCAGTTCTTGAGTAAAATCTTAGTCGATGCGCTAGTTAAGTAAAGACGTGGGCAAATGTTTATCTTCGGGAATTTCTGTTCACGGACAAATTCTCTTTGAGGAGTAGTTTAATCTAATCTGTATGTTGCAGATTTACCCGTGGATCGTACCATGCTGGAAATTATATGTGCTGTAATACCCCAAATAGGATCTGCCATTCTTCTTTTAAATATCAATTTCTATTTCATCAGGTTCATATAAATATCTTATTAGCTGGTTTATAAAATTCATGTCGCGGTATTGGTATGTTGTTTTAGTAATCGCATTACCGGGTTTTAACAAAGTTATTCGAGTAATTTCATTATTTAAAGCAGTTGAGGAGCAGTTGAATCTAATCTGTATATTGCAGGTCTACCCGTAGATCTTACCTCACTTGAACTTTTATGTGTAGTTACACCCCAAATAGGATCAGTCGCTCTTTTGTTACCATCTCCAAGTTCAGTTACCCAATACTGGTTGTTTTCTAGAAACATGTCATTGTATTGGTATATATTGTATTTTAATCTAATTGATAAATGTCATGGAAATCACACTAGTAACCTCTTTATTTAATACAGCTATCACATATGGTAGTCTTGCAACCCATTCACGAGATCTCATATCTTTGTGAAATATTTCGATTGCATAGTTAATTCAAATAACCGCTCAAAAGTGTTCGATTAAATCGTTCAACGATTGCCTGATCACGATGAATTGTGATATGTCCTGGTCTAACTTTGACGTCATGTTTTTTCGTCAGAGATGTGACTGTACCAAGAAATTATTTGCCATGATCAGCCTATAATAGTTGTTGACATCGCAAGGGTGGTCGTTGATACATTCGTTCAAAAGCTAATGCAACTTCATCAGCCGTTTTAATTATTAACGACACTGCTTCCTTATATTCACTCGCAACGTCAACGACAGTTAACGTGTATTGTATGTTTATTGGCGTCTACCAATTTCAATAGTATCATGAGGTAAAAACAGAAAATCAGCATGATGCACTACATTAGAAATATTGACATCAAAATGCGCTTTTTGAATTTTTGGTAGTGGTTGATACATTTGCTATAGCAACAGAACGTGTAACATTTGCTGTATAAGCGAATTTACAAATCACTTCTCTACCCCTCTAATATCCTCTTTGGCTATAATAAATAGATTTCGTTATAACACTATATGGTTGATTAAATATCAGCCCCTAATGCTAGTTTACCTTTCATTGAGGATCTTACCAGCCAATTAGCTAATGATTACTGATATTTTGTTGTTGAATTTAGCGAGTGTAACAACTTTTCATTTGTAATATGACGTTGTTGTAAATTTGGATTTTATACGTTACATCATGAACGTGAAATGCTTGATCAATATCAATTACTGGATACTCTCCAGGGTTTGATTGATCGCGTTCATCTAGTTGGATATCAAGTCGGGTCCCTGGACTACACTAATTATATCCAGAAAGATGTTTTTCTCGTTTATCTCCTGGGTAATTGGCCCATGGTGGTCGTGGAAAGTTTGACATTAATGCAGTAATATCACCGCCATCTTTATATTGAATTTTAGGTAAAAACTTTGACTAAATCAATGGTTGGTGTTTTAAATCGACAACATAAACAATGTAAATCCATATATTTATAATATGGCTGTAATATATTTTTCAGCATCAAAGAAACAAGAACCAGTCAAACGTCATCCAGCGCTATTCAAGTATTTTAGAAGGGTAATAATAGGTCCATATGGGTCTGGTACAACGCGATTATTATTTAGTCTAATAACGAGATGGCTCAAGTGGGATAAGTTACATTTAGTAGCTCCGTCAGAGATGCTGCATGGTACTTAATTATTTTAAATTAAAACGCATAATTATTAAATAAAGATGGTGATGATAATATTGATTTTATCACCCATATTAATGAAGCGCCGAGTGTTGATGAACTTGATGGATTTATAAATAACTTACTTTTTATAATGATGTATAGGTAGACAAACAATCAAATCCAGCAAGAATATTTTCTCGAAGCAGGCATAAAAATACTGATATAATTTATGTTACTCAGCGATATACACAAAATCCTAAAGTGATCAGAGAGAACCGCAGTATTGTAGCTGTATTTCGTGGAGTCAATTCACATACTTTAATATATATTCATCCAATATGGTATTCCGGGTATATGGATATAATTATGTTTTATATTTATAACCGTAGATTTAACATGACCCTAGGTTGCAATATCGTATATGTCTTGATAACATTTTTGGGAAAGAAATAGCGGTTTGTCTGATATAATAATAATGATCTAATTAGTCACACACGTATGAAAACATCAGAGAGGGTGAATAAGACCTAATTGAAACGTCAGGTGGGTAAACATAACAAACATACAAATTTTAAGAAGAAATAAACAACCGACAAAAGATAAAGTAACAAAAATAAACTAACCCCATTAGAGAAACTCTCGGTATGTTAGTGACCGGTGTGGCGTTATTGACCTTGTATTTTTAATTTTTCGTAGGAAGCGTTTTCTAATAAGCAAATGACGTTTCAGCAAAAAGGTCTCTTTATCCTCATTGTTGCTGATTTATGTATAGTTTTGAACAATGGTATTATGACGGAGATTACCGGCGTGTGTGGGTGGGGGTGGGGGAGGTACAATAAAAAAAAGAGATATATCAAGTTTTAAGAACACATATAGAATCTGAACTTTCCAGGTTTTAGGATATAACAGTCTTGCTTAATTTTAACTTACATGGTCTCGAGGAGGTTTGAAAATATATGTGGGGAATCATAAAATAAAAGATCTAGTTTACCCTTGAAATAATTTTTTTTAGATAGTCAAAGAAAAAAGTTCTTCATTTAAATTTATAGTTTTTGTTTTAAATTCAACAAGTATACGCATGTTCATATATTAAGTTCCCTGATTAAGAGCATGCGCGTGTTATTGATAGGTTCAAAAAGTAGTTTTAAATAGAACGAAATACAAATTGTAATCTATAACATTTGTATTATAGTCCAACTCGTCTTCAATAACTGTATTGCCTTTTTAATCGTTATTATATTGAGAGGATAATCTCCCCCCCCCCTCCCCTGCAGAGTAGACATATCTGGTTATATGGATGTTAGCTTCCTGTTTAAATATCATGTGATTGAGCCATTGTATTCCTCGGCAAATATTGGCAGATAAGATGGCGTGTCTTGTATGCAGAACAAAAAGACCGCTGTGCATACAGAAGCAGAGAAGATTAGTGTAAATACTATTATTCTATCTCTACCATGATTACACTAAATCATCTGCCTACTATGTACAGATAACTCTAAAGTACACAGATTGTAAATATGGTTGTCTGCAATCTATTGGTTCGAAACTCATATTATCGGTGGGCGATCTAGGATAGGTCAAGTTGCTTATTGTCTCTTTTATCAATTGAAATACAAATGCTCCAAGCATTTATATGACCAGCTGAAAGCAAGTCTTGGACAGTACACGACTTTAAACAGACCAAATTACTCGTTATTGTTAATAATATCTGTGAAATAATTCGGGTATAAAATCAAGTCATGCACGACAGCGAGAAGTCGACAAGAGTAAACTGATGACACCTTATACGTGGTCACGTGGTTTTGATGATATTGGGACAGTTGACATGTAAAACATCACAGTGAATTTCTAAGAGTCACATAACCAATCGTATTCCTGTCTGGATTGAACAACACACGTGTGAGACAATATTACGTTAAAGAAAATAATAATTTCATGTAAAGACACAATTAAAGGTAAGACTTAGTAATACCTCTTATATTTAAGAATATTATTTCATGGGCATAAATATACGGGACTAGAAAAGAAAATATAGTGGTACTGCTAATTAGGAGTACTAATAAAACTTAACTTATATTATATTAAATGTAAAGCTGTTTACCTTGGCATTAAATTATCTATACTTATGTTCCTTACATTGATTTATCTATACTTATATTTCTTACATTCATTGATCTATACTTATGTTTCTTATATTCATTGATCTCTACTTATGTTTCTTACATTCATTGATCTATACTTTTGTTTCTTACATTCATTGATTTATACTTTTGTTTCTTACATTCATTGATCTATACGTATGTTTCTTACATTCATTGATTTATACGTATGTCTTTCACATTCATTGATCTATGCTTATGTTTTTACATTCATTGATCTATACGTATGTTTCTTACATTCATTGATTTATACGTATGTCTTTCACATTCATTGATCTATGCTTATGTTTTTACATTCATTGATCTATACTTATGTTTTTACATTCATTGATCTATACGTATGTTTCTTACATTCATTGATTTATACGTATGTCTTTCACATTCATTGATTTATACTTATGTTTCTTACATTCATTTATCTATACTTATGTTTTTTACATTCATTGATCTATACTTATGTTTTTTACATTCATTGATCTATACTTATGTTTCTTACATTCATTGATTTATGCGTATGTTTCTTTCACTAAGTGATGCAGATGTATATTTCTTACATTCAGTACGTTTGTTTTTAATATTCAATGATCTAGGATTATTCTTTATGCATTTAATGATCAAGATATATGTTTCTTACACTGTATATTCTCGATGTATATTTCTTAACTTCAATTATCCAGAAATATGTTTATAATATGCGGTATCTACATTAAATAATCCAGATATAATTTTCTAACACTCTATATTCTAAATTTATATTTCTTACATTCATTGATCTATAGATAATTTTGCATTGCACCATTTATACATTAGAAAACAGACATAGATACAATCACTAAATCATATTTACTTTCATATTATCTGTTTTCCTTGCTGAATTGCAGTTACCGGAATGAACAATACCGAGACTCCATCAAAGACAGTCTTACAAGTCGAACTCAATGACCACATGCTAAATGCTATAATTCCGACAATATCGTACGTTGCTGTGTTGATGATTATTGGTGTGGTTGGCAACGTCTGTAGTCTGTATTTCTATGGTTTTAAATGCAAGCAAAAGCCTAATATTGTGTTCATCGTGGTGCTAGCCGCAGCGGATTTATGTATGTGTTTGCTGTCCATGCCAATGGAAATCGCCGACATGGCCATGTTCTATGTTTTTACGAATGTCCCGGCGTGCAAATCACTTCGTTTCTTGACTCATTCTATCTCCATATTCTCAGTCTTAATCCTGTTGGTCATTGCGTTGGAGAGACGCAGAGGTATTTGCTCTCCGTACAAAAGAAAACTCTCGTTGGTCCAAGCAAAGTTGGCATGCGCCCTAAACGCAAGTCTAGCTTTGTTTTTATCCTGGCCGATGGTAATATTTTATGACGTCATACATGTAAATATAACACACTATGAGTTTGTGCAGGTCGAAGTATCGGACTGCACTGTAAGAAAAGATAGCTCTCTCCAGATTTATTTATACATCATAAACTGTCTATATATATTTGGTTTTGTAGTTATTGCCACCATCATAACGGTATGTTATTGTTGTATCGGTTATACTGTTCTTAAACATAGAGCACTTCAGCGTCATGTACAAAGTTTCCAAATGGTTTCCAATTACATAGCTAGATCATCTTCAGCCACAACTATGGGCAGTGATAGAAGAGTTTCAATAGGAAACCATCACAAATCCTACAAATATCGTTACAATAGCTCAAATAAAAGATCAACAGAATGTACGATTCCGACAGTAGACTCTGTGACTGAACTGATTACAGCGGAAGTTGCAGAAAATGATATTGTAGATCACGGACCCTTGAGCAGAGACGCCAATGTCGGTAACCAGTCCGGTGTGTCATATCTATCGGAATTATCACATAGTCAAGACAGAGACATGGGAACGAATGGAGCGACCATGTATTTCGATTCCATTATGTCGAACAGTGGTACATCCTCGATTGAGATCGACATACAAGTTACAGTGCCTGCGCGGGAAAGAGTTGCACCGGTTGAATTAATCTCAGGGATCAGTTCCACAAAATATACTCTAATCATGTTTGTGGTTACCCTGTTGTTTGTGGTGAGTTTTCTGCCTTTCCTCGCTCTTTCACTCTGGAGAACGTTGATCAATCGCAGCGAAGTGGCAGATATGACGGACAAAGAACTTAACATCTATTCCATCGGTATAAGATCGTACTTGATTAGTTGTTCCGTCAATCCTCTCGTTTATGGTCTATTTAACACCAAATTTCGACAGTTTTTTATCAACATTATACGTACATGCATTCGAACATATCATAATTGACATAATCTCCATATCAAAATTATAAATACAATTTGGTAATTTTCAAACAATTAGCTTTTTTTTTGGTGGTTTATTAGGATTTCTAACGTAGTTTTAACAATTATTCAGTCATATCGCTACGATACCTACAGTGAGGCAGTTTATAGTAATGTCTAGCACTGGGGCGTCTCGCCGTAGACATGAAGCATGATGTCCCACCCAGTCACATTATCCTGACACCAGACTTTTAGTATATTGGTGTCATCAGAACGTTGCACAACCTTATATAGATATTCGAAAGAAATTACTTGTGAAATTTAACGTTTATCTATTTCTTAACATAACTCAAAAGATGAGTGATCGACTTCTTCAAAATGTTGTAATCTTCAACACACACCTCTCTCTCTCTCTCTCTGACAGACACCTCTCTCTCTCTCTCTCTCTCTCTCACACACACACACACACACACACACACACACACACACACAGAATTATAATGTCCTAATCTGTGCATCAATTGCTTAAAGTTTTCTTGCTCTAGGGCAATATCAGCCTGTATTGATGGACTGATCAAGTAATGCGTTTTCATGTTGATTAGAGTGATTAAAGTTTGATTTAATAAAGATTTACCGTGTTTATTCTTGCATTATTCAAACAACCGATACTGTTTCCGGACGAAATCGGTGTTATGTCAAGGATTACCATAGAAACCATCTAAACGTTTTGGTTTATTAAAACCTGATATCATCCATCCTTCCATACATTACTGCATTTAATAAAGAGCTTGTTGATTTGTTTTTTTTTAACATGTGTAACCTTTGCCTTAAAGAATTACTTGTATATACGATTTTATATGTGAGATATAGAAAAATGTCTGGTCAGTCAGCTACTGACAGTTTCCATGCTTCCTGTCGAAAGCAAATTATAAAAATGGTTATACTTGAAGTCTGCGTTTCGTTGTTTCGGGTTTGCTTTTAGGTCTTTTTATATAACACTTCAGTGGTTGCATAATTATAAAAGAAGGGTCTACACCTAACACATTTAAAGACCATCTACATCATGAAGGGTGGCAGAGAGAGAGAGAGAGAGAGAGAGAGAGAGAGAGAGAGAGAGAGAGAGAGAGAGAGAAATACGCCTAAGCAGGCTAGAATTATTTTCAAAAAGGCAGATTCCTGTCCTACATGGGGAACAAGTACTTTCCAAGTACTTTCCAACGTATTTTCGCTCACACTGATGTACTTAAATATCTCACTATAAAATATATTTATAAAGAAAATAACACCTGGGTTTGTAAACAGAACGCTTTAGACAGGTGAACATGTAGGTGGGACTTGTAAATTTTCTCAACCAAATTGTCCTGGACAAGCTGATTTAAAATAAATTTAATGAACCCAATGTATTGCAAATATTAAAAATGTGTATAATATAATTGGATAGTGATACATCGGTGCGGGGAAAGTACAAACCAACTGAAAGACATATGCGACATTTTTCGATAAAGCTCCAAAACACCAAAAAGTATAGTTTGAAAGAAAATAATTATATAAAACAAACAAAGGTTTTGATTCTTAAAAAAAAAAAAACAAGAATGAAAAAGCATATGGAATAGGTACTACAACAGAACTATGAAAAACTAAAATGTGAGTGTATTTCACTTTGAGAAAAGCAAGACAAACGGTAGCGCTTTTTTAAAATTACGATATGGAGGCACTAACACGCATCTTATTTAAAGGGACAATATTCCAGCTGAATCAAACAAGTAAGAAGGGGCATCAACAGTTTGGATCAATCTTTCGTTCATTTGACAAGTGATACATTTTTGGAAATCCTTTCTCTATTATACTATTAAGGTCCATGACACGATCATTTGACAGATAACGAAGTTCAGGAATATAATATGCTTGAAACCAGAACACCATCGAAAATTTATCTCCAAAGATCTGTTATTGATCCCGAAACCAGATGGAACGAACAAGGAACATTCCAAAACATAATCAAGAAAACAGCTACGTTGTAGTATCTGAGCATGTACATGTACAGATAGTCCAAACACAATATAACAGCAACAAAATACAGCATAAATACACATACAGAATACTGGAGTTTAATTGATTTATGGCAGATATCATTGATAGGGAACATGGCAAAGAAATGACACCAAATGGAGCTATACCATAGAAAAAGTAGTACGAGCCATCAAACTTTCGACCTGGAAGCAAAAAGGACAGTATCCTTTCAAAGAGACTGAACATGTAGGCATCCATCAAACAAGCAATAAACGTTAATGAAACAAACTCAGCATATTTTAACAAAATTTGGTTTAAAATTCTTAAACGCTACAACAGACTATAAGAAATGTCCGCAACATGGAATACGTTCTAAAACTACTCAAACTAAATTAAAACTACGAACAATTATATAATGCATACAAGAATGAACACTTATGTAATGCATACAAGAATGAACAATTATGTAATGCATACAAGAATGAACACTTATGAAATGCAAGCATATTATAAGAACGAACAATTATGTAATACGTACAGCTGCTACGAATGAACAATTATGTAATGTGTACAGCTGATAAAAATGAACAATTATGTACTAAGTATAGCTGATAAGATTGAACACTTATAAAATGCGTACAGATGATGAGTCTGTATAATTATATATTGATAGATTAAACATTTCAGAGAAGTTCTATCGGTAAACATATCAATGATGTCAAGAGATGTGAAGCTTTAATTAGAAAAAAACATGTTTGAGCCATATCTCGAACGACACGCTTGTTTAATGGTTAACATTCGAAATTATATTTCAGATGTGGAGTATTCTGAACTAAATTGGTATTTGTAATGACTGAGACCAAGACGTTGACGTCTGAAATATCTGAGAAGCAAAAAATAAATATAATTTTTATTACAAATATTTAATCCATTAACAAGTCAGATTAACAGGCTGATTCCGTCTTATTGACTCTACTGAAGTATTATTGAGTAACTGTGGCAGCAACAGGGGTTATATCCTTTAGAGTACCGAAACAAAAATGATTACGTATGTATGCAAAAATCACATGAAAGACAAAGCTAAGGCTGTGTACAAAGTTTTGATTGGCAGATCAAGACCATGATGCATTGACCTACAGATCAATACAATGATACATTCATTGACAGACAGATCAATACATTGATACATTCATTGACAGACAGATCAAGACCTTGATAAACTCATTCATGGAAAGATCAAGACTTTGATACATTCATTGGAATGACTCATATGATTTCTTTTTTTAAATATTACAAATATGATGCATTGACTGACAGATTATGGTTAAGATACATTCATTGACGCGAAAAGTTATGTACATGCATTGACATATCAGGATTATGATACATTAAATGGAAATATCAAGACTATACAACATTCATTAAAACACTTGAATATGTACTTTTGAATCTAGAACAATACCTAGCAGAAGCTTTTCAATTTAAAGCGTTGATCGATGATGGTATTGAAGATGAAATGCTGTAAAATGGAGATAAGTTATGAGATTCAGCCAAATTAGGATACATATATAGGGTACATACGTAACAAACTGCTAATATAGGGTACATACGTAAAAAGCTGCTAATTTAACAATTATTACAATGTTTTTTTTTCAAAGACATCTGTATTTATTAAATGTTCAAAGTATAGATAGATATAATACTTTGTTGTAAATGCATTTAATAATGAGATAAAGTACAAATCACACAGTACTTATTCATTTCATGTTCCACGATGATCGTGCCATTGGTCATGTATTGAAAAGTTATTACAACATTTTTTCATTCATTGTTTTAATCATATTGAACGGTATTCAGCCGCATAGTGCCTTCCATTATGTTTAGCTATTAAACTGGAATTTTAGAAACAATCAAACTATGAGCAATCGTGCTTGAACATATCGATTTGGAAGAGGTGATTAGATTGTTTACTTAGAGGTTTTTATTTCCACTCTCGCGCTATAAACCTAGTGGCACAATTGCAAACAGCTGATGGCCCATCGTCACTGTCCAGGAGCATTCGATTCATGTCGTCAAATTGAGATGTTCTTTACATTTGTCCATAAAACTTGATCAAAAAATACATAGCTGCCTCAGTTAAGAACGACATAAGTCGCATATAAATATCACCTATTCTAATATTTCATACACCTCGTTTTCTTTCCCACCAAGAAACGTGCACAATCCATAAATCATCAAAACAGGTAAAGTTTGGACAATTAGTAGTCAATTAATTGAAACTAAGTGAACGAGAAACAAATGGCTTGACTTGTTTTGAAAATAATGCTAGCTACTTGTGATAAAAGTACATGTGTAACGAAGTAAATGGGTAATCCATGGCTAGAGAAAATCCAATCCTAATGTTGGTGCGAAAAGTATACCGGTTGGTCTTGTTTCATTTTAAAGCAGTCGATGGAAACGTTCCAGACCATTTAAATCCTGTTACGACTTTGACTGACAAGAAACATATAATCCAGGAAACAAAATTATAACTTTTCCACGTTTCAGAAATGTATAGTTATTCCACAATGTTTCTGCAAATAATTGCTAGTGTAACTATTGTTTTATAAGCATATTATGGACTGGTTTGAAACTAACTTTTGAAATATCTATCTTCTTATTGAAAACCATTCATTTTTGTTTCTTAAAGAAGCAACTCTCGTTCAAATATCTACTTAATCAGGTAAATTGTAAATATACAGCATTTTTCTTGTGAGAACAAGTCATATATTTGTTTCAGATAAAAAATTCTTCTCGCAATATGACCAAACGTAACACTGCTCGATATTTGAATGTTTCTGTTTCAAACACGACCAATACATACTTATAAAACCAGGAAATATCCGGACAGGCAGCCAAGGACAATAACTACATCGCTGTGTACGCAATATCACGATGTGTTGGACAGTATCTTAAGCATACACGAGCAGATGAAGACCGTATTAGTGTCACTCCGGTCATAGTCAGGTTAGACATTTTAAATCTTAAATCAATGGAAGTGTGTATGTGTGTCGGTGTGATTTTGATTTTTAAAGTAGCTTTACAAATATCCAGTCTACGATGTCAGCAGTGTGGCCGTTTGTAGAGATGTTTAACACAAGCGGTATCATGCCATAGACATGTTGCATGATGTTCCACTCAGTCACATTGTCCTGACACCAGACCGACCAGTCCTAACACTAATCTCTTAACGCTGAACGAATAGAGAAGCTTATAAAGTCCTTTGTATGACCCGGCCTGGGCTCGAACTCACTACTTCCCACATTTAAAGCGGACGATCTAACCACTAGGCCACCGAAGCGGTCAATGAGTGAAATGACTATGTTCTGTGCATTTCGTTTATCAGTTTAAAGATTTTCGTTTTTGAAAATCGGTAGGAGGGTGTATAAACATATGGGGACTTATGCACAAACTAACGTCATAGAGTAAAATACAAAGAGTATTCAGAAAAGAGGAAGAAAAAACACAATCTCATAGAAAATGGTTGACTTGTTTTCCATTCTCTTGAAAATGGTTGGCTTGTTTTCCATTGTCTTAAAAGTGGTTTACATCATTTAATTCTCATGAAAAAGGTTGACTTGTTTTCCATTCTCATGAAAAATGGTTGACTTGTTTTTCATTCTCTTGAAAATGATTGACTTTTTCTATTTTCTTATAAACTTGGTTTTGATCAAAGGTGCGCTAGTACAGATCATATGTAAGTGTCTGAGATTAAACTAAAGATCAGATGTGGTAAAATAACATAGTTGATATAAGATCCGGGGTAAAATTAATCTTTCTTTCTCTCTCTCTCTCTCTCTCTCTCTCTCTCTCTCTCTCTCTCTCTGTATATATATATATATATATATATATATATATATATATATATATATATATATATATATATATATATATATATATATATATATATATATATATATATATATATATATATATATATATAGATATATGGATTCTGTACAATTTTGGCAGCGTGTTTAAGCATAGATTTAGCATTGTGCGTAAGTTAGGGTTCTGGCCTTGGTGACGCGGGTTTGGATCCAAATTTGCCAAGGGCTGTCAACGTTCTTAGTGATTTTGTACAACTTTTATGTATATGTACACGATGTTACCAAGCCCTCTTATAAACTAAAATATACATTTCTTAAGATGCAACTAGAACCCGAGAGTAGGGAACACACAACTCTGTCAATACCAACTCAAAACCAGCTTCGAACCATTACAATTAGAATATCAAATGCATAGTCACGGAGTGTGAAGCCAGCGTGTAAACAGTGATTGTTTGTACCACGACAATGTATACCTCAGGTCATCTACATTTCTTAGGTCTAAACAAGACTGTGTCAGCTACGAAAAGAAAACATCGGGACTTTTAATTTAAAAAAGGACGCACTTCAGTTACTAAGCAAGGTTGCAATCAATATGAATCTTATTGAACTTATTTTTTTACCTCAAGAACAAACAGTTGTCGGAGGCTTAACTATTCATAAGGCAGATATTTTCTATCAAGGTATAACAATTTTACCAGTAATAAAGAAGAATTAGAAGTGTTTATACAATGCCAACTTGTGAAGCAATTATAGTTCGTAATTATATTAATAAAAAAATAACTGTGATAGAACCTCAAATGGTGCCGACCTGGGAAAATACCGATACCAGATATTATTTTAAAAACTAAATGAAATCACAAAGAGGGTAGGGTAGCTTATAAAATATGTTGCTATAAATGCAGTTTTAGGAATCGTTGTTGCAGCAGCTTCTGGCATTGGTGTAGCGGAATAACAAATGCATTAACTAGTACATGTACACCAGTCGGAATGGTAGGAGCCATATCAGTTGTATTCTGTATGACTGGCGGCGATAGTAACAAAATTCGTCACGGCTGAATTAATAAGCACCTGCAATTTCAGAACTTCTCCTGGCTGAAAATCAGTCACAATATAAAGTTTAAACAGTACTCGATGGAAATTTACGATAAAAGAATATGATTGTTGGGTTTGGCACCGCGTTGGCAAAAATGGATATAAGAACGCGACTTTGGATACGAAACCGATGCTTTAGTTAGCCAAAACAGGTGATTAATGTACAGCTTATAAAACTGAGTAAATAATTAAATGTTTCCTAGTGTATATCGATCAGTAATCTGCATTTTTGCAACTGTATTTGTCTGACGCCAGCAGACTTTGCTTTGCCAAAAAGTAAAGACCCCTCTTAAAATTTTTAAAAAAAAATATCCAAAAACAAAACAAAACGTTTATATAACCAACGCGCACTGATAAAACAATCACTGTCTGTGACATTGAGTTTGCCATTGACTTACCCTCGCTGGTACACAATAGGTTTTGTCAAATATACATTGCGACACCTACTTAAGTACTAGTAAGCTGTATATTTTTACTTCGTAATAAAAACATCCACACCCCAAAAACAATAAATATTAAAGCAAACTGCAGTTCACCTTTAGCCCACCTTCACAAAGCAATTGCAACAATACAAATATTTTGAAACTAGCTGCAACACACGTTGAGGAGTGTTTTTATGTGGTTGGTATGTTGTCGACGTGATTAACTTTAATTGTCTCTGTGTCTTGTTGGCATACGTTAGTCTCGGGAGACGAAATAAGTGTACCCAAGAGAGATGTCCCGGTTGTAAGTCTGTAATGGCTATGTAGCCCACCATGAGAGTGATAGTACTTGCTGCACTTGAAAGTTGAGTCTGGTTTCTGTTGGAGCTGCATCCTCTTTCCCCGAGATCGTTTTTCATTAGCTAGCAAGAGTAGCTTGTCTTCTCCGGCTTTCAAACCAGTGGTCAGAGCGTGTATCCAGCTGGGTCTGTCTAGAGCAAGCTCTTCCCAGGTGTTGTCATCGATGTTATGGGCTTTCATGTCGCGTTTGCAGACATCCTTGAATCGGAGATTTGGCCGTCCGATTGACTTTTTGCCAGATGCATGTTCCGAAGAAAGAAGGGATTTGGGGATCCGTCCATCATCTATCTAACGGATATGGCCCAGCTATCTGATGCGACATTGGCGGAGAAGTGTGACCAAAACTGAATCTTGGCACGTTCAAGCGTCCCGGTGTGTTACCCGATTATTTTTTCAAGTGATCTCGAGTATTCGTCAGAGACATTCGATTGTGAAATCTTAGTGTTCAGTGTCAGCATGCTGATGTTCCACACTCTCTGTGACAACCTGGAGTTGTTGATGCCTTTCCAATCTACTTGATGAGTTCAGCATCGAGCGATAGGTTGTTGGTGATGGTAGAGCTGAGGTCCGTGAACTAACTGACTACCTTAAATTCGTAATTGTTGATAATAATGCTTGGGGTCCGTGTTCTGCGCTATCACGTTTGTTAAAGGCTGATGGTTGTTCCAAGCTCAACGCATGCTTTAGCAACGCGGCCCATCAGATGCTATAACTCACCTTCTGTGCGAGTGGCTAATACAGTATCATCTGCGACGAGCATGTCCCTGATGCCTGCTTCATGCACGTTGCTTTTTATCTTCAGTTGTGATAGGTTGAACATTTTGTCGTCTGATCGCGTGTGCAAGCAGATCCATTATGTGGACGTCCCAAAGGCATGCTTGAGCAGGACAGCGAGAAGATGTCGAAGTGCTGTGGTGGGGGGTGGGGGACGAAGGCTAGGATGCAACCAAATTTGACTCCATTGCGGCTGTTAAAGGGGTCGGACGTTGAGCCATCATACTGCACTGTGCCTTTTGTGTCATCATGGAAGGACTGGACCAGCTTTAGAAATCATCCGATCTTTGCCAGTTGTGTACAGAATCTGTCTCTGCCGACCTTATCAAACGCCTTGGTGAGTTCTATAAAAGAGAGGAAGAGGGATTCATGTTATTCTTTCAATTTCTCCTGTAGTTGCCTGATGGAGATCATGTCGAGTGTGGGCCTCTCTACGCAGAACCCGCTCTTACATCAAGCGTCTGAAATCTGTTCAGGATGACGCGTGCGAATACTTTAGCTACGATGGTGAGAAAGGATTTTTCTCTGTAGTTGTTGAAGTTAATTATTTCGCCTTTGTTCGTTACGATGTTGCAGTCTCTCATGTCTTAAGACAAAGCACCATTATCTCAGCACTGACAAAGGAATTCGTGCAGGTGTGTGAATAAAACGCTGTAGACGCAGTTCGGCCATAAGCTGGAGGTTTTCAATGGCGTTGAGGGCATCAATGTTACGTGATTGCCTCTGTAGTACAGTTTAGAGTAGTACTCCATCCAACGCTTCATCTGTTTGCCCTTGTTGTGGATGGTATCACTTGCGGAATACTTCGGTGGTGCTATCACTTATTTAGTGGGACCCATTGCATTCTTGATGCAATCGTATGATTAGAATGTTTCCGATATCTGCCCTTGATTGGATGCTCTAAGAGAGCTAAGTCAGTATTCATTAGCGCACTGCTGTGCTAACCTCTGCACTGTACTTCTAGTAGATCTGTATGCCTTTAAAGTCCTCTGGCAGTGGGGTCGTTTGTCTTCCAGTTGAGCACTGCCACGCTCTTTTTTCACTGGCATGATAGTGGAGGAGTTCGCCTCAAACCAGTCGCTGCTTTTTTTACTGCTTCTTACCAACATAATCTTTCAGACGTGAACCGACCTCTATTTGGCACTGCCGTTGCGATGTTTTGAATGAAAGGTCTTGGTGAGGGTATAAGTGAATTCCTGAGCCTTCTCTGAATATGGCGTCTTGCTCACGTCGTCAATGACTGGTTTACTCTCTTTCCTAGAGCAATGTATCTTCTTCGCTCAAGCTTCATTTTTCAACACACTAGTGAGTGGTCAGTGCAGCAGTCAGTGCTGTCATTGATACGGGTAAGAAGCAAACCCTTCATAGCCGACCATCTCGTAATGATCAAGTCCAATTGGTGCCAGTTTATGAACCGGAAATTCCTCCAAGACTCTTTATGATGTGGCATTGTCTAAAAGAATGAATTGGTGATTCTAAGAATCGCTGCCCGTTCTCATTCATCTTACCAATGCCAAAATTGCCAAGACAGGAAGGCCAATAGTCATGGTCAGCATCCTTGCGCTGAAATTGCTCAATAATATAAAGTTCATTTTTAGGAATGTTTCCGATGAGCGGAGTTTAATTCATCGTAGAATTCATCCTTAGTATGTGTGGTGGTGTGTAGTGTGGGAGCGTAAACAGTCTTCCGTTTCCTTGTCAGCAGGGTTCTATCATCTCCAACAGTGAGTTCTTGGCGGCAAATCTAACACCAAACTCTCTGGCTTCGTCCGAGCTCTTTACTTGTCAGAAAAACGTGAAGTTTTCTTCTCTGAGAAACTCGGAATTTGGTAGTCGTGACTCTTGTAGTGCAGTGATGTCGACCGGGAGTCCTGCAATTTCGTTATTGGTGACTGAAGTCTTTCAAACATCGTTGATTGCCTGGAAATTATATGAGAGTGCAGTCAGCATGGTCCGGATATTTCAGGTACCTAGCTTGGCGGTTGCTGGTTTCCTTGTTGGTTCTCGTTTGTTTTTTCTTGGTCCAATAATTGCAGTCTGCTTTATCAGGTTCTCGAGTACCTTAAGCCCTTCGTACCCAGTAAGGTGGACAAACTGTGGTGGGACGGCACCTTATTGTCTGGAGTCTGCCCAGCTTTTGGCAGGCGGTAGTTGTCCAGTGAGACCTGTTGATCTCTCTTACGGTCTGAAGCAGCCACTAGGGTCTGGCTCTACACAAATCGAGTGATGACTTTTAACCGGCAAACTGCTGCGTCTCGTGAAGATAAGCTGGGTTGTCATCTCAAGGGCTGAAGCCTGGGCAGGGTGATATGGAGGATCAGTTCTTGCCCATCCAGTTGATTACCCTTCTCCACGCAGCTGATGGATTCAAGAGAAAGGAGAAGCCGATACATCACGGCGACAGCGGCATTGCAGGAGTTGCCGATATGACAATGACAAAATTTACAAGTCGCGTTAGGGACTCCTCTCTGGATTCTCTGTTAGGGTTTACTCCCTTAGCCTTTCCCACGAGAGGGTATAGTAGCAAGGCAGCGAAGGTTGGAAGTCAGAGTTTATCTCTAGATGGGCGACCACCCAAAATTAACGAGCCCCATCTGACCGGTGTCTGTCTGTTTATGACACGCCATAAACTAGTCTGTCATTCCTTCTCCAGTCCGTTTAAACAGGTTCCGCCTGGCTTAGTTTAGCCACTCATGAAGGCCTGGAGCTGGATTTGGTTTTCAAAGGCTCTATCAGATGCAAGCCATTGTTTTTTTTTTTCCATGGGAAGTGGGTACTTATCTCTCACATCCTGCGATAAATTTTCTTGGAACTCAAGTAACGCCTACTGTGCTACTACTCGTGGAATGGTAGTGTCGATAAACACTTTCTACCGTTATATGCTATAGTCTGGTTGTATCTCTCTTTTAAAGTGAGTGTGCATATATATTCCAACCCTTTTTGTTGCAGTGTGCGATCGTTTGTTTAGATGTTGTGTGTGTAGGTATTAATATATAAAGTCTGTGCGTGTGTTTTTTTATATATGAACTGTGTTGTATTGTAGAGGTGTACGTTGGAATGTAGATACCAAAAAATAACATAATTCCAGTTTGAGATTATAAACCCGTTTAAAGTTATGCATTCGGAAACTCCATAGGTTCTTATGAAGGAGCTACAATAGCTTGAACAGTATGACGCTAATTTCCCTTTTGTGGCAATACACGTTAACACTTCGAGTCTAAAATAGTTCTTGTACACTTTAGTCTGTCTCCATTATGTTAACTTATTGGCACCGTATAATTATAATTCGAGGCCCAGTCACTACCTACATTCGGTCTCTACTAAAACACCAGATATGTGACAAACAACACATACAGTTTATTGATTTACTGCTGAGTTTATGAAAATCGTTGAGAATATTATTTGCCAGTTTTTGCTAACAAAATTGGAAATTATTCAGCTTGTTTCATAAATTAAATATTATTAAACCGCTTTGAGATCCGCTATTAAAATAAAATTATCTTTACATCTGTCTGTCGTATGTGTTTAGCTGAAATATTCATTTATTTATTTGTGCTGCATCTCTAGACATGATGGATTTCAAACACACGGTGACGACTGTGTTTCAGTTACCTTTGGATGCTATTTAATTTTGGCGACTTTGCCAGCACACCAGTATACAGTAGGCCTGAGTGTCTAATTATCCAGGTAGAAGAACGAGCCTACCGTTTGACTTGGTTCTCGTTTCTTATTTCTTGGTGCAATAGTAACAAGTTAGACACGGCAAAAATCTTACGCATGCCCAACAACGTATTTCGAAAAGTCGTGTGTGCAGACTTATAATTACAACCAAATTGAACACTGACCTCTAACAAGGTGAACCCAGATAACATTTAGCGATGAACACGCTCCTTAGTACGGTCAGTTGTTGACTAATTTCGACATGGAAAGTGTTAAAGGAGAACAGTTGTCAGACTTGTTGGAGACAGGAGCTGAGAAAAGATTTAGAACGTGTCTTGTGTGCCAAAAGAGAGTTAGTGATTACAAAAGTCATAAAAGAGTACACCTGAGAGAGACACACAAATGTGATCTCTGTAACAAAGTGTTTCTAAATTGGAGGTACCTAACCAGACACAGGGTAAGACACTTTGGCCAAAAAGTGGCATGTGAAATCTGCGCCAAAAAAATTGCTCCAGCGTCAATTGCAAGGCACATGAGAACTCATACTGGAGAAAAGCCATACAAGTGTGACATGTGTGGCAAATCATTTTCAGGTCATGCCAGTTTGAAGGGACACATTATAAGTGTACATTTTGATGAGAGAGCACACAGGTGTTCAACCTGTGACAAGTCGTTTAATATGCCTTCTCACCTACAGAGGCATATCGACAGTAAACACCCCATTGAACAGTCCTATAAATGCGAAAAGTGTAGCAAAATGTTTGCAAGCCCAAAACTTCTTCGTACCCACATAGAAATGCACGAAAAACCATACCAATGTGATGTTTGTGGTAAAAGATTCGGCGGAAAGCAACGACTAAAGGTGCATGTACAAACTCATATAAAAGAATACAAATGTGAAGTCTGCGGTAAAGCATTTGCAGTCAGATCAAAGTTGAAAGTTCACGAGATGACTCATAGTGGTGAAAAACCTTTTACATGTCATGTGTGTGGACGATCTTTTCATTCTGTGATCAATTTAAAGATCCATGAAAAGATTCACACTGGAGAAAAACCATACAAATGTGAAGTTTGTGGAAAGGCATTTAGTCGTAAAGATAATCTACGTTACAAACACATGAAAATTCACACAGGAGAAAAGCCATATGCTTGTCACATTTGCTGTAAAACTTTCAATCGAAGTGAAAATTTAAAGACGCATATGAAAATGCATATTAAAAAGGATGACAATAATATTGAATAGTTCATTTCTAATGGTTTAGAAGCTGCACTTCAGTCCAGTTAGATACAGCAAACAAGAATCACAAGTTAATATGCTTCCTTATTGAATTATTTGTTTATTTTCAGTAAATACAGAATTGATATTATAGCTACTGTGACTTTTATCATTTTATTATTGATAGTTCTAGCTTGCTTTTAACCTGACCGGCAGTAAGGCCAACTGAGGTTATATTAAGACCAGGCATTTGTTTTACTTTGGACATCTGTCAGCAGTTATTTTATTTTAATCTTGCTGAAACAACACCCCTCTCCCCAAAAAAACCAAACATGCTGAACATTGTTGGATAAAAAAAAATTAAATATATTTACAAAAAGAAAAGAATCCTGGCTTGAAGGCCTTTGAAATGTGTAAAATCTATGTGTCTTTATTATATGATTTAAATGATCATGGTCTGGTATTTATTGATGTGTAAATTTTACCTAATCTCTCACAAAGTAAATAGTCTGAAAGACTTTATGTAAACTTATCATTTAATCCGTATAATTCCAATTTGTTCCTTTCTAAAATCGGATCGGCAGATTTAATCAACAAAACATTCATTTTTGTGCAGAGCAATGGTTTTCTTCATTAGCCTCATAACTGCGATAGAATACATAGCTTGATCTTCGCTAGCCAAGATTCGTCTATTCTTTATAGAGTGATTTGGGGTGGAATGTCATTGTGGGTCATACCAGTGGTATATTATGATCATTGTTTTAATATATAAAAAAAATGGTAGTTGAGATAAAACTATCTATATTTGTTTTTTGAAAATTATGCTTGCATATGGCACGTGTTGTTATAGCAACGTCTTTGTTACTTTCTATGCAATTAATCTTTCAAAAGCAAAATCATATCCAATTTTAGTGACATCCTTTGGTTGTCATATTACCCTGATCATTAATAACCAAGGCTGTAACATGTTTTCGAGGTGCAATGATATATTTCTGAAGACTGGCTTCTAAAGATTGCCATATTCCTTCTTTGACAAAAGGGGTGAGTGTTGGAGTGTAGAAAGGTCTGTGCAATGACATTGTTTTAACTTCTAACTGGGACTTGTCATTTTTCATCTAATGATCGATTCTAAACTGGGACTTGTCATTTTCATCTAATGATCGATTCTAAGCTGGGACTTGTCATTTTTCATCTAAAAGTGTGTGGGCAGGAGCTTCTTATTGTAATAAGAGTGTTCAGCATTAATATAGATCAAACTTTACATCAAGCAGGGAACCAAATTTGTCTGCAGAATTTATTGATGTTTTAAAACAAAGCATTATCAGTAGTACATGACCATTTACATCCAATAAAAATGCAGTCAGTTTATACAAATTGGAATTATCACAAAATATTCACATTCTTTCACAAAACCTTCGGCACACAGATGAAACACGGCATTTTTAATATTTGAAGCTTCTGAATGACACTGGTAGAAAAATGTGTTTTCAGTGAAAATTATTTATGTTTTATCAGCAGGGTTGAAGCTTGACCAGCATGCCAACCATGCCAGTGTCAACTGACAGTGAAATACATTGTTGTTGAGTGTGTCAACGTATGCCCTGTGAGACAAAATTATTTTGTATGCGAACTGCCCGAAGAAACTTGGATGATGAAATGTTTGACTTACCATAAGACTTTTATTGTGCTGATGTGCCTTTAATTGCTAAATACATAAATATGTTGTAGCTCCATCAGACCTAATGAAGACTATAAACCCCCTGGTAATCATAGCATATCCTCTATGAATATAAACCACATAAACCTCATATAAAACCATAGCATGTCCTCTATGAATATAAACCCCATAAACTCATGTAAAACCATAGCATGTCCTCTATGAATATAAACCCCATAAACCTTATGTAAAACCATAGCATGTCCTCTATGAATATAAACCCCATAAACCTCATGTAAAACCATAGCATGTCCTCTATGAATATAAACCCCATAAACTCGTGTAAAACCATAGCATGTCCTCTATGAATATAAACCCCATAAACCTTATGTAAAACCATAGCATGTCCTCTATGAATATAAACCCCATAAACCTCATGTAATACCATAGCATGTCCTCTATGAATATAAACCCCATAAACCTCATGTAAAACCATAGCATGTCCTCTATGAATATAAACCCCATAAACCTCATGTAAAACCATAGCATGTCCTCTATGAATATAAACCCCATAAACCTCATGTAAACCCATAGCATGTCATCTATGAATATAAACCCCATAAACCTCCTTTATGACTATAAACCCAATAAGCCTCATGTAAAACCATAGCATGTCCTCTATGAATATAAACCCCATAAACCTCCTCTCTGACTATAAACCCAATAAGCCTCATATAAAACCATAGCATGTCCTCTATGAATATAAACCCCATAAACCTCATATAAAACCATAGCATGTTCTCTATGAATATAAACCTCATATAAAACCATATTCGTTAGGCAAAAATTACAATTTTCAACTTTATCTAAAATGTCGCTTGTTCAGTTAAAAAGTTTTGCACAGGACATTATGACAAAGTAGTTCTCAAAAGAACAGTTTTTTTGAGGTCGTACCAAAGACTTAGAAAAATGGTAAATATTCTGTCTGAGGTTGTAAAGACAAAATTTTTTAAAAAAAACATGCTATCACAATTCTCTCACAAAACCTTGGGCACACAGAAGAAACACAGCATTTTTAATATTTAAAGCTTCTGAATGACAATGGTAGAAAAATGTGGCATTTTTTATCTTGGAAGTTCTTCAGTGAAAATTATTTATGTTTCATCTGCAGGGTTGAACCTTAACCCAGAGATCTTGCTAGTATTTTAAAACTAGGAAACCAGGACTTCCATTTTGGTAAACATAGGAGTCCCACCAGCAAAAGTTGCAGTCCCATCCCAATTTTTTAAAAACTTTGCAGATTAGAATAACTGTTGTTTGCCATTGAGTTTAATTCCCCCATTTCTTTATAACACTGACATGTACAACTGTATCAGCTTAGTCAGTGTGATTGGTAATTATGCACAACGATATGTCATTTCTGTAATTATTCGATAACGTGCCTTTTTCGTAAAAAAATTTAAATTTATTTTTTGGGGGGCTGAAATTTAGACAGAAAGATTCGAAAGTAATGTATTTCATTTCCATAACCTGATGCATAAACATTACATCTTTTCAAAGCCATGCACAGATAAGTCCACTATATCAGTTCTTGCAACTTAAGAACAGTTCTGAATCTCATTTAAATCTTTATCATTTTTTCGTTTAACCCCAAAATACTTGTCCAAATTTGCAAATGGCATTTTGTCCAATTAAATATAAAAATAACCATGCAACTGACTAGTTAAAATCCAACACCTCTAAAGGCGGAAACGTTAAATGAGTACAGTCAACCAAATGACACTAATTTTTAAAAAAAAATACCAGATGGAAGAAAAAAGTAGTTTTGCTGACACTTCAAAGAAAACTGATTACCTTTGAAGCTCTGATATATACATGTACTAAACAAATACAACAAATCTGTCTCAATGTTCTACAATTATCTGATGTTGCCGCAGCAATAACACGGGTATTTGTTAGGTCCTTTAACTGGAGCCTTTAGCGATGCCTTCAATAACAAATGCACCATCATCAAAGCAAGCCGACAACCTTTGCTCAGCAATAAACTCAAATAAAAGCATGGCCTCATTTTTCATAGAGATTAGAACATATTTCTTGTGCCGCGAAACTTTCCTGTTTGCAAAAGAAAAGGCAACCCCCCAAAAAGCCGCCCCCCCCCCTAAAAAACGTGTGTAAGTTATTTTCTTCATCCCAGAAAAAAATTTGCATCCAAATACGCGTAATTAAGTGTTTCAGAGACCTCTGCTTTACTAACATGCCTACATGACGGTGTCCACTGACAGTGGAATACATTGTTGTTGAGTGTGTCAACGTATGCCCTGTGAGACAAAAGTTTTTTTTATGTGAACTACCCGAAGAAACTTGGATGATGAAATGTTTGACTTACCATAAGACTTTATTGTGCTGATGTGCCTCTAATTGCTACTACATAAATATGTTGTAGCTCCCTCAGACCTATGAAGACTATATACCACATGTAAAACATAGCATGTCATCTTTGAAGGCTATAAACCCCATTTGTAAAACCATAGCATGTCATCTATGAAGGCTATATACCCCATAAACCTCATGTAAAATCATAGCATGTCCTCGTTGAAGGCTATAAATCCCATGTAAAACCATAGCATGTCATCTATGAAGGCTATTTACCTCATGTAAAACCATAGCATGTTATCTATGAAGGCTATATACCTCATGTAAAACCATAGCTTGTTATCTTTGAAGGCTATATACCTCATGTAAAACCATAGCATGTCCTCTACAAAGGCTATAAACCCCATGAACCTCATGTTAAACCATAGTATGTTATCTATGAAGGCTATAAAGTTAAATTCTGTTTCCCACTATCTCTTTCGTGACATGATTTCTATATGAAATGCCAAGCAACCTTAGAAAGCAACTCATTTCAACAGTTTGTATCCTCCTTTCGAGATCCGCTGTGAGGGTCCATGACTCACAGGCATATAGGAACACAGATGCAACCAAGGAGCGCATCAGTCTGATTTTTTAGATGACTGAGGTGTTTCTGTCTTTCCAAACTGTCTTTAGCCTTGCCATTCCTGTTATTGTCAGCGCAATCCTGGACAATATTTCTGGTTTTGATCACAAGTCTGCCACGATGGTTCCTAAGTACTTGAATTTATTAACAATTTCCAGTTTTTGGCCACTAATCATGATGTCAGTGCTGATGCCACTGGTGTTGTTGGTCATCAATTTGGTCTTCTCTGCACTAATTTCCATACCAAAAGCTTAGCTGTCCTTTCCAGTTTTTCCTGAGCTAGCTCCTCCTCATTCCCTGCAAGGCCATCGATGTAATCAGCAAAGCTCAGATTCGTTATTATTCTGCCTCCTATACTGACAGTTCCTTCATGGTCTTCCAGTGCATCTGTCATGATTCTTTCAAGGAAGATGTTGAAGAGAGTAGGTGAAAGCAAGCAGCCCTGTCTGACTCCCACAGTTGTCCTAAACCAATCTCCTAGTTGACCGTTGAAGCAGACTGCGCTGGTGGCCTTGGTGTAAAGGCTTTCTATTGCTTTGCTCAGGATGGCATTGATGTTGTACAGCTTCATTGTGGACCAAAGGGCTGCATGCCATACCCTGTCAAACGCCTTATTAAAATCTATAAAAACATGATAAAGGTCTTATTGGTGCTGGAGGTATTTCTCACATAGTATTATCAGGTTGAAAATCTGTTCAGTTGTTTTTCGCCCTGGTCTGAAGCCTGCCTGTTCGTCAGCTATGATTTCCTCTGCCCGCGGCTTCAGTCTGTTTAATATGATTTTTAGCATGACCTTGCTTGGATGGCATATAAGACTGATCGTACGATAGTTCTGACATTGTTGCAAATTGCCTTTTTTCGGGAGAGTTACTATGAGTGACTGAGTCCATGGTGTTGGCCATTCCCCTGTTTGTCAGATCTTGTTGCAGATTGTTAGTAGGGCGCTTATCATGGCTTCACCCGTTTTTTGGACTAGTTCTGTAAAGATGTTGTCTACTTCTGCTGGCTTCCCTTTTTTAAATGATTTCACTGCAGCCTCTACTTTTTCTCGGAGGATGGGGTAGTTGTCAGTGTTGGTCACTGGTGGGTTGTTGAGTATGTCTGGGTCCCCTGTAGGTCTGTGGTTGTACAGGTCCGTAATGTAGTATTTTAAAATATCACATGCTCTGACATTTGCCCCATTTTTGTTATTATTTTGACACTGTTGACATTACAGAGCTATACTTTTACATTATAAAAAGAATATGTACTTTAGAAGTAAATTTTGAATGACTTTTTCCACTAAACTGATCATTTGATTACATAAAAGTAGTGTTTCCTCCAAGAGATGGATTTATACCAGTACTCTTTACCGAAGTAGATTTTACATGATAGTGCTTCCAAACAATATTTATGCTTGATTTTGTTCATTCACATTTTATTCCATTTGTGTTAAAGCAATGTTTTACTTATCATTAACTAGATAAATGAAATCGTTTGCATCTATTGGTTGTTGGTATTGTTGTTTTTGTAGGGTGTAACGCCATATTTCAGCACACGATAGGCTATACATGGCGGCCAGTATTATTGGTGGAGGAAGAACTCGGGAAAACCCCTGGAAAGAACCACCGACCCACGAGAAGCTACCGGCAAGCTTTCTCACATAACTACATTAGCCGAATCATAGACTCGAACCCACGCAGAGAGAGGTGAGATGGCAGTGATCCGTAACGGAGAGCGCTTTAGACCACTCGGCCACTTTGGGACCTGCATCTATTGGTAATAGGCATGATGTTATTGGGACACTGTAATCAGTTAGAATTACAATACATACATATCTGCTGTGGTCATTTGAGATCACATGGACAAAATATGTGTTGTAATGACCAAGATGGGTGCTAAACTTTATTTCAGCCCTTTCATACACCTATAATTATAGATAGCAGAGCATTTGCTCCTTAATTATGTATGCACAGACCAAATCATTGAACTGACTGAGGAAGACACTAATGATAATTAAAAAAAATAATGGAAATATATTTTCCCAAGTAGAAATTTGTAAGTTTGTTTTCATCATATTCTGGTTGCTGAACTCCTCATAGTCTGTAGTAGAAATTGGGCAACAAGTAACCTGGTAGCTGTCTCAGATGCAGCTTTATATAAATTTTTTCTTTGTTTTAGAGATAGATTAGCCATATTATTTTTGCTCCATACAGACTTATCTTATAAAGTAAATTTTTAATTTTTCATTTATATAAGCGATTCGGGGCCTTTACAGTCGACGACTGGCATCCTCGTAGCGTCATCCTGTGTTACTCAGTTAAGTTCAGACTACCAATAGTCATTTGAAATGATGTTTAAAAACAACATAAGTACAGGCATTGGCTTACGTTTATAATTCAAACATATCCACTATTGTAAATGCTGCACAGAGGCAAGTTGGGTCTAGAATTTGTAATACTGTCTACATTGTTAGCCATCCTAGTCATTTGAAGTGCATTTTTATTCTTTTCTGTGACACATTTATGATTTGCCAACATTGATTTAGTGCACTGACATACTTTAGCTAACCCAATGTTACCAGAATGTTTTCCTATTTCTTTTTTCTTCTGTATGTTGTTTTAGTGAACCATTTGGAGTTCTTACATTCACATAAAACCGCTACCTATTGACACTTTAAAACCCACTGACTAACCTCGGCTTATTGAATACTATTATGCTTTCTAAATGGTTTTATTTTTGTTGTAAATATTATACACAGAATGGAAATGTTACCGATGAACTGTTGAGACAGTTATTTTACAACGTTGACAAACTGTCAGAATTTGGCCTGAAGCGAAACGTATACTTATACCATTGTATATACCATTATACCATTGTATATACCATTATATACTTATACCATTGTATATACCATTATACCATTGTATATACCATTATATACTTATACCATTGTATATACCATTATATACCATTGTATATACCATTATATACTTATACCATTGTGACATTAAGCTCCGAAAAGTGTTATTTGGGCTTTTAAGAAAAACAATCTAAAACCACACAAACTTGACAACATTAGTTGTAACTGCCTTATACCTTTCTACATCCAAGTTGCTGTTAGTGGTGTGATGGTATGGTTTATTTTTAAAATGGGTTTGACTGATTTTACAGACTTTTTCTCATATTTTTTACTTTCTCTGTTCTTATCATCCTGTTGAATTTAGGTGAGATTTGGATATTTGCTGTTTACGCAGCTTTTACAATGTTCCAGTCATATCGTTATTATGTTTGCAGTGTAGCAGTTTATAGTGATGTCTAGCACGGGGGTATCTCATGCCGCAGATATGTAGCATGATGCCGCACCCAGTCACATTATTGTGTCACTGGGCCGGCCAGTCCTAACACTAACCTCTTAAAGCTGAGCGCCAAGCTAGGAAGCTGTTAGAACCATTTTACAAGTCTTTGGCATTACTCAGTCGGTATCGAACCCACGACTTCCCGCATCTGAGTCGGATAGTATAAGCACTTGGCCACTGGAGCGGTCAATGGATTAGCACTCAGAAAATCAACATATAGTGGAGAGAGATATCAGAATTTAATTTAAAAGCATTGCAGTCCTGGATGCCGAGACAAGATTTGCTGTTTACTTGCAAAGATTCGTTAGTTCAGCATTTTCACGTGATATCGGATGAAACAAATTCAGCAATATCAACATTCTAGAGAATTATAACTATTGTAGTCCTTATTCATGGTAGTCCTGTAATCGGCATATGATTTGTCGACGTTAGTAATGTGTTTGATAGGTCAATCATCGGATACCTAATACTTTTTTATATATTAAAATTCCAATATATATAGTTCACACTCAAATTAACTGTATGGAAACCAGTTGAACTACGTGTATAACGGAAGTGCCGTATCCAGCAATTTCCATGACAACCAAATGGGTGAGGCAGATAGAGTATTTAATAGATACATAGAAGAGTTGAATCGTAAAATGAATCAGTGTCATGTGAGTGTCATGTGTCATGTGAGATACAAAGAATCAGTGTCATGTGAGGATACACTTTGCACCAATTGTGTTATTCTTGGCGTTTCGACAACTCTTTCTATCGCGGAATTAAGAAAATTTAATATTAAAGATACGTGAACAATACGCATTTGGAATTAAAATCAGCTATAATTAACAACAAGTCGGTGTGAATAGTCTTTAAGTCAACTTATTACAAAGTACCGTCTCTTCTTACTGTATATCATAAAGGTTATGTTCTTACACTTATTTGCTATAATAATAATAATAATAATAATAATAATAATAATAATAATAATAATAATAATAATAATAATAATTCATTCTAAGCGGTCAGACAATGAAGATACGATGGGACATCACAGCTGTTTGTGTATAAATCTTTCTTTGAGTATAAAATTAGATTATTCAAATGTGTTTTGCTGCACGACATATTCGACTTGTCTGTTAACAAACTTTAAAGTTTAGGTTCTTTGAAAATTGTTCTTAGTTTAGGGTTTTATTATCATAGATTAATCCAGGGTTTTCAAGTTAATATTTTAAAAATTTGCATTTAGTGTTTTTTACTTTGTATAACATGCATATAGATTGCTATCTTAACTGATCACTCATATTTCACTATATAGAAAGGTTTGAAAGAAAAAAAAAATTCATGTTCATTATATGGTTGTTTTTGCATACCAACATAATGCAATTCATCAAAGCAAATTTTACGTTTCAAATCTCTAAATTAAAATGACTTAATATGTCAGAGTATATTTGATTTAAATCATATATTTTTGTTTTATTTTGTATGTTGGTCAGATTCAAATTGGACATTTTGGGTTTAAAATTCATTAATTGCAAGATATTTTTTTAAAAAAAAGTGGGATGACCTGTAAACACCAGATGTTGACCTTATTTCTGACCTTGTTTCAAAGTGTAAACAGGAATTATGAACCATTCATATCGAAGGCTTATATATCACTCTTGGGTGATTCAGCCAATCCCACCCCTATCAAAATTGAAAAAAATGAATCAGTGTCATGTGAGTGTCATGTGTCATGTGAGATACAAAGAATCAGTGTCATGTGAGGATACACTTTGCACCAATTGTGTTATTCTTGGCGTTTCGACAACTCTTTCTATCGCGGAATTAAGAAAATTTAATATTAAAGATACGTGAACAATACGCATTTGGAATTAAAATCAGCTATAATTAACAAAAAGTCGGTGTGAATAGTCTTTAAGTCAGCTTATTACAAAGTACCGTCTCTTCTTACTGTATATCATAAAGGTTATGTTCTTACACTTATTTGCTATAATAATAATAATAATAATAATAATAATAATAATAATAATAATAATAATTCATTCTAAGCGGTCAGACAATGAAGATACGATGGGACATCACAGCTGTTTGTGTATAAATCTTTCTTTGAGTATAAAATTAGATTATTCAAATGTGTTTTGCTGCACGACATATTCGACTTGTCTGTTAACAAACTTTAAAGTTTAGGTTCTTTGAAAATTGTTCTTAGTTTAGGGTTTTATTATCATAGATTAATCCAGGGTTTTCAAGTTAATATTTTAAAAATTTGCATTTAGTGTTTTTTACTTTGTATAACATGCATATAGATTGCTATCTTAACTGATCACTCATATTTCACTATATAGAAAGGTTTGAAAGAAAAAAAAATAAATTCATTTTCATTATATGGTTGTTTTTGCATACCAACATAATGCAGTTCATCAAAGCAAATTTTACGTTTCAATTCTCTAAATTAAAATGACTTAATATGTCAGAGTATATTTGATTTAAATCATATATTTTTGTTTTATTTTGTATGTTGGTCAGATTCAAATTGGACATTTTGGGTTTGAAATTCATTAATTGGGAGATATTTTTTTAAAAAAAGTGGGATGACCTGTAAACACCAGATGTTGACCTCATTTCTGACCTTGTTTCAAAGTGTAAACAAGCTTAAAAAATGATTGGCTGATTCCAAGGACATCTTTCTATTTTTAGTTCTTGAGAGTAAAAAGAAACTGATTCTTATCTGGATCATACCGTGTGGACGTAACTTTGTGAGCATAAATTCGTTCTAAAGATTCTAGAAAGTCATGTGACCCCTTCCCTGTTTACGTAAAAATAGGTATATAAATTATGTTTTGAGAGAGAACTATTAAGTAGAAGATTGAGCTGTTAGAATATTAAGTTGTATTATCTTGAGTTATTTTAAATTACCTTGTACTGGAAATTATTTCAAATTCGTTTGGATCAAGAGGATTTATTGTGTTGTTTATCTGGAAAACTTTTGTGCTCATTGAAATATCATAAGACCAGAACTGACTTTATCAATTGACATCGTCTTCCATCTTGGATACTTCCCAAAGATTCGAACTGGAATTATTTAGGACATTTTATTACCAGGACATTTGCAAATTCACTTGTGGATTATACTTTGAATTCGTTTTGGATTAATTTTGGAATTGATTCTTAAAACCGTCGGTTTATTTTTCTTTTCTGGAAGTTATTTGTACTCAATAAGTTGTTTGATAAGTTTTCACAAGCTTGTTATTTTCACTCTTTCTATGTTACTGTTTATTCAAGCCTAAGCACGTAACATAGAAATTTATGTCGCTATCGTCCGATATTGAAATCAATTGGAATTTGGCTAGAACATTTTTCAGAAACCTTTTGTTTTAAATTTGAATTCCTCTAAGTTTTTTGGAATTTTCAAAAATCTTTAGTGAGACTGACAGACTTGTGTTAAAATGACATCTAAAGTAGAAATATTTCTTTCTAATCCTACTCAGGAGCAATTGGATCTTTTAAATAAAGATGAGTTGATTCAACTTGCCAGAAAATATGATCTTTCTGAAGTCAAGGCTTCTTTAACGAAACAAGATATCGAAATAATTTTGGTCCAATATTTGGTAGAAAAGAATGTTTTTTGAAAAAAGTGGTATGATTTCGGTCGGTAAGTCTGCTTCAGACTCTGACATAAAAGTAAAGGAATTAGAATTAAAATTCAAGATGGAGTTAGAGTTGAAAAAGCTGGAATTTCGAGAAAAGGAGAGAGAGAGAGAGAGAGAGAGAGAGAGAGAGAGAGAGAGAAGAAAGGGAGAAAGAAAAACAATTACAAGATGACAAAGATCAGAAAGAAAGACAATTACAATATGACAAAGAGGAGAGAGAAAGGCAAGTTGAATTACAATAGAGCAGATGCGCATTCGGTTACAAGAAAAACAAATTGATCAAGAGCGAGAGAAGGAAGAAAGGGAATATCAAATTAAAATGAAAGAAATAGAGCTGGGAAGTGAAAAACACCTTCATACTTCAAATCCAAATTTAAATTTTCATTTAGCAAGAAATATGAGATTAGTGCCCCCTTTCAGAGAAAAAGAAGTAGACAAATACTTCATTCGTTTTGAAAAAGTTGCAGAAAATTTAAAGTGGCCAAGGGAGCATTGGACTCAGTTATTGCAATGTGTACTCACTGGTAAGGCTAGTGAGATTTACACTTCACTGTCCGTTCAGCAAAGTGGTGACTATGATGTGGTTAAAGAATGCATTCTAAGGGATTATGAGTTAGTCCCTGAAGCTTATCGGCAAAAATTCAGAAATTACAGAAAAGAAGCTGGACAAACTCATGTCGAATTTGCTAGAGAAAAAGAGCAGTTGTTTGATAGATAGTGCTTAGCTACGAAGTCGAACAAGATTATCAAACTCTCAAGCAAATTATATTAATTGAAGAGTTCAAAAACTGTGTCCCTAGTGAAGTTAAGTCTTATCTTGATGAGCAGAAGATTGAAACCTTAGAGAATGCTGCTCGAGCTGCTGACGAATATTCTCTGACACATAAAGTTCCTTTTGTTAACAAGACTTCTACTCAACAGTCTTCTGGAAGAAAAGTAATTCAGCCTAATACATGCCCTTCTAAAACTCAAACTAGCACAACTTTCAAAAATCAAACTTCAGAGAAGCTTGATTCTAGATCCTTGTCTCTTCTGACGTGTATCTATTACAAGAAAAAAGGACACGTTATTTCTGATTGCTTCAAATTGAAAAATAGGCATCAGAATCATGACAGACCTGTTCCAAATGCTCTTATTTCTAAGAGGTCTAGGTCACGGTCATGTATTGAAAGCAATACATTTGTTGGGTCTAATAAATCCCAGTCTGATTTTATTATGGAGAATTATGAACCATTCATATCGAAGGCTTATATATCACTCTTGGGTGATTCAGCCAATCCCACCCCTATCAAAATTTTAAGGGAGACATGAGCTTCTCTGAGTCTTTTATTGTCAGGTACTTTGCCTTTTTATGAGAAGTCTTCTTCTAATGAAAGTGTTCTTATTCAGGGAGTAGATTGTGTTTTTTCCTCTCCATTGTGTAAATTTGTCATCAGACTTAGTGTCAGGACCTGTGACAGTCGGAACAGTCTCGGTTTTTCCCGTTGATGGCATTTATTTATTGCTTGGCAAACGACTTAGCTGGAGACAAGGCTGTAGTTAATCCATTTGTAACTGACAAGACTGATTTGGATCAGAAAGTTGATCCAACTGAAAAAGAAATCCCTGATATATTTCAGGCTTGTGCGGTTACTAGAGCTACGGCAAAGATAGCGCTTGAGAATGATGTTGATGAAGACAGTATTCATTTAGCTGACACGTCTATAGGTCAGGCTTTTGATGAGGTCACTTTTACTCCTTGTTTGGAGCAAGCAGAAGGTATTGATGTAATGGTCCTCTTTTAACAACTCATTCTCTTTATTCTGATCAGGGTGATAAACGACAGTCACTTGTCGTCGAACAGGAAAAAGATCCTGAGATCTCCTGTTTGTTTCAAAAGGCCATAAGTGATACTGAAGCCACTGACTTTCCTGACTGTTATTTCATTAAAAATGGAATTCTTATGAGAAAATGGAGACCTCCCGTGAACTATCAAATAGTAGTTCCAAAACCTTACAGACAGGAAATACTTAATCTGGCCCATGAAACTCCTTTGGTTGGTCATTTAAGGATTACTAAAACATATCACAAGATCTTGACTCACTTCTATTGGCCAAAAATTAAAAGTGATGTTACCAAATACTGTAGATCTTGTCATACTTGTCAAATGGTAGGAAAACCCAATCAGAAGATACCTAAGGCTCACCTAAAACCTATTCCTGCCTTTGACGAACCATAGAGTAGAATTATGATAGATTGTGTAGGTCCCTTACCCAAGACTAAGTCAGGTAACCAATACCTGTTGACCATTATGTGTGCGTCAACAAGGTTCCCAGAGGCAATTCCGTTGAGGAATATGAAATCTAAAGGAATCGTAAAAGCTTTGATAAAATATTTTACTCAGTATGGCGTTGCCAAATCTGTTCAGTCTGATCAAGGTACAAACTTCATGTCTGGAATTTTCCAACAAGTTATGTATGAATTGGGCATTCAGCAAGTCAAATCTTCTGCCTATCACCCTCAGAGCCAAGGGGCATTAGAAAGATTCAATCAGACCTTGAAAAATATGATCCGATCATATTGTTTTGATACGGATAAAGATTGGGATGAAGGCATTCATTTACTATTGTTTGCTGTTAGAGAATCATTTCAAGAATTATTAGGCTTCACTCCCTTTGAACTGGTTATTGTACACACTGGTCGTGGACCATTGAAGTTATTGAAAGAAAAACTTCTCTCTAATGAAGATACTGAGATCAATGTTCTTGATTATGTTTTCGATTTTAGATACAAGTTGTCAAAGGCTTGTGAGGTCGCAAGAGCAAATCTGCACTCCGTTCAATCTAAAATGAAATCAATATATGATACAAATTCGAAGGAAAGGAGTTTTCAACCTGGTGATAGAGTCCTGACTCTCTTACATATGCCACAAAATCCTCTTCAGGCCAAATATCATGGTGCCTACACAGTTGACAGGAAAATATATGACTTAAATTACATCATAAATACTCCTGGGAGGCGCAAACAAAAACAACTCTGCCATATAAACACGCTAAAAGAGTATATTGAAAGAGATAGCCATGTTAAACATGTGATTAAATTAGTTGTACCTGTCCCACTTAGTGAAGGAATATCATCAGATTCTCCTAATATTGAAATGACGAATCTTTGTAATTCAGAAATTATGAAAGATCTAGACCAGAAACTTTCACATTTGTAAGTCCAAGTAAGAAAGGAACTGAAACAGTTATTATTTAAATATGAGCACTTATTTCCAGATGGTCCTACAAGGAATTGAAACTTCCAAACCTATCAAACAACATCCATACAGGATGAATCCGCTCAAACATGAATACTTTAAAAAGGAAACTCAATATTTGCTGGAGAATGATGTTATAGAGCCCAGTAAAAGTGATTGGAGTTCACCATGCATACTTGTTCCAAAACCAGATGAAACTTTCCGTATGTGCACTGATTATAGGAAGGTGAACAGTGTGACAAAACAGATTTATTCTCATTACCAAGAATTGACGATTGTATTGAAAAAATCGGGAATGCCAAGTATTTCACCAAATTTGACCTTCTGAATGGATTTTGGCAGATTCCACTAACGAAAAGAGCAAAGGAAATCTCGGCATTTGTGACTCCAGATGGACTTTACCAGTATGAAGTAATGCCATTCGGGATGAAAGGGTCACCAAGTACATTTCAACGTCTCATGAATATGATCACCTCTGGTCTAGAAAATTGTGATGCCTATATAGATGACGTCATGATCTACAACGACACCTGGATAGAACATCTAGCAACAATTCGAAAATTCTTTGACAGACTCACTGATGCATGTTTGACTGTTACTTTATCTAAAAGTGAGTTATGCCGTGCTAGTTTGACTTTTTTTTAGGACATTGTGGGACATGGACAAGTTAAACCAATAGATGCTAAGGTTGAGGCTATTTCTAAATTCCCTGTGCCTGAAAATAGAAAACAACTGATGCGATTTTTAGGTATGGCCGGACACTATCGGAAATTTTGTTCCAATTTTTCTATTATTGCAGAACGCCTGACAAATTTAATGAAGAAGAAGAACAAGTTCTTTGAGACTGAAAAATGTCAGGAGGCTTTCGACAAGTTAATAGCCATACTTGAAACAGCACCAGTTCTTGCAGCTCCAAATTTCAGTCAGTCTTTCAAATTATCTGTCGATGCAAGTGATGTTCGTGTTGGAGCAGTTTTAATTCAAGAAGGCAAAAATGGTTTTGAATATCCAGTGTGCTATTTTTCAAAGAAATTAAATAAGCACCAGAGAAATTATTCAACTATCGAGAAGGAGGGCTTGACATTGATTTTGGCTTTACAACATTTTGAAGTTTATCTTAGTTCAGCTCTTTCTTCGATTATAGTTTTTAGTGACCACAGTCCACTTACTTTCATCGGCAAACTGAAAAATAAAAATCAAAGTTTACTAAGGTGGAGTTTGTTATTGCAGGAATATAATCTTGACGTCCGGCACATCAAGGGAAAAGATAATTTAATAGCAGACGCTCTTTCCCGTGTATAACAATATATTATATCATATACACTGTGTAATTGATACGTGTTCTTTAACCTCAGGTGTAAATTGGTTTGTGATTAAAAGAAAGTTTTATCATATAAACCTTACATTTTATTTTATGGGGGAAGGTGTTACGTATATTTGAATTGAATCATTTATTTTTGTTTTATTTTTTATGTTGGTCAAATTCAAATTTGACATTTTGAGTTTAAAATTCATTAATTGGGAGATATTTTATTTTAAAAGTGGGATGACCTGTAAACACCAGATGGTTGACCTCATTTCTTAACTTGTTTCAGAGTGTAAACTAGCTTTTAAAATGATTAGCTGACTTCAAGGACATCTTTCTATTATTAGTTCTTTAGAGAAAAATGTAGCTGATTCTTATCTGGATCATACCGTGTGTACGTGACTTTGTGAGCGTAAATTCGTTCTAAAGGTTCTAGAAAGTAAAAATAGGTATATAAATTATGTTTTGAGAGAGAACTATTCAGTAGAAGATTGGGCTTTTAGAATATTAAGTTGTGTTATCTTGAGTTATTTTAAATTACCTTGTACTGGAAATTATTTAAAATTCGTTTTAATCAAGAGGATTTATTGTGTTGTTTATCTGGAAAACTTTTGTGCTCATTGAAATTTCATAAGACCAGAACTGACATTATCAATTGACATCGTCTTCCATCTTGGATACTTCCCAAAGATTCGAACTGGAATTATTTAGAACATATTATTACCAGGACTTTTGCAAATTCACTAGTGGATTATACTTTGAATTCTTTTTGGATTAATTTTGGAATTGATTCTTAAAACCTATTTATTTTTCTTTTCTGGAAAATATTTGTACTCAATAAATGGTTTGATAAGTTTTTACAAGCTTGTTACTTTCACTCTTTCTATGATACTGTTTATTCAAGCCTAAGCACGTAACAATTCAAATGGATTATATACTAGTATGCTGTGATTAGATCATGTTCGGACTGAGGAGTCATAAACTAGAATTATTATCTGATTTGAAAATAAATGTTTCATATGTTAAACTATTTAATTCTATTCGGTACCAAATTGGTAATTTCATGTTTTTTTCCGTCTGTACCTGCACTAGGACCACGTTTTTTGCATATTGGTGTTCTATTTTGTTTTACCCGAAACCTTACAGGACTCAGGATAACCACTGAAAAGATAATTCATGTAACCGCATAAGCATTCTTTCAAATGGCTAGCCAGGCATTATTCAAAGCCTTTGTTTTTGCCAGTGAATTCCAGTACATACAACAGCCCTGACATTATTTGCGTACCCCATAGATAAATACACAGATGTAGTGATGGGAAACCAACATTTGATGATTCCTGCAAATTTTACTATGAAAACGATGAATTTAGTTTCATTGTAAAATAAATATTGTAATAAATTTGGAGTATGTGTAATTTGTGCGAGTATTTGGTCTTCGGTGCCATGGAAACATTACTAGCCCGAGATAGTTAGCCAGTTAGTAGGAGCAAACATCACAGAGCAGAGTGTTAGTGAATTTGAACCATGCTGGGGTCATTAGTAGTGAATTTAGGCACAAGCCGAATGACTGTCCCTTTCAGTAACATAGTCCATATTAAAATTCCGCGGTGTATAAAAGTGTTGTGATTGAAAAGGCAGTATTTATGGGGGGAATATAATGGAATCAATAAGTTGGAACTTGGTAGGTACCGTTTATGTGTCCATAGTGGAAAATGGGCGTATGTATATGAGCGTGATACGCCGGATATTCTGTGGATTGACTGGCCTAGGGTCGCGCAGTTAAATAATTCTCAGTTAGTAAGGGAATACTGGTGTAATTTCTATGGCATGACAAGCTATCGGTACGGAAAATGGATGATAATGAAGAAAAAACATGCAAAGGTGCAGTTAATGGACGTGTGGGCAAGTTGTCTCCTCTGGGTCGCCAATTGATTAGAGCAAAGATTGTTAGTTATAGCAGACACGTCTCTCTTTCCAAATTACAACTCAAGTTGTATGGAAGTCTTATGAAATTTGGGGAAAACTTATGACTTCCAGCGTGACTCGCGCCAGGGTTTGACACCGCTCGGTCAAGTGAATACCCCTGTGCGTGTAACAATATATTGCCGATTTCCCCCATTTACATGCAACCACTACAATGGCAGGGAATTTGTAAAAGTTTAGGATGAGATTTAATGTCTTCCGCAGTCTGACAAAATATTCAAGATCTCTCATTATCTTTCACACATAATCATTTATCTGGGAAAACAAATGTTGTACTGAGTGGATAAGAACATGTCGCAGTTAACATGTTGAACCGACTTTTCTATATTGTTGAGTGTTTGAGGCAACCTCAAGCCTGAGTGAAATATAGCCATCTTAGTTAGATCACAGCTGGCTAAATACATTCAAAGTAGCTCCAAAGTTTAAGATGAAAAGGTTATGCTTTTACACAAGAATATGAATATAAGAGCAGGATAAATCTGACTAGTGTGTTTTTTGCCCTTATCAAGCCATCCTGACACACGATATTTTGATCTCCGTTCAGATTTGTGCTCTACAATATGGACACAATCATAGTTCTTAGGCAGATACAACAATAGTTATCTGTGTCATATTGTTCTAGATCTCCTCATTGACAGAACCGTACGCGTACTTGAATGATAGCCGTAAGATTCAATTGAAAATTGCTATTTTACTGCAGGATATAAACAGTATTGCGTCATTTTGTACCAACCAGATTTTTCTAGCGAATTGTAAAGAACTGGACCTTATTCAATAAATCCAACTCAGTCTAGAAGTGTTCACCCATCTCAGTATCATTTCTCTTACTAAGATTTCAGTGACAGATATTATCAAGCACTCAATGACAATGGAAAACAAAAATCAACAAATGCAAGCTTTTCAGATATTACTCTGATTATATTAGTGTCAGGAGGTAAGAGTTTTGTCCCTTTGTATGGTGTGTATATATATATATATATATATATATATATATATATATATATATATATATATATATATATATATATATATATATATATATATATATATTACAGATGACATTTGCTTTTCAGACTGTTGGATTCTAGAGGCTGTGAAACTTGTGATTTTAATGTGATCAGAGAGAAGTAATTTAGTATCATAAATGTTTTCTCACTTTATTGAAATTATAAATTCAATTTCAATCTTAAATTCAAATTAGAATGTCTGATTTTCATGTGATCAGATAGATGTCGTTTACTAAACTTCTAAATCCTAACACATTAGAATAATTCATGTTCTTGAATATGCTGCGTTACCATGCACATAGGAGTGAAGTTTTCATTTAAAATTAATTCGTTCTTGGACAATGTAAGTTGCATTTTATCGCCATCTCATTGATGAAATTAAAGGGAAAAAAAACCCAGTCGATATGGAAATACAAAACATCTACTCCATGTATTGAATCTACAGGAGAGTCTACAGTCCCACTGTGTACATATCGTTCTGTTTATCCGAAAACAATTCTATCGCATTTGACTCCCTTTAGTTTGACATCCGTATATACATGCAATTTTCCTTTTCTTTTTGTACCGGTATTTAAGTGAAATTTTATTATGCACTCTTCCTTATGTCTTAGGTATAATATAAAACCAAGAGTGCATTAAGCACATAGTTTGTACTGTACGTTATTGTACTGTACGTTATTGTTATTGTACTGTACGTTATTGTACTGTACGTCATAGTCACTTCATTATAGCCATATATGTAAATACAATTTTAACTTCACATCTTACTCACTATTTTGTATTGACTTTCCTATTAGCTAGAAAGGATACTAGATAACTGCTCGACAAATGTAAAGCCATGCGATGAATTCCCTGAAAAAGATGTACACTATAAATTGCCGACTTGTATAATCTGAATCAACCAACTGTTTTAAGGCCCTCCGGAGTTGATGATATCCTTTGGCATGAGACAAGCTTATAATATTTAATAAGTATAAACAAAACACTTGTGAATACACTGTAATGATGAGATACATATATTTATGAATATATATTTGTTACATAAGTATATATTTAAAAAGAGATTTAATGCCTTGCATTGAATATTCTATAATGAAAACGTAATAATGGACATCAACATAACTTCTAATTATACAAACTATATTTCAATATATCCTGGAAAACTAGCAACCAGTTATTTTTAAGCACGTGCACAATAAATGTAAGCTAATAAACAGTGTTTGTATACTTGTTTTCATATGTGTAACTAACATGTTCAACAAAATATAAATTAAATTTGATAAGAAGTTTGGATTGCCAAGTTTGTATTTTATAGGCAATTACTTCTGTTAAAACTATCACTATCATCTTATTCGTTTTATCAGTACTACTGCTACCAATAATTACAGAGGTGCATCAATAATAACATTTTCTTTCTTATCGTATTTTCGTTGAGCTGAAGAACAAAACGGACAGTTCATACGTAATACAAAATTGTACATATTAGGACTAACGTACAATAAAGGATATAATGTCTTAATTTAGTTCTACAGTCGAAGAACGTATGTTTGAAAATGTACAATCATGGCTATAGCTGTTAAAAACTTTCTTGTACAATCATAGAAAATAGGTATATCAATGTCGGCATGAAGGTTGACAACCATTGCATGTATCCATCACATCATTTCAGTTAAATCCAACATTCCAGGTCACAGAGTGATCAAACTGATGCTGCATGATATACACAGGACAGGTCTCGTCTATGTCAGAGAATTTCTTACAGTACGTGGAGGGTTTAAATTAAAATTCACTAAAAGGAACACACCCATTCCTAATACTATATCCCAGGTCATTTATATTTTAGACTGTATATGACAATGAAAGATCACAAACAAATTCCCACATGTATTTTCTCGCTTGTAAGAATATTAATACATAGGTAGATGTTATTTTGCTACAACATTAGGATTTTCTGGTCCTCAAGCCACCTTTAGATGAGCATGTTGTTGAGAACAAGTCAACATCAAGCCAGAGTGAAATATAGCTGAGACATTAGAAAAGGTGTCGGAGCACAAGCAGCAAGTGACCCTTAAGAGGTGGTGCTTCACCTCCTATTATTACTATGACATGGGTCCGGTACCCTTCTTCTTTTGTTTATAAGGGTACAAATGTCCACTTAAATATGGTGATTCATGTATGACCATCATTATGTTGACAAATGACAAACATCTGTACTTCTGGTTTTTAAGCATAAAGGTGTTCCTTCATCTGTTGTGTCACTCTATACAGACCAGACACATGGAAACCTGATTTGCAAAGATAAAAGTGTTCCTTCAAATCTCTCATTTGTTGTATCGTTATATACAGGCCAGACACATGGAAACCTGATTACAAATATAAAGGTGTTCCTTGAAATGTAGAATCTCTTATGTTGCTATCATTATGACACGTGGAATCCTGATTTACATAAGAATGTATTTTCCTTGATGGATAGTGTCTTACCTGTGAATACCATCATGATGCCATGGGTCAGATACGTATCATACTCGTCTATATACAAACATATCATAATCTATTTGTAAAATTGCACCAAAGATTCAGCATAAGACAGCAATTGACGCAGAGGTTATATGAATGTCAGCATTAGTCACCATTAGATATTTACATTGCTTATGACAAAGATGATTATGCCCATGATACCATAGATCTGATTCTTCTGTCTAACAGTAATAACAACAAGTAATTCTTTGTCACACATAAGTCACATCTGGTATCTTCCTGACTTTCGTTAGCCACACGTGGTTATTTCCCGCCATGCAATATTTACATCTGGTAATTTTCTGTCATACAGCAGTCACACATTCTTCACATTGTACCAGACTAAAAGTTAAATAAACAAAAGCATTATTATAGAGTTTCAAAGAGAAAGCTAATTTTTGTATTACACTATCAAATCTATCTTAAGCGATCCCTCATTAAAATTTGAAATTATTGTAAAAAAAAAAACAACAATGAAATAATTCTCATTATATATGTGTGTTAATTTTTTTTTCATTTTGACAGGTCGTATTGAAATGGATCATAATTCTAATATTGTAATACAAAACTGCACATGATCTGTACTGAACCTGAAACATTAAAGGATAACTATCCACCATCCATTTGAAAACAATTTGGAAATTCGTGAATATAATAGGGATTTAATTAGGAAATAAAGATGGAGCTTTACAAAATGATGCCTGATTGAACATATGAGGTTTAATTTCAGTCCAATGTTAATGAATTTTGCACAATTGCACATCCAGTGATAAATCATACAGTCAGTATTTCAGTTAAAGATATGTCATACTACTTCAAATATTCAGCAGATCTTATCTGGAAATTATTTTCAAATGTCAATTGTAGCTAACCCAGAATGATATTACAAAGATCATGTATGTCTCACCCAGAAAGATAATACAAGTATCGGTATATATTTCACCCAGAAAGATATTACAAAGTTCACGTATATCTCACCATTTAAGATATTACAAAAGATCATGTATATCTCACCCAGAAAGATATTACAAAGATCATGTATATCTCACCCAGAAATATATTACAATGATTACAAAGAGTTTCACAATTGAAAACACTAGTGTTTTATTATAATAATGTTAAAAAAGCAGCTGATCCGGCGTTTGATTTAGATGCCCCAGTGCGCAAAGATGTTTCTGTCCGCGATTATCAATACTATTCCTATCATGCTATACAACCCAACCTAAGATCGCGAATTGAACTTCAAGTTCAAGATACCAGTAAATACTTTTTACCGTGTGAGGCGTTTATTGAAATTGAGGGAGAACTCGTAACAAATGTTGCAGCTGATACACCATATGCAGATGACCCAAATGTCCGCGTTGGGTTAGTCAACAATGGCATCATGGCGTTATTGGAAAGTGCAAGATATCTCATTGATGGAAACAATAGTCCGTGAGGTTGATGTTGCAACAACAATAATCGGGCTAGCAAGATATTCTGATGATTATACAAGGTCGGCTGGCCCGTCTATGATGTTTGCAAAAGATATTAATAATCACGCTGATCATATTAATTATACTAGGGCAGGGGTCTCAAACTCAAATTATCCGGGGGCCGCAGGAGGTAGAGTCTGGGTGAGACTGGGCCGCATCAAGTATTCCACAAAAAAGCGATTACAAATTCAATAAAGTATAACTGGTACAATCTGCTCAACCTTTATTAATAACAAATAAAAACATTAAGTGTTCTCAAGAACATAGGCTTCACTTACATTCTCCTACTCCTTGTTGCCAGAGACCTGGCAGTGCTTTTTCTTACACAGCTGAGCAACATTTGGCTTGAGCGAGGAAGCAACTGAGACCCTCAGTATAGCTTGAAGATGCTCATCAGCAAGTTTGGCCCTGAACTTTGACTTGTTAAAGTTCATTGTGGAAAAGAGCTTTTCACACAGATAGGTACTCCCAGAAAGGCACATGATCCGCTTGAACAACCTGGAAATCTCAGGGAAGATGGAAAGCAATTCTCTCATAAATTGTCCAAGCTTGTCTGTTTTTCCATTCACCTCCCTGAAATTAGCCTTGCGTTCAGAATTGCAATGAAAATCAATCAGCTCCATTTGAAGCGCAGGGGGGGGGGGGGGGGGGGAGATCTTCCACATTGAAGGAGAAAGGGTCAGCAAAAATTTGAAACGTGGCTCTGTGTGTTTTGAAGTCTTCAAACCTGTGCTCAAATTCTTACTGTAGCTTTGCAATGGCATCATTATACTTACTACTGAATGGTGTGCCCGAGTCCATGAGTACGTTGCATGTTGGGAAATGGCAGAGGTTTCTCTGAGAAAGCTGGGCTTTCCATAACACAAGTTTTGTGCAGAATGCCCTGACAATGTCATAGGCAACACTGACAAGCTGGTCCTGGCCTTGTAACTTCTTGTTGAGTACATTCAGCTCCTGTGTAATGTCAACAAGAAAAGCCAAGTCCATGAGCCATTTGGGATCACTTAGTACAGGAACAACCACCCCATCCTTCTCCATGAAGGTTTTGATTTCTGCTCTCAGCTCAAAAAACCTTTTCAAGACGTTTTCCCTACTAAGCCAACGTACCTCGGTGAAGTAGATAACATCCTCATATGCTGACTCTCTTTCCTCTAAAAAGGCGCGGAACTACCGGTGCTTCAAGCCCCTGGATCTGATATGGTTGATGCATTTCACAACGTCAGACATCACATTGTCAAACTTCAGGCATTTGCTGCAAAGGGCCTGCTGATGGATGATGCAGTGTAGAGCAACGGCCTCTTCCACACCCTCCTCTTCCAGTTTTCTTTGAACATGTGCCACGAATCCATTTATTTTCCCTGTCATTGATGGCGCTTCGTCGTTTGTTATTCCTGCAAAATAATTTCCACGGTAAACCGGCATCCACAATGGCATCACACAGCTGGCGGAATATCTCCTGAGCAGTGGTCTGGCCATGCATTGGAATCACTTTGAGCAACTCCTCCATCACTTCAAAATTATCACCAACATCACGGACATATATTGCGAGCTGTGCAGTGTCAGTAACGTCTGTGCTCTCATCAAGAGCGACAGAGTAGGGATGGAAATGTTTACCTTTCTCACAAAATGTGAGAAATGTTACCTGACAGCTCAGAAATGCGCCCTGCCACTGTGTTGGCTGAAAGGCTGATGTTGCTAAACCGACCCTTCTTTTCCGGACAGACTATACTTGCAGCTTGTAACATGCAATTTTTGATGAACTCGCCTTCTTTGAATGACTTTCCTGCCTTAGCAATCATCTCATTCACCATGTAACTAGCTTCAACTGCTCCATCACTTTCTTTGTTTGCTTTCTTGAAAAAATCTTGATGCCTCAGTAGACATGTTTTAAGTTTAGCGACCCGGGCCTCTCTCTCATCTCCCTGGTATTTTGCATACTCCTCAGCATGTCTGGTTAAATAATGACGTCTGATGTTGTACTCCTTGTGCACCGCAACTTTCTCGGTGCATATAAGGCACATCGGAATGCCCCTGTGCTCAACAAAACAGTAGTCCGTCTCCCACTTCTCCTGAAATTGTCTATGCTCATCGCCAACCTTTTGAGAAAGACATGACTGGGGTCGGGTGACAAAAAACGTATTTGCACTGTCTGATAAAATATATTTTCCCTCCACTGGGTAACACTCCCGAATCACTTATCATCAGACTTTGCTCTTAGGGAGATTTAGAAACCAACATAATAAATGAGGCTGAAGTAGTCAGAGAGTGAATTCCGGAATTATGGCGTACTTTCTGACCTATTAAACATATATTGCTCGATAATTTAAAATAATAATGTAATATGTGACCCTCCACGATGGTTTCAGTCGTATGTCACCAAAGCTAGTTTTGCGCTAGCGTTGAAAAAAGACGGTTGGTAACAATGAACTTTTGGCTGATATTGAATCAACAAACATTATTCTACAGTTTTAGTTACAGTAAATAAATCCACATTAATTTTGGCTAAAACAATAACAAATCACTGCACATACTTATGCTAGTTTGTTCCAAATATTAGGCCAACAAGACATTAAAACTCGAATATTGAGCATCGCGTCACCCCTAACTAAAACGTGTTCAAACAGAAGGCAGGAGCAGGCAATATTTGTGAATTATTGATGCGAAGGAAGATGCTATTGTAGCGAGAATTAATTTTGACTTCTTTTATCGTAGAAAAGGCCTTTTTGACTAACCCTATGTTGAAAGTGACCAAGCTGACAGGATCGGAATTTCCCTCACTCGTCACTCGTACACACTAGCGGCAATTTTAATAGGGATTCTTTGATACTGTGTGAGATTGCTACAATTTACACAATTATGGTTGTGCATTACCCACTAACTGACTTTTTAAAACTTTTGATATATGTATATACAACATTCGAAGCGTGTTTTCTCAAAACCGCACATTGGCCATGTTTGTCTCATAAAATGCTATAAAATAACAAACTTTTAGTCCGATTTTAAAACGGTTTTTACCATTATAATCAACGTCCGAACATATACAAACATAATACAAATAAGAATTAGACTAGTCGGTGAGATTCGACTGAAACCGTCGCTGAGTGTCATGTTATAGATATGAGAATGGGGAAAACGCGCGGGCCGCATTAACACTAAACTTTGATGTCAGGTAGAGGGCCGTAAAATATCGTCTCGCGGGCCTCAAATGGCCCGCGGGCCGCGAGTTTGAGACCCCTGTACTAGGGTAAAAGCAACACAAGATGCCGCAGGTGATCCAGCACCAGCCAGATATACTAGACCAGCTGGTACCTTTGATGTCGTAGATATTAATCGCAATTTCAATCCAGGGTTTGCAACACGAGTAGCAACGTTGCAAGGTCCACGTCGACAATTTTCATGTGCAATTCCACTGCATCATATGTTTGGATTCTGTAGAAACGTCCGAAAAGTTATTTACGGAGCTAAACACACAATCGCGTTAGTGCGAAAGGGTAATGACAACGATGCAATCTGGCGTGCTAATGGTGTTGCTGATGGTAAAGTTGTTTTAACTAAATTGGTATTGTGGATGCCAGTAATGACCCCATCAATTACCACAGAAGAGCGGCTACTCTCATTTATGGACACAGGCGGCAAATCACTGCTAAGTTGGCTAACAACAACGACTGATGCCAAAGAGGATAATGTAGATGGTACATTTACATGGCATTTAGCATCAAAACAAGGGGTTTCAGCTCCACGCCATATATTTGTAGCGTTACAGACTAGGGATAGGTTAGGCTCCCAAGAACATAGTCGAATGATATTTGATCGACTACGGGTAAAGGAGGTTTCGCTGAGAATAAACGGACAACAGGAACCATCCGAGGATATACAGCTTGATTACGACAGCAACCACATAGCTGGAACATCTTAATTTAACAAGGCAATCCGTTGTTGACATACATTTTCGAGCTCGTATAGCACCCCCTGGTGATGTTGCTGTCTCTAATTATAGAGCGGTTGCTATCATTATCAGTGATAAATCGATGCTGTTAGAAGGAGTTGGTGGACGAATGAGACTTATTGATGCACCAGTGGAAAATATGTAGTGTTTTCCAAAAACATGTAATTGAAATCCTTCGGAATTTTCCATTAGAATCAATATGTTATTGTATACTGTCATATAGTGTTATTAGTGTTGCCCTGACGCCGGGTCAGGTCAAGAAATTGCAATCGGAATCAGCTAAAAAATGTGGAACCACTATCACGCTGAAACACAATCAGATGACTGGCGGGGCGAATAAATTATCGCTGACAACTCGTCAAGTGAAACACTTCAATGATGCGTTCAAGGATAAAAAAAGGCTTTCAGATCACTCTCTCTGCAGCTGCAATAAAAAATATGATATAAACCGGCGGTATATGTCCATTGTTTGCTGCGATTCCAGGATTAATTGCAGCGGCCGCACCAGCAGTTGCAAAAGCGGTCGCATTGGGGGCAGCTGGAGCCTTGGGAACAAAAGCGGTACAAAGCATTGCTGAATCATATGGACCGAAGAAAGGACGAGGGTATAAAAAAGAGAAAGGGTCTAAAACTACCAGGAACCCCGTATTCATGGTACAGTGGAAAGGGTCTAAGACTACCAGGAACGGTTTATTAACCCAGAAATCTTCGATTTCCAAACCGATGGTTCCATTGTCCAATTTTGATTTACTTGATGCTGCTAAACAATTGGCCATAACAAATTTCAGAGGTGTCTTTATGAAAGATCAATTGCCGACACAACCAAATAGCGTTGAAACAGGTATTATTAATCTCGATAACAGCACCGGACCTGGAACTCACTGGGTTGCATACGCGATTGATCCACGTGCGATCGTTTATTTCGATTCATATGGGTTAGCACCGCCGAAGGAATTCATCCGTTATATAAACCGCTTAAAAACACCTCGTTGGTATTCTACGCTACCAACACAACAAATAAATGACATACCAAAATGTGGCAGCGAAGTATTAAATGTTCTTGATGCTATTTCAACATATGGAAAACCACCTCATGTTGTCGTAAATGAATACACTAGTAATCGCTGGAAATCAAAGAGATTTTAGAGAGAGATTATATAGAATAACATGATTGATATTTGGGGGAGATCTTTATCAACACTGAAGAAACCAGAATCTAATGGCGTTGCAACCGGTGATATAAAAAAATAATCGAAGATGAAATAGCTGAGACGTTGAACCTAGCAGGTGTTGCTCCCGGGGAAATAGTTGTATTTCAAGATCGTCAGGGTAAATTGAAAACTAGTAATGTATCCCTGGATTATATTTTAGTTAAACAACGAAACACAATCGAGAACACCGTTGCGTTATTTTCGGATCAGGGTAAACTTAAGCCCGGCATACTTATGTCAACAATCACAGATAAACTTGCCGAATACGATAAAGAATTTGACGATCATGTGAAAAATTATAACCAATTTCTCAGAAATGTCATCAATAAGTTCTTTGGGTCCCCGATTGTAATTACGCCGTCTCTCGCTGAAATTAATTCGTTTGTTGATGACCAAAATATCATCAATGACCTCACTGATAAATATTTTACAACATCAACATCCGAAAATGTTAAAACTACATATTCGGAAATAATCAAAAAAATTAATGAAATCGCTAAAATTAAAAAATCTATCTATCGAGGAGAGTAAAACAACAGTCGACGCCGTCAAAGATGATTTTCCTAAAATGGTCGAACGACTCGATAAGGTAAAAATTCCACATCCCGTAGATGGTATCCGCAATGTTGTGTACACGGTCAGATATGGAATCAAGGATTGGATCAGAGACGCCAATACCACGATATCTTGGGGTGTTCCCTCTGGCAGGGATTACAGTAATGCGATTTACCGATTTACAATAATATCTGATGATCAATTTACAATAACATGTAGAAATGCTATTAATAAATCTATTTTGACAACAGGTATCAACGTGGTAACATTTAAATATCATCCAAACGGTATAGAATTTGAAATGCAAGCGGTTAAAGATAACACGGTTAGAAAAACAATATCGTGGATTATGGAATTTGTAACAAATATACCCGTAGAAGATTAATTCAACGATGACATTTCAAATAACGATGACATCAACGATTTCATCATCGCAATATCGCTATGATACAGTCAAAGAATTTTCAATGAAACTCAAAACACTCGCTGAGGAGTATGCAATGAAAATAAAAAATATCGCAGGAGAATTACAGTCATTGACGTTACAGTGTACTCAGTATCTGGTGTAATGGCCGGATCTGGTATTATACTGTCTTCAGTGACAATGATAGCTCCGATTGCTGTTCCAATCCGCGGTGACAACAATTGCTGGGGTTGCAAATGCAATCACTAAAATGTTATCATCATGCAGCCAATGCAGACTACAAGACTACATAATTCAATTTCATGTTGTATCAACCGCATACTCGCAATTATCCTCGATGATATCGTCGTCACTCGATGACACATTAATATCCGATAGTGAGTTATCAGCGATGGTCAGTATTTATGATTCCGCGATGTCAAAATTAGAAATACAACAACAGTATAATAACAATGACAACACCGCAGGAATTACTTCAACGAATAGTGGAGAACATAAACCCAGTACAAACAAGCATGATCTCAATAACCTCAACGAATCCTGAATTCAGTGTGAATTTCCCTACTCCGATTCCCGTGAAGGAAATAGCGCTGGCAAAATTACGAGTGTATCACAGTTTGCCTAATATCAGATCACAATCATTTGGTGGTCAATAACCGAATAATTCCTTGGTATTTGCGAATAAGAATCGCAAAGACGGGACTCCAGACTGGAACGTTGTTTCAATACCATCTTTGTCGTACCAAATCGAACAAATCAATGCTGCATTTCAGCGTAGAATAAAATCAATTACTGGAGCAGAATCAAAAATCGCTATAACAGTCCACGAGCCGACGCTATCATCCGCAATCGAGATAAACTCGCCGAGTTATGTCGTAGATATCTATAACAGCTCGATAAGAACTATACTGGGATGGCCCGAATTACCACCCCGGGGAGAAACCGTTAATTTACCACCTGAACCACAAAAATCTGATTATGTCTCCATTTGTATTAAAGTCGGTAATCCAATAATGAGTTATGACTATTATTCCAATACAAAATTTCAATTTATCATTGAAAGAGGATATCATCGAATTAACCGGGATAGAATTAGTGAAAATTACACAGCGATGGATAATGATCTTTCACTGCTGTTGGTATCCCTCAGATCTGGTACTCTTACCAGAGATGAATTTATCAGCGTCGTAGAAACATGCAACAAAATTATCGGCGACGCGGAACATTTTCATTTTAATATTATTCAAGAAATATTAAACGCTACTAATCCCAAAACAAGAATAGATTTTGCCAGAGAATTTAATATACGCGAGGAAGAGATTCCTGCGTACAAATTGCCGTATTATAATGTTCAAAGCGATGAAAAAATCTCTTAATGATGCCATCGACGAAGGGTTCAAACAAATCCACGAGGCATGGAAGAAATTGTCACAACCACAAATTATAATCCTCAAACATAATAATGACCCAGAAGGCGGTGGTAGACATATCGCTCCGTTCAACGTGAATATATCCTCGGTGATAGCGCTCAATTTAGTATGTGATGTTATCGAAGGCAGCTATAAAATAAATCTCGAACGATCAAATCAAGCTCAGCAGGGATATATTCTATATTCATTTGCACCAACAGCTCCACCCGGATTTTTAATAATCGAGGATCCAACTAATCCAGTGTATATGCAATGTCATAATAATTCATTAAGCAGAATCAATTTTAAACTCATTGACCAGTCTAATAATCTGATTGATTTACAAGGTGAGGTTTTACAAATAATTCTGTGAAATCGTAGCGATTTTCATTGTTAACCCATAGCAGCAGAAGGGGTGAGTGACAACGACGTTGGCGTCTTGAGGACGCCTCAGTTTGCCGAATCGACGTTTTTTTTTTGCGATTTACGAGAAAGTCACAGTTTGCCGAATCGACGCCTCTACAAAGTTGTAGGATTCTCTCCCTCTGCTGCTCCTATGGATTATCAGTATAAATTATCTCATGATCAAGGGATAAAATTTCAGCTTTACGCTTACATTTGCCTGCACCAAAACCTGTAAACACTTTCCAGATAGCTTTCGGGTTATTTTGGTTTTCATCCAAGACTTTTTTGTAGTGTGCTTGTTTGGTTTGATGTATCATTTTATGAACTTTATTCCTCCAAACTCTATATTCGGTTAGATTTCCTACTGATTTTAGTTGGTCTCGTTGCTTAATTGCTTCTAAACTTTCTGGGGAGATCCAGCTTGGCTGATCGTCTTTCTTTATCCTGTGTGTTTTTAAAGGGTCATGCTTGTCAACTATACTAATGAATAGATCTCTCCAAATATCTAAACCATCATCAATATCCTCAAAGATTTAGACTGTATTCCATGGAATCTCTTTTAGATCTAGGAATTTAACAGTATCAAAGTTTTTAAAGGACTTATAAGTAATGGATTTATGGATATTAATTTTGTTGATCTGCCATTGACTTTATGTGTTAGAAAAATTGGAAAGTGATAACTTATACCAATCTTTGGAACCATTACTTCCAAAACATTTTCTTTTGTATTGGTATAAATATGATCTATAAGTGTTTTAGATGTAGATGCTACTCTGGTGGGTTCATTTATTAGTTGCTCCATACCTAACGAATCAATAAATTTAATCCGATATCCTTTTATATGATCATTGAGAAGGTCTCTGTTTAATCACTTATAATGTAACATTCTTTCTCTTCATTTGAAATTTTATCTACTTGAAGTTCAAAATATTCACACCAATGAGTATGTGATGATGGGGGTCTATGTACAAAACGTACTAAATAGTGCTTTGCTTTTTCTGGAGTGATCTGTAGCCAAATGGATTCTATTTCCTGTATTTCTAGGTCTTCCCGTCTTTTACAAATAGTACCGGTTTTAATATACACAAGGAGCCTGCCAACGCATGCTTTCCTATCCTTATGATAAGTTTGATCTTAGCCATTAATATATAAGAAATTTTCACCCTGATTTTCTGTTAACATTGTTTCCGAGAATCCAAATAAATGAATATTATTATTTGGAGAGGTAAACAGTAACTTTACTTGATCAATCTTTCCTCGAAAACCCTGAATATTTAAATGACCTATGCGTAAACCTTTGCTAGAAACTCCTAAATTCAAGAGACTAATAACAATGCTATTAGAGGCACTCAAAGAGAAATTGAAAGTATTAAAACCATGTTCACAGTGATCATTATTACAACTATCATTAATGTATAAAAAAATAATTTTTCTACAACTGCATTTTCTACTTTTATAATCATTGTATAAATCTGAACTATCGTTCCTGTTGGAATATGTACAAGTAGCTTAAAAGGTTCTACATTCAGAACATGCATCAGCAAGGAGATCAAATCTGTTTTGACAAGGGATACCCAGTGTATATAAGTCCTTGATAGATAAATTGGTCATCCTGCTGAATCGAGTCTTACTGTGGAATTGCCTTTTTCCTATTCCATAAATCGAGTTTTGGCTCTGTGTCCAAAGCTACCACACTGAATGCATTGTATTTGCTGTCTGTGCTGCATTTCTGTGCTGAATGTTTGATCTCACCACAGTAATCACATCCCGCAGTGTACTGCCTGTATTGATATGGCTGACCATATTGTCTGATGTTGTTTTGACCTACATTGCGTTTATGGGGATGGATGAAGTTTGTAATGTGACTGTAAGACCAGACTACATGAATGACTGCATTTATAATTTTTGCCAGCTTTTCCACCTTTTTGGTGGACAGATGGATCTTATATCTTTTTCCAAATAGATGTTGCCTCACTTGTCCCACTTCATCAAGGAAACTCATGTAATTATAAACAATAAATAAATACTATATATATATATATATATATATATATATATATATATATATATATATATATATATTATTGAATCTGAATGTTAGAGACATAAGCATATTACTCCTTTATTCATTGAAATTTGGAATGAATACACTTCTACTGACTTGGAAAGAATACACCACCCTTGATGAATAATCCTTTTCTTTTGAAGTCCACAGAACAAAGGAACCACAATCCGCCATGTTAAATCTGGCTGCTGGCTGAGCAATTTTGCACATCACGAAATAGTTATTGCATTGTATTGAAAGAGAAAAATAATCTCAGAACTGCTTGAAAAGACACATGATGTAGCCTTTTGGTCAAATTTATTTCATGGATGATGAAATAAAACACACAGATATTCCTGGATTTAACTGTTGCTGCTGCTTTCTATATGGCATCGTGGCAGCAAACTTGGTGATTCATTATTAGAAGATTAGTCTTGAATAATTTAATAAGGATTTTCAAATTATAACTAATTGCTGCTGGTCTTGTAATTTTTCTCATTTTTGACATTTCGAGTTCTGATATCAAATACGAGCTATACATATAAAACATGAGTGTCTTTTATCGATCTATCTATCTATCGATCTATCTATCTATCCATCTATCTATCTATCTATCTATCTATCTATCTATCTATCTATCTATCTATCTATCTATCTATCTATCTATCTATCTATCTATCTATCTATCTATCTATCTATCTATCGTTAGGTCCAAATGGCATTTCTCTTCATATATATATATATATATATATATATATATATATATATATATATATATATATATATATATATATTAGCAAGTACCCGGCATGCGTTGCAATGCCACTCAAAGAAATAAAGTGTTTGTGTTTTAATCCTGGCATGCGTCGTTCGGTTCGGAAACATGAATTGTACTTCCGTATGTTTGCCAACGTTGATAATGGTTCGGGTGGTGAATGTAATTCTGGCAATTTCACTTTTCCACCCGCGCAGCACATACCATGTGTTTCATTATTAAATTTGAGGGCATTGCAATACACGCATGATTTATCCATTTTTCCAATAAGCACACTTGGATAAAGACTGTAATCATAATTTGCATTATAATGGAATGCACTAAGTATTAAATCAGCGTGCATTGTTCGTCTGGATTGAACAGTGCGAACTCGAACGGTTTGCAGTCTTGCTTCCCGTTGCTCGTCTGTTTCAGATGATCGGGTTTGAGCAGTGCGAACTCGAACGGTTTCTAATCTTGCTTTCCGTTGCTCGTCTGTTTCAGATGATCGGGTTTGAGTAGTGCGAACTCGAACGGTTTCTAATCTTGCTTCCCGTTGCTCGTCTGTTTCAGATGATCGGGTCTGAGTAGTGCGAACTCGAACGGTTTCTAATCTTGCTTCCCGTTGCTCGTCTCTTTCTGAAGCTCGTGATGCCTTTATCTTTCGTGCTTGAGGTGTAGATCGACCAATAGCTTTTCGTTTAGGTGGCATAATTGATTCGACAGCGAAAGTAATGCTTTGTAACGACTATTCCAAATTCACACCGCGATTGTTTAACGTAACCAAGGCGCGAACCAAATGTAACTAAGTAAACATGACGTACACCGATTATGAATTTCATACAGCTGTTGATTGACGTCATCATAGTTTCAGCCAATCCAGACCGTGTTTGATCACGTGACGTATTTAAGGAGCATACTGTTCGATCACGTGACGTACAAATTCACACCGCGATTGTTTGACGTAACCAATGCGCGAACCAAACGTAACTAAGTAAACATGACGTATCTAAGGCATCTACAGTTCACACCGAAGACACGCGAAATTAGGTATCGCTACAGACCGTGTTCGATCACTAAACGTATCTAAGGCGCCTACTGTTCGATCACGTGACGTATCTAAGGCGCCTACTGTTCGCTCACGTGACGTATATAAGGCGCCTACTGTTCCATCACGTGACGTATCTAAAGGCGCCTACAGTTCACAGCGAACACACGATAAATGTCGTAAAAGCACATTTGTTAATTGTTACAATTTTAATGGTTGTACTAATTCAGAAACCATCTCGGGCGTGCGCAGAACAACTCACCAAAGTGTTATCGCAATCGGATGAACGGTAAAGGAACGCATACGACACAAACAAACAAACATTCAGTTATATATATATATATATATATATATATATATATATATATATATATATATATATATATATATATATATATATATATATATATATCGCAATACTATATTTTTCTTTCATAAACATTGTAATATCTTGAATATATGAATTATCGATTTTCCTGGTTCCATGCAAATATATATATTAATCGGTTTGTTCAATTTTTTTAATGGTTCTTATGGGCTCTTAATGTGTCGATATAGTAATAATCAGTAAGGTACATATTTTTTAAAAACTTTATATCAATTTTGAATATTCTGTGTACATTAAGATTTGATGAAGCTAGTAAATCAGAAATCCCGGTCGGTATGTATTGATTCTCATCTTTTCTAGACTTATATTATCAATTAAGATTGTAATGATTTGCCTAATTTCTTTGTACGACAATGAATCTTCCATTCACAAAGAAAGTAAAATGTTAAATATTTAAATTCATTTACCAGAGACAAAGTTACGTTATAGCAAAACAATTCCCAAGTTTGAACACCGACATCGACAACTGAATTTTGTTTTTAAATTTTGTTTCTTAATACAACCTCCATGCCTCTTTGCAGCAATAATTATTCAACGTATTAAGCAATTTTTGCAAACTTTAAAGATTCTAAAAACGGTGCAGTATCATTGGCAAATATAATAATACAGTCATGTATTTCAATAGTATCATATTCATTTTTAATAATGTCTTCCTTGCATAAAACACATTTCCAAGAAAAACAAACTAGTTCATATCCATACATTATAGTCAAATGCAACATGACCCCAGATGAGTTAGCAGCAAAAGTCGCCTTTGTCGTGGTGTGTTCTTGATATAGTAACAGGATGTAGCCTTGGAAATGTTCCCTATAGGTCAAGCCTGACGTGTATGTCCTTTGTTCATTGGACATGATAACGTATGCTTCAATAATGTCACCTTTTCAATTGCCTGTGATTTGACACGACATTAATTTTGTGTTAGCAGTTTTATGGTTTTCCTCCATTCCTGAGGTAATTATCTGGTTGAAGTAACTATACATGTAATTAAATCTTCTTTTGCCAATATACACTTTCGACACGAAGTGTTGATAGTTCAAAAACGAATAGTGCATAATAATTATAGAGCGTAAGAGACAAGTTTCAAGGCCCAGCAGATAATTAAATGTACACGGGGTCTGTATCCGGCAGTCACTAATCTGAGTGACTAATGAAATAAAATATTTTATTGGCAGGTTGGTTTGTAAGCATGTTACCAAATATACTAATGAATCTAACTATGGCATATCATTAGCAACCAGCAATATGCAGTCTGCATCTAACATTGAATCCACGGAATTTATGAACAAAGATGAAATGGGTGATGTCACTGAATGATTATTCGACATTTTGCATATTAAATTTTGATATGAAATAACCAAAGTCACAATGTTGATGTTTGAAGGATTATATACTAACGACTGTATGGAAATAGGTATCAGCTGGTATCTCCTACAATCCTACATCGATTTTCCGAAAAAGGTGAAAATTTGAAAAATGTCACAAATGAAAAGAAAACAACAGATTATTATGTATGCAGACCATCAAAATGCAAATTCCAAACAGCATGACAATATTTTAAAAGTAATTGAACTTGAACAAGGTATCTGTTTAACTATGTGTTGAGTTGTTGAAGCTAAATACAGTGGAGTCATGCGATTGACATCAAAAAGTTTGTTGGATAGGATATCAAGACAAGTTTACAACGACTGAAAATGCAAAATCTATTGTATGCACTGATGAGTTAGGGAAACATTTTAACAACGCAGGCGCATGCCATACAAGTGAAAGTAAAATATTAAATAAATTAGATATGAGACAGCGAACACCTAAGCGGCAATTAAAGAAGTTCTACTCAGCCAGACTGTAACTTAGATCTCACATATCCAAACTAATCTCAATATTGATTCACAATTTGTCAGGTGTTGATAGCCATCTATTAATGAAGACGCTTTAAAAATGATGTAACACTTATTTAGGCTTAAACAGATCCCATTCAGAGACGTTAAAGACTATATTACTAAGATTCATCAAAATGTTAAAGACAATTGGAATTCATTCCGAACATTCTATACGTTTAGGCTTGAAATATGATATTTAGGGATTATTTGGGATATAATTCACAACATCGGTGTTTGTACTTAAACTAAGTAGTTATGGTCAGATTGCATCCCATCGTTTATATCTATATTACATGGAACAGGTACAACTGAATCAAATGAATATTGAACTGGGTTATAACAACCAGAATAACTGTTTAACATTTTTAAAACACAAATTTCTTTCTGTTTCCGCCTTTCAGGACTATAAATAATGTAATATAATGCATTTATTCTCTTTTCAAATGTACAATGACAATTTACTTCAGCTCGAAGAGAATGTTGAGGCAAGAACCTATCACTAGGTTGAAAAATACTTTCCTTTGCATTTGCATTGTACCTTAATTTTAATTTTGACAGTGTAAATTAGTTATCGCTACTTCACACATCTTTAACAACTCATACTTGAAATCGGAGACATGATCAAATAGATTAATCTTGGAATCTTCCTTAGAAAGACGTTTCTCTTTTAATAACTTTAATGGTGAACGAACAGTAAATCTAAAAACTTGTTAAATACTACTTAAATATCAGGATTCTTAAACTGACAAATTGACAGAAAACACCAACAAATGAACATCGATAACCCATTCCTTGTCTGTACTTGTAGTCAATGTTTGACAAGCTATGCCAGTAAGTACACTTTAGGAATGTCTAATGTTCTCTTGACCTTTTCGAGTTTTCATCAATTTTCTGCATCTGCATTTGTTATATTTGTCTCTTCGTCCTCTTTTTTCTCTTGTTGCCTTTCCGTTCTCTTCCCCTCCGCTCCCATCCCTCTGAAGCGAATGCTTTTTTAATTCAGATTCTATCCTGCTTTGTTTTGATTTATTCTTTTTAAATATCCTCTTTTAATTTATTATCAATACCAGAGATAGACTTACACATCAAATCCAAAACACTAATATCTAAAACTTTCTTTCCCACCAAATAATTAACCAAACTATTGTTTATTTATTGTTTTGTTAAAGAAGTCTTTAATTACAAACTATCATAATGTCCGGCAACTCGTTTGTTTTATAGAATCAAACTCCTCTTGGGTAGAATTAGAAAACACAATGTTCATTACATTAGATGACATTATGACTGCTTGTTAATTTCACAAAAGATTTCTTAAATGTGAAACAATTTCTTTGCAACGGTCCATGAAAACTCTGAGAGTTAATTTAAATTTTAAGAACAATTTTTTAACATCTCTGAGGAAATTTGGATCCCGTCTGATATGACTCCATCCATCGTCTTCAACTTAGTAATATAAAGAAGCGAAAGTAAAGAGTTTGGTAAAAGTCAACAAAAAATGTTTTTCTCTGAGTTTTTATGTCGCTCAAACTTCTTTTTTTAGGTAAGAAAGCAAAATTGTAAACATGACATTTTGTCATTGCATTTAAACTGTGCCAGTGATGATGAAGCATTCTTTTGTTTTTCCTAAGGTTTTGTGTAAGCCATAAGAACCTGATTTGAGATTTCTTAATATAAATGTTTCAGCAAACCACAGATTGTAAACAGCTACGTTTGTAAGGAGAGAACAAATATTGCGTATTTATTCGATAAATTTCCAGTTACTCAACAATTTTGGAAATTATTTATGTAATAGATCCAAACTTAGGACCCAAAAGTCAGAATAAACGTAAATATTTTCTCATACATCATAACATTTTTGCTGGGTTGATTCATTTCTTAGATTTTCTTGTAACAAGAAAACATTTAATTTAATAACTCCTTTGGGGTCCTTGTCTGAGGGAGTGTCGTTGTGTACAATATATTTGTGCGTGTGTATGTGCAGTACATTTATGAAATAGGATACAAAACAGTTTAAGGTAATCTTTATGGTAACTCAATCCAACTTACAGCGTTTGATTGCGTCATTTCTTTTTTGTTGTAGCTTTTGGGCTTGGTTGCAGAATAAAACAGCATGTCACTGGTTTTGATCTTAAAATCATACGCCTGAAATCTCATGTGACATTCAATACCATTATTCAGTTACTCGTGTGTATCAACGTCAGCAAATTGCATATCCTTGATGAAAACTAATGATTAAACGTACAAACCGTCGTACCGACATAAACGCGCTACAGTAAAGCTCGTCTTTAGTAAACAAAACAAAAACCCATGCTGATCGGAGAGCTTTCTGCATATTATATTGTACTGTAATGTATTGTGTTGTATTGAATTGAATTGAACTGAATTGAATAATAATGAATTGAATTGAACTGAATTTAATAGTATTGTATTGAATTGAACTGAATTGAATAGTATTGTATTGTATTGTTTAGTATTGTATTGCACTGCATTATATTGTATTGTATTGAATTGAACTGAATTGAACAGTATTGTATTGTATTGCATTGTATTGTATTATATTGTACTATATTGTATTGTATTGTATTGTATTGTATTGTATTGTATTGTATTGTATTGTATTGTATTGTATTGTACTGTGTCAACTGAATGATCCCACGAAATTTCAAGTAGCTGTGATTGACTTCGGTATAAATGTAACAATGACTTCAGATCTCGCGTGAGCCTAATATAATCCAGGTCTTGCACATAACGTCTTAAGGCATGTGAGATAAACACATTGTAAAACGTATTACTAGTCTCAATATAGAGAGAACTTGTATAAAACAACTCAAATTTCTACTTCTGTTCAAAAGTCATAATAGTTGTACAAAGAAACAAAAACACGCGGGAGGTAGTTTGTACAAAATCGTACATTTAATAAGAGTAGATCCTTGTGACCATTTACGTTACTTTTAAGTTGGCAATGAATATACCAGTCAATAAATAAATTCAATCTAAATTGTATAGGCTGGTAAGGACATTCTTAAATGGGACAAAGGTCCATGCTCAGCTCTTATAGCTAATGGTTCATTTTGTCACCAAATCAAGGTATTTTTGCTTTAAAAATTAGTTTATTTCGCTCTCAGTTTTAGCATCTTCTAGTAAGGATCATGCATATTCTTCGTTCTGTTGTCTCCACGCTCCAACTGGACGTCTGCAGTACAAATATCTTCTTGTATGTTTATATATTTAAAGATTTGATGTTTTGAGTTGAACTCATTTTTCCGTATGAAAAAGTGTCCTTGTTAGCATACAGCTTATTGATTTTCATGTATATATTATATCATCGTAAATAATTATATATGGTGCATTAAATAGCACTATGATGTACAATATTCACGTACAATTTGTTAACAAATTATTATTTTTGATAAAATACGAAAACAAAACAATTCAAATCTGAAAGCGCTGATTGTATCTTAACTGGCGATCTAAATGTAAGGACTGTTTCAAGCCCTGCTTTTATAGTCAAGGATGGCATCATTCCTATAGAAAACTATATTGATTTTATTGTTAATGATGGCATCATTCCTACATAAAACTATACTGATTGTATTGTTCAGGATGGCATCATTCCTATAGAAGACAATACTGATTTGATTTTGATAATTATACTATGATAGTTGTTTTTGTACAAAGGTAAAACGTATTTGGCACTTGCTTGCTTGTTTTTATGCAAAGCATTTGGATTGATAATATGTGATGGTGGCCGTTTTCGTGATCGTAAGATGGGTGCAATGACCTCGACAGGTAATCTTGGACTTATATATCAACTGTATATAAACTATTTATGGACATGATTCTACAGGTGGTAGCAAGATAAATCAGGGGAGATAACAACCCTTATTGAACAGGGCTATAGGGCTGTGCTACCATAATGATGGTCGCATTATGTGGATTTAGTAAACAAAGTCCATTCCAGTTGATGATTCTTCCTTGATGTCATACATCATTAGTATATATTACTTGTATTATCACGTAGTAGGTATAGTTTACCTATAGTATGTGCAGTTTCATATGTTTGATTTTACCACACGTTAAAATATCACTTTATGTGATTCTGATTGCTCCAAATAAGCCCATGAAATTATTGTGCAGTATTCTCTTTACTGTTTGGCTGGGATCGTGAAAGAACGTTTTTAAGCCCGCTTTCTGAAATATTTGTTTTGAATGATCATTTTCGGCTGCCATTTGTGAACTTGAGTCGCGAATGAAAATTGAGGAAAATTATATCGGCTGTCTGAATATGGATATGTTACCCCCATAGGAGGTTGTAATCTCATGTTAAACAATATTGAAATGAGAAAAATGGCGTAAAACTACAAGTCAAGAACAACAATGAAACGTACAACTAAGGGTATTGCTTATTTGATGCCGGTAGAGGGGGGGGGGGGGCAGCGGTATATTGTAACATATAGAATCCAATGTATATACAAGCGTGCGACAGTAACAAGGAACATTATATAAACAGTGTTCATACGTCGAAAAACAATTTATTATTTTGGGATAAATTATACACATATTCAGTTTTGAAAAAGCAAATACTTATTTCTGTCTTTATTTTGCTGCCTATTTGATGACAAGTTTAAAGATTTGGTATTGGTTTTTTTGGATATTATTATTTTATTATACATAATCACGTGAACACCGATACCATATCAGCTGTTGTACACAATTTCACTTTTGATTCACGTCGACTGGGTGGCCAAGGAAGTTATCATTTCCAACAAGCAACGGTGATCATGTGAACATGCAGCGTGTGTACTCTTGTTCCACAGCTAACAATTACAAAATATTTGGGTGCACCTAATCTTCACTGTGATTGTCAGAATTTTCGAAGAATGATTTAGTGAAAAATGATCGTAATGCCTATCCGATTACAAATCCACACTCACATATACTGTATATTAATCCACACTCACACTTAGTGTACATTAATCCACACGCACAGAGACTGTTCAAATCTACACTCATATTCATCCACACCACTAATATACACTGTACATTAATCCACACTCACACATATTGTATATTAATCAACACTCATTCCTACTGTATATTATTCAACACTTATTCCTACTGTACATTAATCCACAATAATGCTTATTGTCTTATTGCACAATCATCCCTCATACTGTATATTAATCCACTCATACATACTTTAGATTAATCCACACTAATACATATTGTATTTAATCCACACTCACACATATTGTATTTAATCCACACTAATACATATTGTATTTAATCCACACTCACACATATTGTATTTAATCCACACTCACACATATTGTATGTTAATCAACACTCATACATATTATATATTAATCAACACTCATACATACTGTATCTTAATCAACACTCATTCATAATGTGTATTAATCCAAAATAATCCTTATTGTATTATTTCACAATCATGAATCATAAAGTATATTAATGCACACATATACACATGCATATTTATCAACACCCATATATACTGTATATTAATTCACACTCATTCATACAGTATATTAATCCACAGTAATGTTTATTGTATATTAATCCACATATTTATGCTGTGTATTAATCCACAATAATGATTATGTTATTAATCCATACTCATACATACTGTATATTAATCCAAAATCATAATACTGTACATTAATCCACACTGATACATACTGTATATTAATCCACAACCATACATACTGTATATTAATCAAAACTTATACTGTATATTAGTTACAAATCGTACATATTGTATATTAATCCACAATCATAAATAATGTATATCAATCCACAATCATACATACTGTATATCAATCCACAATTATACATACTGTATATCAATCCACACTCATACATACTGTATATCAATCCACAATCATACATACTGTATATCAATCCAGAATAATGCTTATTGTATATTAATACACTCTTATACATACTGCATATTAATCCATAACCATAAATACTGTACATTAATCCACACTCATACATACTGCATATTATTCAACACTTATACATACTGTATATTTATCCCAAATCGTACATACTGTATATTAATTCTCAATCTTACATACTGTATATCAATCCACAATCATACATACTGTCTATCAATCCAGAATAATGCTTATTGTATATTAATCTACACTCAGCACATACTGTATATTTTGATACATTGTTAAGACTTTAAGTAGCAAAGAATTTAGATATTGATGTCATAAATGAAATGTGAGAGGAACTTACAGTATAACAATGAGAATGTAGATTAATCGTGATCAAATTGTATTAAAGCTCTTAAATGAATGAACTGTTCTGTATAATTTCAAAAACCAGTAATGTACTGATTCTCCTAGATTCATGATGTTGTCATGATGGTATCTCCCAGAATTCTTTTGAATAATTCACAACAGTTCCAATATAATTTGAAGTCCAAATAATAAGTACTTTTTTTTCCGCTTACAGGTCCAAACAAATGTTCCTTTTAAATCATATCAAAGTACAACATATAACAACGTCTGCAGACTTTCGCTGTCACTGTTTTGCTGAATTGTAGTCAGTCACTTGCAACATTGTTGCCAATGTTTAGTACCGTGATGTCATCCACCTGTTTCATTCACATTGTCCCAATACAGACCCAATATCTTTTTAACCAATTCAGGCCCAATATTCCTATATTAAAGCCCCGTTGCCCCCATAGTGCCGGTCCTGTATTACCCATGTTGAATTCCCATTCTCCCCAACTTATCCCACGACCTTTTGGACTGAGATTTCCAATGTATGTGAATCGCCCAATATTGGCCCCAGAGTGCCAGCTCTGTATTTTCCATGTTAAATTCAAATTGTCGCTGGATAGTCCCAATCCACTGTCACTCTACATCCCAATGTTAAATTCCCTTGGTCCCTATACAGACACAATCCATTAAATTTCACTTTATAATAATAGTAATACTACTACTACTACTACTACTGCTACTACTATTACTACAACAACAACAACTACTACTACTACTACTACTACTACTACTACTACTACTACTACTACTACTAATAATAATAATATGAGGACTTGTTATAGCACCTTAAAGTTAGAAGCTCTAAGCGATTTATACCATCTATAATGATATGACTACACTACAGAAATACAAATTCCAAAAACAATGAAACTGGAAAACATAAAAACATGCTGAAAACATATAAGATACAAAACATTATTAGGTCTCTATGTTCGTCCCTGGAGTCGAAACGGGTGAGTTGTAAGAGCACTCATAAAAGGGACCAATGTATCGTTGTGTCTAATTTAAATGGGCAATTCGTTCCACGTCGCTGGGTTGTGGTATGCAAAAAAAACGTTGTCTAGATGACTTTGTTTTCACCGTGGGAACAATGAGTATACGATTGTCAGAAAAAGAGCGTAAGTATCTAGCTGGTGTATACACATGGGTGAGGGAGTCTGTCTGTGAAACATAGCACAGAGAATAAATTTTGTGATTGATTCTGTATCGACTTGATAGCCAGTGTAGGGTACAGAGCAGTGGTGAGGTGTGCTCTGATCGAGGTGCTCTAAAGATGATCCGTACAGCTGTGTTTTGAACTTTTTGAAGTTTCTGGAGTAAATATTGTGACGAACCAGACATAATTGAGTTACAATAGCTCAGTCTTGAAAGTACTAATGAACACACAAGTGGCATCAACTGAAAGATATTTACGAATCGAAATGATGCGTCTCAGTTCAAGATATGCAGCCTTGCATATGTTCATGACATGTTGCAATTTGAGTGTAATGTCTAGCGTAACACCTAGGTTTCGTACTGGCTGTGAGAATTTAATGTTGGTGTTGCTGATATTTATTTTCTGAGGTAAAGGATGTGAATGTGAAAGTCTTTGTGTTGTGATCCGAATAGCCTCAGTTTTATCACCATTTATCTGCAGCTTGTGACATGTCATCCATGATTTCACATCAGAAATGCACATCTCTGCTACATGGATGATAGCATTAACAACTTCAGTTGGGTGGCTAGACTAGTATAGTTGGGTGTCATCAGTGTACAATTGGTGCGACTCTAGGTGATAATATATGATACTTAAGAGTGGCTGAGTGTATATAAATGACGATAACAAGTCCAAGAACAGATCCCTGTGGAACACCACAACATACGTCAACTGGGCTGGAATGTACTCCATTTGCAGATATAATTTGTGTCCTGTTGAATAAGTAGGATTTTAACCACTGTAAGGCTATATTCTGAATGCCGAATACTTGCTGGAGACGTTGAAGTAATATATCATGGTCTATTGTGGCAAATGCTGCAGATAAATCCGAGAGAGTGAGGACTGTAATCTATCCACTATCCAAAGCAGGTGTCTGGGATACATTTCTGTGGCGTCTGTCACTATTTGCAGCAAGACGCTGCAGGCGGTCAACCTCAAAGGTGGAACAAGCTTTTCTGGGGAGGGCTCGCCAATTCTTTCTGTCTGAGGCAGCGAGCTCTAGCAGGCGTGGTTGAAGGTCTGCCCATTTGATGTTTGCCTTGAAGTCGTCTTTGTACCTCTTGTGCGGGCTTCCTTGGTTTCGGTTTCCCAGGGCTAGCTCGCCGTAGAACAACTGCTTTGGGATTCTGCTTTGATCCATGCGGATGAAATGGCCAGTCCATCGAAGCTGGGCCTAGATTATTTTGGCTTCGATGCTTGTTGTGTTGGCTCTATCAAGGACTTCCGGGTTGGTGATTCGGTCCTGCCAATTGATCCGCATGATGGATCTCAAGGAGCGCTTGTGGAATTGTTCTACCTGACTCATGTGCCTTCTGTGGAGTGTCCACCTTTCACAGCCATATAATAGAGACGTGAGGACAACTGCAATGTACACCTTCAGCTTTGTTGACAGGTGTATGTCCTTGTGCTGCAAGACCTTGGTTCGGATTCGTCCTAGGGCTTGACGGCTTTTTGGGTCCTCGCAGTGATCTCTTTGTCCAGAGAGCCATCACTAGATATTGTGCTGCCAAGGTATTTGAAACTGTCCACATTTTTCATCTGTGTGTCGCCAATGGTGATACAGGGTAGCAAGTGGACAGTATTTGGGGCGGGCTGGAAGATGACTTCCGTCCTTCCAAGACTTATTGTGAGTCCAAATAGGTTGGAGGCTTCAGAGAATCTGTCCACGATTGCTTGTAGGTGAGTCTCTACATGGGCCATGAGGTCGAGGTCATCTGCAAATAGTGCAACAATGATGAGTCTTTCTAGTGTCATGTTTTTTTCAGCTAGGTGACGGAGATCAAACACTGATCCATCCAGGCGATAGCTAATTTTTATGCCAATGTCCATGTCCCGGATGGCATGGAACATTACCTGTGTGAAGAAGAGGTTGAAGAGTACCGGAGCGAGTACACAACCCTCTTTGACACCATTAGATATGGGGAATTTCTCGGAGGTTTCACCGTCTGAGAGAATCTCTCCATTCATGTCAACGTGGAGGAGCCGGATAAAGTTGGTAAACTTCTGACGACAACCAAGTTTCTTGAGTACTGCCCATATTGCGTCTCTTTTGACCGTATCGAAAGCCTTTGTCAGATCCACGAAGAAAGCATATAGATTCATGTTCTGCTCAAGGCACTTCACTTAGACTTGTCTCATTGCGAAGATCATGTTAATGGTGCTGAGGTGTGGACGAAAACCACACTAAGACTCGGGGAAGTTATTTTCTGAGACTGCTTGCTGAGAGCCTTGTACACCTCCGCTGGGATACCATCCTTTCCAGGTGCCTTGCCACAGATTGTTTGTTTAATGGCCCTTCTCAATTCCTCCATCTTTGGCGGAATATCCAGTTGGTTATGCGTTTGCTGTTGGGGTATTTGGTCAAGAAACGATTGGCTGACCGATGAGGGCATGTATAGGAGCTGATTAAAGTGCTCTTTCCATCTTTCCTTAATGCCATTCTTGTCTTTTTTAATGTACTGCCATCTGCAGCGAGCAAGGGCGTGGAGCTGGACTTTGCATGGCAGAAGATTGAATTGATGGCGTTGTAGAACTCTTTGGAGTTGTTAGTGTCGGCATAGCTTTGCACTTCATCAGCTTTATTTTCCCACCAGTGGTCATGCATCTTGTGGATTCCTCTCTGAGCCTCAGCTTGATAGGATTGGAAGAGGTCTTTATTGGGGATGGAGTTTGTGTCATTCTGCCAGTCCATAAAAGCTTTGTTTTTTCTGGCAATCAGATCTTCAATGGCAGCGCTGTTCTCGTCGAACCATTCTTGATGGATTCGCTTATATGTACCCATGGTTTCCATAGCTTTTTCTCTTATTGTGTCCCTGAGCTTGTTCCATTTTTCAGAGGCGTTTCCACATAACGGTCCGTTTGTTGACAGCTTGTCATCTAGTCTCTCCTGGAAACTGAGCTGGGTGGAAGGCTGCTGCAGTTTGACAGTGTTGAGGGCCGTGCGCACAAGCATAGGACGTCTTAGGTGGTGGTGGTGGGGGCCAAGTGCAGCTGTAGGGTAGTTCTGACAAGTCTGTGGTCTGTCCAGCATTCTGCTCCTCGCATGGCCCTGGTGATTTGGACATCCATGGCATCATGTTTGCGTACTATTGCATAGTCAATTAAGTGCCACTGGCGAGATCTGGGGTGCATCCAGGTGTTCTTGTGTTTCTTCGCCATTCTGAACATTGAGTTTGTGATTAGGAGGTTAAATTATGTGCATTTGCTGAGTAGGAGCAGGCCGTTGCTGTTCATTCTGCCGACACCGTGCTTGCCAAGCACACCTTTCCATCGACCATAATCGCAGCCAACACGGGCATTGAAGTCCCGCAGTAGTATGATCTTGTCGTCAGCTGGAACTGAGGTAAGTATAGAGCTGAGATCCGTATAGAACTGCTGATTGGTTTCTGCTTGACTCGATAGGGAAGGGCCGTATGCACTGATGCCTCTCATTTATAGCAGCAAGCAATTCCGGAAGATTCTTCAGAAGACTTGATTTGATAGCCAGGCCAATTCCATGGATCCTGTCCTCATTTTGGGCTTTTCCTTTCCAGAAGAATGTGTAGCTGCTGACTAGCTCAGTAAGAGAACCCTCTTCTGCGAACCTGGTTTCACTCAAGGCTGCAATGTCAATATTGTAGAGTGATAGCTCCTTAGAGACAAGAGCTATTCTCCTGTGGGGTCTTGCAACGTTTTCTTTATCCATGAGAGTACGCATGTTCCATGCTCCAATAATAAGTTCTTTTCTTCGATTATTTCGACCGCAGATATGGATGTTCTTGCCAGGTGTAGGTAAAGAATGATGAGTGTGATGATGAAGATGAACGATAGGTGCACAATACAGGCTGTGCGTGAAGGAGATTAAAGTGAAAAAGCCTTTGCACAGAGACACCCTCACTCTCTCGGTCTTGGTAGTTAGACCTCACTGGTACGAAGATTCGGCACGGCTGGGGACTACTTCGTCTGCATTGGATGGTTATAACGTCTCCCGTGCCCTCTCATATTCTACGATCTCTACAAAGCGTTTGCAGATTCGCCTTTGTGGCCTTTGGATCACTCAGTTGATCTCTTCCGCCCATTCTGCAGAATCTGGCTTTACATGCAAGGATAGGCCAGCTTCTAGGTCACCGAGGGTTTGAGGCCCGTCGGCTACCCTCCACCTGGTTTAGCCGGACAGTCGAAGCCGTTGCCAGTGGTGTGGCCGATATGCATGCTACATCTGCTTGGGGCCACAGGTGAGGGCTGAGCGCCTTATGGGGACCAAAGATGGTCAAGCTACTCCCGAAGGAGCACGATATGCCACCCACCAGAATTACTACCCCTTCCAGAGCACCCCGAATATATATATATATAATGTATGAATAAATAGAGATAAACAGTTTCATTTTTACTTTTAATATGTATGATGCAAATTAATTAATGTATATATATATATATATATATATATATATATATATATATATATATATATATATATATATATATATATATATATATATTACATTAATGAAGGTCGTAAAGTGCTTTGGAATTTAGACCTTCTAGATATACTGTATTAAGACGGTGAAACCTTTAGGTTTCTTTTAGCAACCGTTCCATTTCAGATTCAGCTATAACAATAGGTTGAAAGGAAAAATCTTGCAAAGTATGAGAACTATTGTTAAAGTGTACGGCAACATGAGATGAAAAAGATTTATCGATATAATTTTTTGTCTGATCTATGTTGGTTCATACGTTTAGATATTTGTTGACTAGTTTGTCCAATATATTGGACGTCACATTTTTTGCATGTGATCAAATAAATAACGTTTGATGTTGCACAATTAGTATCACAATGCATATTAAACGTTTCTTTTGTATTACTACTACTGAAAGAAGTACTTTCATTAATAAGAGAACAGTGCGAACATCTAGGTCTATTACATTTATTTGCTGATCCTTTTTTGTACGAACTTTTTTCTAATTTAGAATAATTAGGTAATCTTTAAGATTTTTTGTCCTTTTATAAGCAAGCATGGGTTTGCTTTCGTGTAGCAATTTAACATTTTCTTTACCTGATAATTTTAACAAATCCCAATATTTATTGATAATCTTACCTATATTAGGTAAACTTGGGTTATATTCAATAATAAAGGGAATTATATCCTTATTTGTATTTTTGATTTTACATTGTAAAGATTCAAGTTGTGTAACAGAAGATACTTTTTGGAAAGCAGCATCAATGATATCAATAGGGTAATTTCTATTTAGAAAATGCTGACCTAACTCTATCAAAGATGATTTAAAAACAGTGTCATCCGAAATAATTCTCCTATATCTTTTAGCTTGACTATATGGTATCCCGCTTTTACATGATTTAGGATGGCATGATGAATATTCAATATATTGATGAATATTTGTGTTTTTAACATGAACCATGGTAGTGATGTCATTATTTTCATTTTTTATGACGTCTACGTCTAAATATGATATCTTTGTTTTAGACACATTGAATGTAAACTTTATTGTTGGATGTAATTTGTTTAAACTGTCTATAAAATAATAAAGGTCTTCTAATGGATAACTCCAAATCATAAAGATATCGTCTAAAAACCTTAACCAAACATCTGGTTTTAAGAAACATTTATTTAGAAAATCATTTTCCAATTTTCCCATAAATAAAGATGCATAAGAAGGTGCCATAGGACTACCCATTGCTGTTCCCATTTTTTGGGAGATAGTTTGTATTACCAAATTGAAAAAAGTTATTTTCGAGCACAAGTTTTATCAAATTACAAACATGTTCGTTTGATAGTTTACATTTATATTCGTTTTCTCCAAGATAATATTTACATGCTTCGATACCATCATTGTGTGGTATATTCGTGTAGAGTGAAACCACATCAAGTGTAACTAGTAATTAATTTTCAGTTAGTTTTGGTAAAGATTTCAATTTGGTAAAGAAATCAAACGTATCTTTGACATATGAAGGTAGTGATTTCATTAGTGGTTGTAAAACATGATCAATATATTTGGATATATTATTTTTTAACTGAGTTACAAGTAGAAATAATAGGTCTACCTGGATATCCTAAAGGTAGTGACTTATCAATCGTTTAATGTATTTTTGGTAAAATATAAAATTGAGGTGTGCGTATTTTTTTCGGGAAGATATCTAGTTCATCATGTATTGGGCAATTGTGTATAGCGATTTGATTAATACATTTGCTTATGTTTTCTTTAAATTCTTCAGAAGGATTATACGAAAGTTTTGTATAATATTCTTCATCATGTAATTGTCTTTCTACTTCTTCAATATAATCTTCTTTATTCATTATTACTATGGTTCTAGACTTATCTGCCTTTTTAATAGTAATACTTTCGTCTTGTGATAAGGTTCGCAAGGAAATTAATTCTTCTTTAGATATGTTAGTAAAATGTTTTCTTTTAGAACTGCTATTTAAAATTTCTTGTTTAGTTGCTTCAATATAAAAAATCGAGATAAATATCTCGACCACTAGAAATTGTAAATGATGATTCTTTTTTATTGAAAAAGAGCTTATTTTTTGATGATAATTACTTTTGTCTTGTGAGTTTGTATATGATTGTGAGAAAAATTCTTTTAATTTTAACGATCTAGTCTATTTGAAAAATGCTTCTGCTAAATTGATATTATCATGCACTTTGGTTCTTGGACAAAAAGATAAACCCTTACCTAGAAGAATGTAATCACTATCAGTTAGAGTTCGTTTAGAACGGTTTAACACAGTTTCTTTTCCTCTTTTGATTTCCTTTTTTCTTTTCTTGTCTTTCCTCCATTTGTTCTTGTTTTTTATTCTAATAAATGTCCTATTCTTTCTTTTGTTTGTGTTGTCTGCAACAGATCCTTGAGGGTTTCCATAAGTTTTTGTAATGTTTCTATAACGGTTATGTTGGACTCCTGTGCAATTTTCTTCGCCCCATTTTTTACTTCATCTGCATAGGTTGTCCTTTGTGTGCCTGGGGCTCTTACGTTTTTCGCTTGATCATTTGTTGAGTTGTTTTGAATGGGTCTGTTATTTTTTATTTATTTTAGATTTGGATGAGATGTAATGTTTGCTGTTGGTAATGATGCATGTTCCATTTCATTTTTATTTCTTGCTTGTTGTTAATTCCTTGTTTGATTGTTAGTTACTGCAGGTTTGAAGTTAATTTCCTCTGTTGTTCTACTTGGTTGTTGATTGTTTCTTTTTTATTTCTCTCTAACAATTTCCAATGCTGATGGGCTTCGTTGTTCTGGAAAGTTGTTTTTTCTTTTTGCAAAATTTTGTAACGTTTTAAGTTGATTTGATAATAGTTCGTTTTTTTTAGATTCCGTTTTTGTAAAGAGTTCTACATCAAAATTGCCAATACGTTTTTTTTTTATCAAATTTCTAAGATTATCTCTGTTTTCTTCTAGTTCTTTGCCTAGGTTGAGTGCTTTTCTCTGGTGATCTTCTTTTAATCTCTCGCATATCTCCAAAGACACTTTTTCAATAGGTTGTCAATAGACTCCTGAACTTTCTTGAGGATTCGTTATTTCCAATATGAATTTTCAGTCTTAGACGTAATCCTTTCGGTACAAGACTCTCCGATATACAATTTTCCAGAAATCGTGAGTGTAAACCGCTCTTCATCTGTTTCTCAGCTACTTCTACATTGTTGATTTTAACAAATGTTTTATTATCAATACGTGGATCAGATGCTGATGCCATAGTGTTGCTTAGGTAGAGTTATTAAAATATAAAATAAACAATATGTGTTAATACGTGTTGGCGTTGTTTATTATATTTGTATATATATGTATATATATATATATATATATATATATATATATATATATATATATATATATATATATATATATATATATATATATATATATATATATATATATATATATATATGTATATATATATATATATGGCCCATTGCTTCCCCTCTGTATACGCTTGACATGAATGATATTTTATCTCTAGGAAATAGGATCCAGGGGCACCTTGAGGGTGTGGGGGTATGACAAATGATGTCAATGTTACTAAACGGTATTATTAGTCTGTACTCATAGGAACCTTACTTGGAGAAATTGATTTCAACGAGTCTTACACTGTTTCGAAGAAAGACCCATTTCTAACAGTAGAGTATCATTCATGTCAAGAGTATACATAGGGGACGCAATGGACCACACGAACACACACACACACACACACACACACACACACACACACACATATATATATATATATATATATACATGTATATAATCTAACGACATGTGATCTGCTCGAGGTCCTTTCTTTAGTTGCAGGTTTCTCTAAATCTTCTGGACGAATTTTCTTCAAACTTTCTCTACAATTCGAAATGGGTGTTTTCTCGAAACAGTGTAAGAGGCGTTGAAATTAAAATTCTTTAAGTAAGGCATATATAAGTATATATATATATATATATATATATATATATATATATATATATATATATATATATATATATATATATATATATATTGTGCATTGCGATACCTCTGTACACTCTTTGACATGAATGATATTTTATATCTAGGAAATAGGGTCAACCAACGAGAGAAGTCCTGACGAATTTCGTGGAGACGAAACAGCCAAAAGAGGGGCGCCGTGGGGTGTGGGTAGTTGAGAAATCATGTCAATGTTACTAAACGGTATCAATAGATTGTACTCATAGGAACTTTACTTAGAGAATATTGATTTGAACGCCTCTTACATTGTTTCGAAAAAAGACCCATTTCTAATAGTAGACAAGGTTTTAAGAAAATTCGTAAAGCCGATTTCGAGAAACCTGCAACTAAAGAAAGGACCTCGAGCAGATTACATGCAGTTAGATTATATATATATACACACACACATATATATATATATATATATATATATATATATATATATATATATATATATATATATATATATATATATATATATATATATATATAGAGAGAGAGAGAGAGAGAGAGAGAGAGAGAAACACAAATATATAGATATATATTTATATATATCCATGTATCTAATCAAACGGCATTTGCTCTGCTCGATGTCCTTTCTTTAATTGCAGGTCTCTCGAAATCGGCTAGACGAATTTTCTTAAAACTTTCTTTACTATGAGAAATGTTTTTTTTTCGAAACATTGTAAGAGCTGTTGAAATCAAAATGCTCTAAGTAAGGTTGCCATGAGTACAAACTATTGTTACCGTTTAGAAACATTGGCACAATTTGTCATACCCCCGACCCACCCCCATAGGCGCCCCTTTTTTGACTGTTTCGCCTCCTCGAAATTCGTCTGGACATCTTTCTTAGGAGGACCCTATTTACTGGAGATAAAATATTGATGTCAAGAGTATGCAGTGGGGATGCAATGGACCATACTTATACATATATATATATATATATATATATATATATATATATATATATATATATATATATATATATATATATATATATATATATATATATATATAATCTAACGGAATATTATCTGCTCGAGGTCCTTTCTTTAGTTGCCGGTTTCTTGAAATTGGCTAGACGATTTTGCTTAAAACATTCTCTACTATGAGAAATGGGTCTCTTTTCGAAACAGTCTAAGAGGCGTTGAAATCAAAATTATTTGAGTAAGATTCCCATGAGTACAAACTATTGATACCGTTTAGAAACATTGGCATGATTTGTCATACCACACCCTCAAAGGCACCCCTTTCTTGGCTGTTTCGTATTAACGAAATTCGTCATGACTTCTTTCGCAGGTGTACACTATTTCCTGGAGAGAAAATATCATTCATGTCAAGAAACAACATTCGAGTCTGGAGTACCATCTGGTTTATTCTTAATCGCAAACACCAGGGAATTTTCGGTTGTTGACCACCAAATGCTACGGACCTAATGCTAGGCCAACTGTGATACACCCGTAGTTTTGCTAGCGCTATTTCCTTCACGGGAATCGGAGTAGGGAAATTCACACTGAATTCAGGATTGGTTGATGTTAATGAGATCATGCTGGTTTTCACCGGGTTTGTATTCTCCGCTATTTGTTGAAGTAATTCTTGCGGTGTTGTCATTATTATTATTATCCGGCTCTAATTTCGACATCGTGGAATCATAAATACGTACCATTGCTGAACACTCGCTATCGGATATTAATGTATCATTGAGTGATGATATCATTGAAGATAATTGCGAGTACGCTGTTGACACAACATGAAATTTAAGTATGTAACCTCGCAGTTTACTCTGGCTGAATGATTATATTTTTTTTGTTATTATTGAAATAATTCCTGCGATTGTTGTTGCCGCTGTTATACAAATGGGAACAGCTATCGGAGCAATCATTGTTACCGAGGTGAGTATTATACCGGCTCGGGTGATTACACCACTCACCGAGTACACGGTAACATCAACTGCGGTGATTCTTCGTCTGTATTTTTTTAATATTTTTGTTTGGTACTCCTCAGTGAGTGTTTTGAGCTTAGTTTGAAATTTACTGACCTGATCATAGCGATATTGTTGTGATGACATTTTATTTTCAAATCGTTTACGATTTCAATTTAATTGTTTAATTAAATCCGCTACGAATTCCACATACCATGTTACTGAAACCCTAGCTAGATTATTATCAGTGGATACTATCGTGAATTGTTCAGTTGTATCCTTGTCGATGATCGTTGATATCGTATTGTTGACACCAGATGAACTCGTTGATGATATATTAAATTAAGTCTGTGTCACTAGTGTTAAACGATAAATACCTTTGACGGTCGCGGTGATATTTAAGATGATAGTGGATGGTGTCCACGCAAATGCTCGGTATTGAATCGAGTATACTACATTGTTGGTTCTCTCATGATAAATGTTTATATTTTCAAGAATTTTTATCATCATTGGCATATCATCCCTGATAATGTCGTTGGTCGTTTTAATATCAGCGTTGATAGCTTCTATTTGCCGATTAATCTCGGTTATTTCATTACCGGATGCTTTAACATCAAGGATAGATATTTTAATATCCGGGAGTTTTATGTCAATTTTATCCAGTGTGGTTGCAAAAAAATTATCAATGATATTTTTACGAAACGATGTAAACTTTTCAACGTCATCTGCATATTTGACTTGAAGTGTTGCTAGTTCCAACATAGAAGTTTTGTACCTCTGTGAGTTTCGGTGTCGAAACCGGTGGATTACCAAGGAAATCTAATAGAGTCTTGTAAATATTGTCAATTATATTTTTTTGTAATTCAGAAAACTGATCGAATTTAGTTATATGGTCGTTGTATTCATCGCGTTCTGTTTTTAATGGTTCTAAATCGTTAATTCGTTCCACAATAGTTGAAATGTGGACGCCCGGTTTCAGTTTACCCTGATCAGAAAACAAAGCAATATTATCTTCTGCTGCGTTTCGTTGTTTAACTAAAATATCATCAAAGGAAATATTACTCGTTTTAAATTTACCCTGACGATCTTGAAATACAACTATTTCATTGATATCAACACTTGCTAAGTTCAACATCTCAGCTGTTTCATCTTCGATTATTTTTTTATATCACCGGTTGCAACGCCGTCGGGTTCGGGTTCTTCTGCGTTGATAAAAATCGTCCCCAAATATCAATCATGTTGTTGTTAAAATCTTTTGATTTTCTAATTACTTCTTTCTAACAAGCGACTGTTAGTATATCCATTTACGACCCGATGAGGTGGTTTTCCAGATGTTGAAATAGCGTCAGGGACATTTAATACTTCGTTGCCGCATATTTTTGGGTCATTCATTTATTGTGTTGGTAGCGTAGAATACCAAAAAGGGGTGTTTAAACGGTTTATATAACGCATAAATTCTTTCGGCGGCACTAATCCATATGAATCGAAACAAACAATTGCACGCGGATCAATCGCGTATGCAACCCAGTGAGTACCAGGTCCGGTGATGTTATCAAGATTAATGATACCTGTTTCAACGATGTTTGGTTGGGCCGGCAACTGATCTTTCATAAAAACACCTCTGAAGTTTTTAATCGCTAGTTTTTTTTAGCAGCATCGAGTAAATCAGAATTTGACATGGGAACTATTGTTCTTAATAAACCGGTCCTAGTCTCAGGCTTTTTCCGCTGTACCATGAATACGGGGTTCCTGGTAATCATAGACCCTTTCCCTTTTTTTGTATCCACGTCCTTTTTTTTTGTTCATATTATTGAGCAATATTGTTTACTGCTTTTGCACCAAGATCTCCAGCTTCTCCCAACGCAGCCGCTTTACCAGCCGCAATCAGCGCTGGAATCGTTGCTAACAACGGAAATATAACAAATGATTTTATCATTTTTTTGATCGTGGCTGCAGACAGAGTGATCTGAACACCCTTTTTATCTTTAAGAGCATCATTGAAGTGTTTTATCTGACGAGTTGTCAGGGACAATTTATTCTGACCTTCAGACATCTGATTGTGTTTCCACATTTTTTAGCTGATTCTGATTGATCTAATTGTTAAATGTTTTTCACTGGCGCATCGAGGATCCTCATTCTTCCATCAACACCTTCGAGTAGCATTGATTGTCGCTGAGTATGATAGCAAATGCTCTATATTGGACGACAGCACCACGGTCTACATTATTAGCTCTAAAATGTATGTCAACGACCGATTACCTTGCTAAATCAAGATGTTCCAACGAAACGTAATAAACCAGATATAGTTTCTTAAAAATCCAACTGTAATATTTGCAGACCAGTATCAACATTTTGATCGCGTCCCATATCTGACAACAGACGATGATATATTCGTGCAATATGGTTGGCATCGTAATCAAGTTGTATATCCTCGGATGGTTCCTGTTGACCATTTATTCTCAGCGAGCCTTCTTTAACGCCAAATAGATCAAATATCATATGAATGCGGTGCTGTTTACCAATTCTCGCAGCATCTTGTAAAGCAATAAATATATGACGTGGGGCCGAAAAACCTTGTTTTGATGCCAGGTGCCATGTAAATGTACCGTTAACAGTTGATATTATAGAATCAGTGGTCACTGATAACCAACCAAGCAGTGATTTTCCTCCGTGATCCATAAATGATAGTAATCTCTCTTCTACACTGAGTGTTGGAGTCATTACTGGCATCCTCAATGATACCTTTGTTAAAACTACTTTATCAGCATCATAATCTAGATGTCCTGCAGCTTAGTTTGCTGGAATCCTCCAAATTGCGTCATCGTCGGTACCTTTTGCACGAGTGCTAATGTATGTGTTGCTCCATAGATAACTTTTCGGACATATCTGCAGAATCCAAATATATGATGTAGTGGAATCGCGCATGAAAATGCTCTACGAGTCCCTGACAACATTGATATACTTGTTGCAGCTCCTAGGTTGAAATCAGGGTAAGTATTTATAATCATATTCTCGACATCAGCATTGTTATCATCATGTAGTTTTGGTCGTCTTACATCAAATTGATAGTTTCCAGTCACATCACCAGCATCCTATGCAAACATCATAGAAGGGCCTGCAAATCTTGTATAATCTTCGGAATAGCTTGCCAGCCCTATTATTGTTTTGGCAATATCAACATCGCGTTCGATAGATTCGATCTCTTTTCCGTCAATGAGATCTCTTGCACGTTCAAATAACGCCATGATCCCATTTTTAACAAAACCGACATGGGCACCAGCTGCATATTCTGTATCATGTGTTCGTATAAGTTCTCCTTGAAGTTCGATAAACAATTCACACGGTAGAAAATATTTACTGGTATCGTGAACTTGAAGTTCGATTCTTGATCTCAGATTAGGTTATACTTCTTGATAAGAATAAAATTGATAATCGAGTACAGAATCATTCATCCTAGTGTACTGGGGTGTCCATATCAAACGCTGGATCAGATACTCGTTTGAACATTTTATTATATATTCATTGATCTAAATCATGATTTTTATCGTCGTCGTGGTTTTAAGCCACTTTCCGCTATCATTTTTGCGATATCATCTGTGTTGCTGCTAATTTCTGATCTACTGCGTTATTTATTTTTTTACTAACATTTGCAGGCATCGCCGCTGTAGATGGTAGTGGTCCCAATGATGGAGTCGCTGGTGGTTTCCTTCGCCGTCGAACTAATGCTACTAGTTGATCCTTCGCGGTTGAAAATGCTTTCCCGGCAACGTCTCCAACAGCACTATCACGAATAACATCAATGGCTTTCGTTGATAATTGTTTTGCTAGCGGCGCCACTTTTGGAGCCATACTTGAAAAAAAAAACCTGCAATGGTATCACCGAGACCATCACCATAGTACGCACGTCAAACCGGCAATCGTGAATTTACTACATAGACGCTGGTTGGTTTATCATGGTTGTAGTGTATGATCATTCTTATTTAAAAGATATTTATCTAATGTGGTGATTTAATCACTGTGATATCCATGATACAAATCCGTAGGATTTTCAACTAACTCGTCAATGAAATATCGATATGTTTGAATATTCATGATACCGCCTTGAAATAACCGGCTACGTATATCAGCTGCTTCGTTAGTTATTTCTGGAGAGTTATTTTCAGCTCTTTTTCCTCCGATGAGTACTTGTAATCGCGCTCTATCGCTGAGAATATTACCAGGATAACGAATTAGACCACTACCTGATACCCCATCCCCAGAAAATTCCTTCCCGATTGCACCCTGTGCATCATCATCAACTTGTAAATGGCCAAAAGGATTATCATCATTGCATTGAAGTTCTTCTTTTTTTTGGTCTTCGTGTTGGTGTTTGGCGCTTTCTTTCTTGTTGTCCTTCTTATTTTTTTTAATAATAATCCAATTCTCTTTTGAAGGTTCTGTACTCCTTCGTCCTCTAATCTACGCCCCGTATTCATTTTATACAACTCATCAGCCCAGTTATCGGTTGATATTATATTATCTTTATACTCGTCCGCTAAAAACTCATTTTTTGAATTATAGCTGTTTTTAGCAAAATCACTTAAATCGTGATAGATTTTTTGTTTTATTTGTGATTTAGCCTCCTCGGTAAATATATCCGCATTCGTTTTTAAACAACATCACCTCGTGGTTGTTGTTTTACAGCGGCTACTATATGACCAGGGAGTTTTTGTAAAGATTCTTTTGTTTATCCAGTAGTTGTGCAATTTGTTCAAGCACACCAAGAAGAGGCGTCTCTTTCCTTGCTCCCTGCTTGGGGACATCTCCATATATTGCTCGCTCAGTGGCTGATATTATCCCCCTTCGTTGCCGTGGTTATTGGTTTAAACAGGTCTTCAGTTCCTGCAACAAAATTAGTCTGAACACTCTGTCAAGCTTGTAGTTTATTTCTAAAGGAGTCGTGTACATGATGAATTTCTTAATTGCGCCTAATCTCTCACGAGCCAATCTAGTCTTTAATGCTTCGTTTACCATTATTGAAATCGTGAACAATATTTCAATTGAATTACAAAGTAATTTCAATCTAAATGCAGTGATTTTGTCACCCGATAAATCTTTGGAAACTCTTTGAGTGGAAAATCTTCGATTTCTCGGGGAAAGTCTACGAGAAATAACATGGGAAATCGACCATTTGACCCGACTTGCACCAACAGTCATTTTTGGTCTTTTTGGTCGGTTTTTGTAATTTTTTTGGTTATTTTTGGTCATATTTGACAATTTTTTAGTTAAAAAGTAGCGAAAAGATTTTCAATAAGAAAACTTCTAATTGATTAATTTAGAGAGAGTCTACCATTTGACACAACTCAGGCAGGCAAGCATCGATGAAAAATGACCAAAAATCGATACAAAAAATATTTACTATGAAAATTTCACTAATTCCTTATAGTAACACGTTCATTGATACAGCATAGGATTTCAAAGCCGCTATTGACAAAAACCGCCTTTACAAATTTTGTTCTAATTGAGCGCGCATACCTGTCCATTGTATTGTATTGCAATACCTGTCCATGGAGTATTTATACATGTCGATGTAGTAAGAATTTTGCCTAACACAGTCAAATCGTTTGATACAACTTATACGACTGGGGTTTAGGAAAGGTGATTTTCGTTTTGTTGAATTAACATTCTTATATCCCTGATTTTTTAATTAACTGCTCGTTTCATCTCATATTACTGACCTAATTGTTTTCTTATTCCTTCCGGGATTATAAATAACTGGACAAACTTACTGACGTCGTCACAGAATACCAGGGAGTCACGAATAGAATTCTGGATTCTTTTTATAAGCGCGTATTTTTTTGTAAGACATAATTGTTATTCATAGCATCGTATTCAAAATCTTCAAATAATTTGATCGCAATTTAGATAATTAGATAATTGTATTCCTTGAGATTTCAAGTTTAAAACTTCGGTTATAACATTATTGATATTTTCAGAATTCATATTAGATGATAATACATATTCTAATACAAAAAAAAACAAAACGTTGAGGGTAAATGTTGAGCCGTTTCTTTAGACAGCACAATGCCGTTACCTCCGTTTCGTTAGGGTAGGATACTAGGCACATATATACTTAATTAAGGACAGTACAAAGCCGTTACCTCCGTTCGTTAGGGTAGGTTTCTTGGCATACACATATGCTTAATTAAGGACAGTACAATGCCGTTACTTCCGTTTCGTTAGGGTAGGTTTCTAGTCACAAATATACTTCATTAAGGACAGTACAATGCAATGGATGATAGTACACTTCTACATTCAAACTGAAACCACCATACCCCCACAAAATCACCTCGGGTTGAATGAAAAGTCATTCATACCGTGTGATGCGGTGTGGTTGGTATGGTGGTTTCACGAGTTGAATTTCGTAGTTCCCCCCAATTAGAACCATATGTTGGTACCGTCAACAATATACCTGTTACGGGAATCGAATCATGGGCTTCGGGACGAAATCGCAACGCGTTACGAATACGCTAACTGTTCGTATGTACAGGTATATGATTTTAATGTGTTATATGTGTAAACACGTGGTTTGGACAAATCAATTGTGGTTTCTCCTTCCGTGTTGCAAAACAAAGAAGTGCTGTTTATACTTAAAATGATTATTGAAAGCAGAATACTTTAAAAAAGAATACAACTGTTTGTAATACTACGTATTTGATTCGTTTTCTTACACAAACCAGATAATTGACTATCCCCTTTGAGATTCATGATATTGAAAACCATTGAGACCAGATGACGTAGCGTTTCAAAAAAACGATTGAGAGTAACTCTTTTATAAGCCGAACACATACCCGTACGATTTATTCCCCTTAAATCTATACACATAAAAAAATACATATAGTCAGACATATGAAAATTGAATTCTTTGTCCAGTCTTTTTTAAGTCGCCGATAGGATTATAATCTCTGCAACATATCGTATTGAAGCTCTACAAATATGGAATTATTTTTCGGCTTCATTCATATATTAAAATACCATTTCTTCATTAGTTGCTCTATTGAATGATTTTATACATTTTGCAAATTTTAAGTGTTTTCCAGTTTTCCCAAATACATTATTATCACTCTGTGTAACAGCTCGTAAATTATTCTAAGAATTATCGGTCTTAATACCATTTATGTGATTAATAACAAAGCCATCCTTAATCAATCCGTTATATACCTCATACACGAAACGATGATTACGATATCTCTACTTCTCAGCACCAAACATCAAATACCCTTGATTAATCACAACACCAACCGGGTTCTTCAGTCTACGGCTTCTGATAATACCGTCACGAGACGCTTCATAGTTGCTAATCACAGGGTGTGGTTGAAATTCTTGTTTCATTTATATACTAAATACCTTTTGTTTAATTTATTATTTGGTTGAATTCTTACTTTGGAATTTATGAATATAGTCTTGAGAAGTTCTTATAATTTTGTCATTGACGCTGACACAGTCACCGCAACTGAGATAAAACTGCTATTTACCGCGCACCCTTACCCCTCATCGTATGCAAGGGGCAGGGCCAAGACTCCCCCCGTACGCTTTGCATATGATATCCACAAAACTCCTTTTTGCATGATTTGTTACATGGGGTTACTGATCCAATCATGAGCCATTTGCAATGATTCATTATATATAAATTTCTTATTTAAATACTTGTTGTAATTATAATATGAAGGAGTTCGATATATTATCTAAAATTAAGCTCTGGAAAAATGTTAAATTCAATCGCGATAGATTATCCGTACCACCAAAGGGTCTAATAGGTGATAGAACCATAAGACGTAGAATTCGTGATTGTTTAAATGAATTCAAACACGATTGAGCATCTCACTGTTGGTCAACATTTCGAATTGATGGTAGTGTTGATGCTACCAGGAACGACAAAGGTGCAGCAGTGATGATCTCACATCTTGACAGGAAAAAGTATTTTTTAAAAGTGAAATTCATTACCCGCTTGGATTCACGAGATTGGATTATCAAAGATAAATACGACCCCATCTTGAAAAATAAAGAAACTGTCACTGTGAGTCGAGATTCCAAACCAGGAATTCTGACTGGAATTGAAAAACCGTACTACGAGAGATCCTATCCTGAAATAGCAGTTGTTTACGAAATATATATGTTAAATGATAAATCGAGTATTGAAAAACTAAAACCAATGAAACTAGGATCGCTGAATTGTGTAGCAGAACAAATAATAGAACACTTCACAAATACGTTGCGTAGAAAAAAACTGACTGATCTAAGACGGAAAAAAATAATGAATGGGGACTAACTGTGAAGGAGCAGGGGGCAACGATTCAGGATATAACCAAATTAGAAACATCAATAAGATTCCTAATATCGGTAATGTCGATAACAGGAGAAGTATTACATGAATCAAAATATCAGTCAAAAGGAGCTCCAATCAAAATTATTGAGTGAACCAGATTCGCTCGTGTGGTATCATTTGAATTGGCTTCAGGACTTCATCCGTGTTGTTATGTTTGGATTGGTAGACACATCTCTGAAAAAACACTGGATGCCAATAGTGCTATTACGGTAATTGATTGATTCTAAAATGCTGATATTTTTGATTGTCAGTGAAGCAGTTATATCATATCGAGCGCAGACTGAAGTCTGGTTACCACAACTTGATAGTTTAGATAGTATAATCAGCGAAAACAAAAAAAAAACAATTTTCCAATCTCGACGAAGAAAATATTATGAAATGGTCCAAAGGAATCTTTGAAGTTAGAAATAAAGACGCAAAAGAACTCGGTAGAAGAATAATTGATAAGTTCACTCAGGGTGGCAAATACGAGAATACAAGATATTCTTCGAGGTTGATTATAGATAGTGTTGAATACGTTTTATAATCGCAGATGTAACATTTAAGTGTACGTCAATCGTAAAGACGCTTTCTCTTCCGATGGAACCAAATTGGGTACAATTGTTACTTACAACGATGGATACAGTCTTCATTATACACATTTAAGGGCGTCTATGCTGCCTTATGCTTCTATCAATTTATTTTCGATGATAAATATATTTCCTGTCAACGCAGTTAGAGTAGCCACTGATTCATTTTATATGAACGTGAAACACAGCGAAGCAGTGGCTGAATTCACTAATTCAGACGAGAGTTGGGGATCATGGAGAATTAAAATGGAAATACTGCGTGATTATTCCGAAACAGCAGATGTTACGATTAAAGATAATTACTTGAAAAATAATCAGATATCAGAACTATCTAATGCACCGCCGATATCTTTTCCTATATGCAGACATAAAACCAGTTATTTAAACGGCTGTGGTGGGTCGTGCGATTGAATTATTTCGTAGAAACTCTAGCGTTTCCAAATCAAACATGATTGTGCTAACACCGACACACAGACTTGCAAGAGAAATGAAACAAAGATAAATTAATGCCTGTACTTATCACAGTTTCTTTCGATGGAAAGGTGACGAATTGACTCTTGAAATCATCATTTGGGATGAGATATGCACGTGTCATTTGATGTGTTACAAAGATTTCTTGATTGGTTATTGCTAGTGAATACAAAAGTGATAATGTGCGGCTATCATGGCCAGCAACGACCACTTGTCGATTTATCAACGCATGACTGGCTGAAGAATTTTGTAGACTATTATGAAGAAATTAATACCGATCACAGAGCACATGATGAACAATTACGCAAGTCCATGAAACTAATCAGATTACAACCGGATAGAATGCAATGTGAAATAGCGCGTGGAATAATTTCGAAAACACCATTAAATTATTTCTGGGAAGCGTGGAGACCAAACGATTTGATAGTAGCAAGTAGAAAAATACTCAGAGACACGATTCATATGAAGTTATTTGAATTACATCAAGAAAAATTTGCAACACTTCCAACGCCTCTGTGTTATAGACCCAAGGATACACTAAAACAGAATATCGAAGTTGATATTCCTGGACAAAGTGAAAAACAGAATTTAGTGTTAAATGATATTGTGCTGGTTGATATCAATGTCGTCGAAGATGCATTGCATACTGATAAATCCCCATGGACGCCAGGTTACGCAGCAACAATATATTATTCACAGGGATTAACTATATCATATACAATTGTTTGGATGGTAGATAATCACATTGAATGGTCAAATTTAGTTCATCTTTCAGTATCCAGAGTACGAAGAATAAATGAACTTCGAAGAGTTGTTCTTGATAATAATGGCACTACAATAAGTAATATTGTCAACGATGACATAATCAGAAAAACTCTCTGGTTATAAACAACAAGATAAAAAAAACAGAGAATTTGACATTGATGCTAAATTAATAATCACTCTGAAACAACAGCAGAATAATCACTGCGCGAGTTGCAATTGTATAATGAGTTTTCTTTGGTCGGATAAGGACTCTCGACATTTTACCGTAGACAGAAAAAATAGCAGTATTGGCCATACCAGAGATAATGTGATGCTGACTTGTCATGAATGCAACAGACGAAGAGGTAATAGTTAAGACCACGCGAAGGTAATTGAGTATCCTAAGGTATCACTTACAGTTGTTCACGAGTAAATCCTCGCTGAGGAGCAGCTGAATCCAGTCTATAGATTGATGGTGTACCCGTGGATCGTTTTATACTAGATATTTTATGTGCGATGACACTCCAAATAGGATCAGTAGCTCTTTTTTTGCCACGTTCGAGCTCTCCAGGTTCATATAAACACCTAACAGTCACATTGCCGAGTATTGGTTGTTTTGAAACATCTTCCTGCGGTTTTTCAGGTATATACTTCTTTTTAATCGCGTTGATATGTTTCATATTCATTGTTCGAGTAATCTCATTATTCAGCGCGGTAATCACAGCTGGTAATCTCTTGAGCTATTCACGAGATCGTTTATCCTGGATCAATTACTTTGCGTATTGATATCCAAATAACCGCTCAGCAAGCGTCCGATAAACTCGTTCAACAATTGCCTGATCGCGATGTAGTAAAGTATGTCCTCGTCGTAACGCAGTATTATTATTCTTCATTATTGATAGAACCGCACCCTGAAATTCCTTGCCAGGATCAACTTGTAATAGCTTTGGCCAGCGCAGAGGACTCCTTCGATAAATCCTTTCAAACGCAGAAGCGACTTCAGTTGATGATTTTGTTTCTAACGGCTCTTCTTGTTTGTATCGACTCGCAACATCAACTACGGTTAGCGCGCACTTGTAAAAACCATCAAGTGGAAGAAATAATATATAGCCTGATGAACCTCAGTAGGGATGCTGACATCACAATGCGAGAAGATAATTTGTTTAGTCGGCGGTAGATACATTTTCCATATCGCCTGTTTGAATAACCGATCCGCCGCTGCATTGGTAATTTTCACCTTTGCGGCGCTAGCGAGTTTACCGATTGCTGCTTTACCCCTCCAGTATTCTCTTGGAGAATAATAAATAGATTCCATGTTGTTATTAATTACCAGCACCCATCATCAATTTACCTTTCATTGCCGATTTTACTAACCATAAAGCCAACCTTTCTTTGAAGGATTTATCAGTGATTGAATTCAACGCGTGAATTAATTTCACATCTTACATTTATGTCTGTGTTGCAGAGTGCATCATGAGCATGACACGCCTTATCAATAGCCTTTATTGGGTTTTCACAGGGTCGGGTTGGTTTTGATCATCGAGTCTGATATCGAGCCTGGTCCCGGGTCCACAATAACAATACCCTGGAAGGTGATTTTCTCCTGGGTATTTTGCCCATGGTGTTCCTGGGAGTTTTACTAACTTGGCTGCAAAATCACATCCTCGTTTGTTATAAATCCTTAGAAACAAATCTAAATGTTTTTGTATTGCATTGAACACACCTACCAGAAAATGCTGATCTGTTAGTTATAATCGTAGACATGTCATCTGTGCCAGTACGCTTCTTACATGTCACACAATATATTAGATCCATAATATATTTATGTTATATGGATATAATTGATTATTCATCAACACGAGAACCAGAACCCGTTAAACATCATGTAATGTTACCAAACTCTTTTCGAATGATTATCATTGGACCTTCAGGGAGAGATAAAACAAAGCTGTTAATTGATATGATAATTAGATGGATGAAATGGGACAAATTATATTTAGTGGCACCGACCGTAGATGATCAACGATGTTTCCGGGTATTAAAAGATTACCACGAATGAGCCGCAAAGATTGCCGGCGAGAGAATTATTGAGTTTATAATCGATGTCGAGGAAGCACCGAGCATTGATGATATCAATGGAAGTATTGACAAATTAGTCGCATACGACGATGTCATGTTAGACAAGGTGTTAAAAGATTACAACGAAAGAACCGCAGAGATTGCCAGAAAAGGTGTTATTAAGTTTATAACCGATATCGAGGAAGCACCGGGCATTGATGATATCGATGGAAGTATTAACAATTTAGTCGCATACGATGATGTCATGTTAGACAATCAAAACAATCCTGCAAGGATATTTTCTAGAGGCAGACATAAAAACACCGACGTGATATATGCAACTCAACGATACACGCAAATAAATAAAGTGATCAGAAATAACTGCAATTTGTAATGTATATTTAACGGAGTTGATACTCACACGCTACGAAATATTTGACAAACCTGGTGCAGTGGTATGGATTATAATCAATTAAAAAATTTCTCTTTAGTCACGCTCAGTCAATGCCACACTGATTTGTAACCATAAATTTATCAGATCCTCGGAAGCGATACCGTATCGGACTTGAAAAAATATTCGGTTAAAAAAAATTGTTAACCCATAGCAGCACGGGGGGAGGGGCTCGACAACGACGTCGGCGTCATTTTTTTTTTACGATTTCGAGAAAGCAATTTAGTTAGCGAAATGGACGCTATTATTAAGCATTTATGAACAAGTCATGGTTTGCCATATCGACGCCTATAAAAAGTTGTCCGATTCGTTCCCTGCGATGCTTGTATATATATATATATATATATATATATATATATATATATATATATATATAGATATGTACGTATGTATGTATGTATGTATGTAGGTAGGTAGGTAGGTAGGTAGGTAGGTAGGTAGGTAGGTAGGTAGGTAGGTAGGTAGGTAGGTATGTATGTATGTATGTATGTATGTATGTATGTATGTATGTATGTATGTATGTATGTATGTATGTATGTATGTATGTATGTATGTATGTATGTATAATCTAACGCCATGTGATCTGTTGGAGGTCCTTTCTTTACTTGCATGTTTCTCGAAATCGGCTCGATGAATTTTCTTAAAACTTTCTCTACTAAAATTCTCTAAATAATGTTCCCTTGAGTACCGGTACAAACTATTGATAGCGTTTAGTAACATTGGCATGATTTGTCATACCCCCACCCCCAAGGCGCCCCCTTTTTTTTGGATGTTTTGTGTCACGTAATTCGTCAGAACTTCTTTCGTAGGTGGACCCTATTTTTTAGAGATAAAATATCATTCATGTCAAGAGCATACAGAGGGAACGCAATGGACCACATGTATATGTACATGTATATAATCTAGCGTCACGTGATCTGCTCGAGGTCTTTTCTTTAGTTGCAGGTTTCTCGAAATCGGCTCGATGAATTTTATTATAACTTTCTCTACTGTTAGAAATGTGTATTTTTTGGAAACGGTGTAAGAGGCGTTGAAATCAAAATTCTCTAAGTAAGGTTACCAAAAGGTATAAACTATTGATATCGTTTAGTAACATTGGCATGATTAGTCATACCCCAAACCCACCAAAGCGCCCTTTTCTCTGTTTAGTTTCGACGAAATTTGCCAGGATTTCTTTCGTAGGTGTACCATATTTCCAAGAGATAAAATAGCATTTATGTCAAGAGTATACAGAGCGGATGTAATGGACCACACACACACACACACATAAACACACACACACACACACACACACACACACACACACACACACACACACATATATATATATATATATATATATATATATATATATATATATATATATATATATATATATATATATATATATATATATAAGTATACAATCTAACGGCATGCGATTTGCACGAGGTCCTTTCATTATTTGCAGGTTTCTCCAAATCGGCTCGACGAATTTTCTTTAAACTATCTCTACTGTTAGAAATGGGTCTTTCTTCGAAACAGTGTAAGAGGCGTTGAAATCAAAATTCTCTAAGTAAGGTTCCCATGAGTACAAACTATTAATACCGTTTAGTAATATTGGCATGATATATCATACCGCCCCCCCCCCAAGGCGCCCCTTTTTTGGCTGTTTTGTCTCCACCAAATTCGTCAGGACTTCTTTCGTAGGTGGACCTTGTTTCCCAGAGATAAAATATTCATGTCAAGAGTATACAGAGGGGACACAATGGACCTCTTATATCACACGCATTATTGTTGTAAAGTTTGAGAATTTACAGTTTGATATTTGATCTTCCCAAAAACAATAATTAATCCTCTCGATCTTTCAGACGCTTGAGAGATTCTTTACTTTCTGATTGGGTTTAAGGAGTGGTGGGACTAGATAATATAATAATAAAGAAGTACAAAACACAATGGTTGAAGATTATTTTCGTCCGATATATTAAGCATGAAATTACATGTTTACATCAACATTCATCAGAGATCAAAATTCCGTCTGTCGAACACAATAGTAAAATTATTATTTAACACTTCATAACTCTAAACATGAATTAATTATGAGTTTGTTATTTAGTTTTAATTCATTTACTTCTAAGCCTGCATAAACATAACCTAGATACAATTAGCAAGGATATGATTACATAGGATATACATTAGCATCTTTTACAGCGAATTTCTGTTTACATGATTAAGGTCGCCAAACGTTTTGAAATTGATAGTTTTTATTTACCAAAACAAAATAGGTTATTTCATTAGGAACTTCAACAATAATCCATGCATAAATATTATCTACTGTAGTATAATTTATGCATCTTTTTAAGTTTACATCTTTCAAAATGAGTTTTAAGAAACATTTCACTTAAACTGAAACCTTTTTTGGCCAAATATGTTGCATGTTGGAGGTCGAATAAAGATTACTTAAGAACTTGCTATAATTATAACACTGTCTTTGGGACGATAATATAAGAATACAATTTCATCGAAGAAGATGATGTCCAAGTGAGAAAATAATTTTTTTTTGGCATTTGATATTGAGAGCAATTATTTCTTAATGTAAACAAGTTGTAATTCAAGGACAATTGATCTATTTATCATATATACTGAAAAATTTCGCCTCTCCAGTCATGCAACCTTGGTAGATAGAGATTGCTTTCTTTTTATCTATTTCTCCTAACTGAAACGCATAATCTACAATTTGCTCCAGTATCTTGTAACCGTCGGAGGTGGGATCGAGATTGGACATAACCCAGTTTTCATACGCACCGAAGTTGTGCTGAAAAAGTAAAAAAAAAGAATGTGTTGGATATATGATATTATACGTAGAAACATTTATACACACGCCTGGCTTCATTATTTTTGTTTGTAGCTGTACAGGTCATATAACCTATAGTGACATTGAGGTAGACTGCTAATAACAATGCGATATAATGACAGAGATGGAAGTAAATGTACTTATATTTAAACAAACATCAAATTCTTATTAATATATGTTATATACTATATAAGTTATGTTTTTCAAATTGGACAAGTTACAAAGTCAAAAAAACTTTTCAAGCTCTCTTTTGACTCTAAAGAATGATTATTTGTTAATATGTTGTTTTTTACGCTTTGCGTTAAGCTAATTTAAGAAAATACAAATTGTCAATGAATACTACTTCCTTTCCATTAGCTGAAAGGTCAACCATGCGCATAAATGAGATATGAATTCTAAGAACGACAACTTGACATTTTTTACCTCTAACATTTCCTTATAATTAGAGATACGATGTCGAATTTATTCTAGTCCTGGTGAACCTAATGTCATGAATATCATGTGTTAGTAAATTGACCTAAGGTTATGTTAGTATCATCATGCAATGTGTTCTATATATTGTTGACATAAACACAGTCAAACGGACATAAGTACATTGCAGGTATACTGTATATTATATGTAATATAATATACATTAGTCCAATGCATGTATACTGTGTATGTCTAGTAATATAATAGACATGTGCAAATTGTTATCCAAAGTTGTAATCTGGTTCATCCATTATTTGCTTTAATACTGATACAGTTTTTCGTGATTATAAGTTTTGTATTTTAACACATTCTGTCTCCATTAACTGTTCTGCATCTTACATCACGTGATTTCGCCTACTAAACATTGGCGCTAAACATACTTTGCAATTATAGTTCCCTTTGGAATAAGATGCTTGCTGCCAGCTGACTCGTTATTAAGTCAACTTTGGATTGCTTCTACCTACCGTTTATAATAATACAACTACTACTCTTTTAATGTAGCATATAGTTCAGTTGTAATGTGACAGATCATACACAGGCATAATTGAAGGCAAAACATGCAATCTAAGAATCACACCATTACTATGAAAACCATTTATACTCATTATCATCATCGAGAATAATATGTACCTTAGTCATTACCACTACGTTCAATAACACTACTTATTTTTCTTATTACAACTTTTAATCCCAACCTCAGTATCAAAATGTAAGATAATAGTATTTATATTATTGGAAAATTACGTAGAGAGCAACATGCATTTCTAAGCGACATTTGCGACTGAGAGTTGTACTATTCCTCTGTAAATTCAGCTACCGATGGTACAAAGAGTATTTACCGGTTGATCCGATATTTGCTTTCCAAGCCATGTCCAAAGTTTGCAACCTGGTATGAAAGCCAATAAAAGGTACAGAGGGTCCATCGTCTCGGCAACATTCCTTTCCAGGTCAACATAATCCTGGCATGCTTTACTCAGGTCTATACCCTTAGGATCTCTTATATGCCACCGTTTGAACAGCTCTTCATAGTACCTAGAAAACCCAGTTATATTTTATAATAAACATGTCCTCGAATAATTTACTATTCAGCAGCCACCTTTAGCCACACACACACACACACACACACACACACACACACGCACAAACACACACACACACGCTCGCATTTTGTGACCAAGAAACCACTGAATATATTCTTTTGTTTTCGTTCCCAAAAATCGCAAACGAAAAGAAAGTTTGAGGTTTATGGTCTCCTCAAGATTATAAAGAAGTTCCTGATATTCAAAATTGCGATCAAAGAAGTCTTTATATTAATAGCATAGTTAGCTGAAAGTTATTTGTTGTTATTAGTTGGTATTTTATAAGAAAAATGAATCTATTATCATCTATCCTGGCTATAATTATTCAAAGTTTTGAAATAAAGTCTGACTCAAAAGTTGTTTCTCTAATTGAATAACAGTACTATAATTAATGTTGCCATTCAGTTAATTCCTTTTCTGGTTTCGTAATTCTTTCTTACTTCCTGAATAATTCCGATATTGTCTCTAGAAAAACTTTCCAAATCGGATCGTTTACTTTCCTTGCTGCTATAACGATCGATTCTATGCTGTTGTAGCAAAATGCTGATTCCTGGACCATGTAACCGCCTAAAAAGGAAGGATGGAATGCATGCATATAACTTATTGATGTATATTTGTTGTTAGTTGTTGGTCATATTAAATATCTGTAAAATATATAAGAAAAGAAATGAAAGTGTGTGTGCTCTGCATCCAAGGGTTAGCAACATCCGCAATTATCTCCATTCACTGTTGTTTTTCCCTTTTTCTGCAGTGATTAATATTTTAAAATACACTTTGAAAAATATGGAAAGACTATGTTCAAATAGTTTAGTACTCATTACACTATGTGAGGGCTGATTATTTGCTTTCACCTAAATATAATTGTCTGGTTTTAATCGAACATAATGCCCCAATGACGTGTAAATTCCATCGACATTCTGACACTTCTGTCATTGCGTGTTTCGCTTCTTATGATAGAATTGAATTGTTCAATACATATGTATATTTGAAATATTCACAATAAACCTAAATGACGTTATTTGTTGCTAAATCAAAAAGTGACACAGGAAAACATATCTAACATTATACATTTCCGAAACGTGAAATTTACTGTCGTACCATACCTAAATAACTGGACAAGTTCAGTCTTAAGAAATCGCATACAAAATACAAGTTTCACAAACTAGATACAAGAAGAATATATTATTCTACACAAATCAGTACGTAGTCCGCTTTAAAAAATTAACGCACGTTATATGGACGAGGTAGTATAATATTACGTACCGAAATCAGTTGGATCAAGATTGCCGTATTGAACTCCCTGGATAAATTTGGACTGAAGTGCATCATGTTGCTGGGATTTTGTTGAATTCCAAAGATATTCTGAAAGAGTTTCAACGTCCTTTCGCTTAAGTTGAGATGCTCGATCAGCGAGGTCGCGGAAACGTTCACTCTCAGCAAGCTTCTGGGCCAACAATCCGGCATGTTTTGGACTTATTCGGGCAGACATTTCCCACGACTATGAAATCTAAATATATATATAATTCAAATTACAGCTCGACGCTACAATATGTGATTACCAAAGATTGATTTATACTTAAGAAGTACGTATTACTTGAGTGTTTTTATTTTAGGTTAAATGGCATGGCGAGAAAAGCGACCTCTTCAACAGAAATGTCCCTTTCATGCATTGTACTGTCAGTAAATATATCGAAAAGTTATTTTCTTAAAACGAGCATTTTGTCATTACATATATAACCATATTTTACCACTTTTCTCAATGATCTCATGTACCATATGTAATAGTTTTTCCTATATTCTTATCGCAAAAGGTGACTAGTACTTCTCGTCTTGCAGGTAGTCAGATATATTCCGATACAATATCAGATTAAATATTTTCCTGAATTATTCGGTAGAATCATAAAGTTTGCAATGACATTTTGGGGGGATACATGTGAACACATTCTAGACTATTATCATATGCGTATAGTCAAAAATATTGGTACATCTTGAACATTCAAAAATTTAAATTTATTTAGAGCAGAAATTATGATATGAAATGTAGAATAATTTGTAATTATTTCGCGATTTTTTAATTGCTTTTCCAAATTGAATAACTAAGAGTGATATAAAACTTGTTGATCGTATCAAACTTGTTGGTTTATCTGTTTCTGTTGCCTAGTTTAAGACATAGGGTATTATAATAGTTCATATAAATACATGTGATATTGACTGTATCTTGTTCCACACCCTTCACATAACTGAGAGAGTAGTATATTTTAAAGTGGGTCATTTCTAGGCGCAAAAGTGGGTGTCAATTATATCAAGCATACTTAAGAAGTCGCACTAATTTTAAGTCAAGCATAAGCGTGCAACTGATCTTTTAATAGATCGAAAGAGACAAATGTCTGTCAAGAATTTTCTTGTCCTGGTGTTGGAAACAGAGGAGTTACCACCAACAATACTGTGAGAATGAGTATGTGCCACACTCGGCTATTGACATAAATGTGCGATCGGAATAGACGTCATTGAACTCAAACAAGTGGATGCTATTTTAATATATTAAGATATATATTGTTATAAATGCAAATCATTTAAATACTTAAAAGCAAAACAACATTTTGATTGACAAGTAGTTCAATATTTCTGTGCTAGTATTGAAGGTTATAGATAAGAACACAACTTCCTTAAATTGCATTAACTACAAAGGTGGTCAAGAATGAACCCATAATGCATGCGATATGAGATATGCGTTAATACTTTACATTATATCGTAAAAATTTCTTGTATCTTTTAGTGGTTTCAAGCAAGACAAATTCAAATATAAAAATATTCTACTCTTTTAGTGGTTTCAAGCAATACAAATTCAAATATAACAAATATTCTACTCACCAAACTTGAACTATATTAAGGAACAACTTGCGTTTATTCGATGTAGATCATTTATATACCCGTGACAACATAATAGCCATGCAAATATGTGGGCGGGTGCTTCGCTTTTGAATGTATGACATTAATTCTCACTTATGTTATTTTTCGCAGAAAAGGGTGGACAGGTGCTTCGTTTGGAATTCCCGATCTCATCTAGCACTTTTCGCATTTTAAATGATCAACAGGATGTACTTTCTTTCACTCAATTATCTAGCAACCTTGAACCAGATCTTTTTCTTATTTTCAAACGTCTATTTATAAAGTAATTGCTAACTAGTTCCAGGAATCGGTGGAATGGACAGTTACCATTATAACCCACTGTTGCACCTTTAAGTGAAATACAGGATGTACTTTGTTTTTTCTACTGATTAGAAATTTTATATGTGCTCTTCATTCTTCTTGTTACAACTTGCAAACATTTTAGAGGCTTGTAGATACAGTCGAAATATATGCATTGTTTTATGTATTGATCGGCTTATATAACGTATTGCCCATATCTCTAGCTAATTGCCCTTTTGATATTTGTCATTGCCCTGACCCTATAAATCGTATTGTTTGTATCGTCAACGAGTATACAATAATGTTTATTTACAAATTCATATCGTCAAATATTTGGAAATACATGTTTTAGATAAGATAATGAATAATTGATGAAACATTTTCAGATTAATTTAATGATAAATGGTCCTCATGAGCTAAAACAATCAATTGATAAATGCTAAAAACGTTATATAAATAAGAGGTTTATAGTTTGATGCATAAAGAAATAAATAGTCTTGGGAAAACGTTTCTTACCAGGCACATGTCACACATCTAGATCCCACGTTCGAACTTTCTGTTTTGTTTAATGGAATGTTAGAAAATCGATTGTCTTTATTCCTCTTGCCTCATTTCTTGCTAGTTGCTAAGGATTGTACTCTTGTCACTAGAATATTTGCAACGGGCATCAACATGGAAGGCTACATTGTCCCATCAGAAAATAACCCCTCTTGGACATTAAATTAAGAATCTGATTCAGTAGTATTTATAACTTAATTGACAGAGATTTAATTATTTATCAGAAAAAATACATTATATATAACATTGGAGACCATCCTGACTTTTTGTCTGATACTGTCTTGTTTGCAATCAAATGTAGCCTTCGCATTTACTTATTTGCTGTAGCATTTATTCAATATTAATCATAAAACATCTCAATAACGACGTCACAAATTAGACGCGACTTTACCATCATTATGTTTGGTCTTTGTTAATTTTCATATTAGATGACAAACTTGGGGAATATGGTAATCGTTTCAATATCACTATTTTTTTTCAATATATATCCTCCAGTCGATTCAAATCGTAAACGCCTTCTTGATACAGATGCATATCGTGATAACAGACGGGATGTTGTAAATTTGATGTTATCAACTACACGCACCAAAAATTGCATAAAATACATTTTACGGATGACTAAATGTCTAATCTATTATATGCCGCATTTGTCTATAGTGGTCGTTATTAAATGAAAACACAACTCGTGCATAACCCCGTTTAAGTATTGGGTATGTGAATGACTATGATGCTTTGTCTACATTTCATTTGGAAATAATTCATTAGTCAGACTAAATACTAAGATAGGTGGCTGTTTGATCTATGCACACAACCATTAAATGCAACTGAAAGTATATCCATCGGCAATTTATCTTTAATTGCGGCCCACGGTTCAGGTGTTGTACACCTGTTGTCTACACAGATGTGAAACACGTGCTAAATATCTATCTATCTATCTATCTATCTATCTATCTATCTATCTATCTATCTATCTATCTATCTATCTACCTACCTACCTACCTACCTATCTATCTATCTATCTATCTATCTATCTATCTATCTATCTATCTATCTATCTATCATCTAAAATATATATATATATATATATATATATATATATATATATATATATATATATATATATATATATATATTATGTCAAACTCATACACATTATCACGACAGAGGGCTAATCTCTAACATTTGTTGAAATCTGATTTCAATACAAATGAGCTGTAACATCACACAGGTAAATGTCAAATCATATATTATGTCAAACTCATACACATTATCACGACAGAGGGCTAATCTCTAACATTTGTTGAAATCTGATTTCAATACAAATGAGCTGTAACATCACACAGGTAAATGTCAAATCATATAACGCAGCTAGACCCGGAACCCCGAGTAGTGGCCGAATGGTCTAGATCGCTCTCCGTTAAGGATCACTGCCATCTCAAAGACACAATAAACATAAAATAGAGATAAATGTGATTCATGTTAGGAAGAGAAAATATATATCTTTTTTCTGAATGATATATCTGCCTAAACTGTGGAACTTCACTTTTAAAAATAAGAGAGCTATGAACAGTTTGGGAAACAGACTAATAACAAGCTTTTAATTTATTTATAAACTGTTTCAAAGCATATTAGACTTAACAAGCAATACAAAATGTCTCCTCCCACATGCACTTTTTGATGTTCTAAGGCAGCGAGTGATAGAGGTGGAATTGATGTTTAATGCCATTTTAACACTCCGTGAGATGGTTAAACCTAAACGTCACATCACTGAAGCCATCCCGATCCAGTGTGAAATTCAGTATATCCTGGACATGGCACAAAATGCAACGTTGCTACAACACTACGTTTGGTGAACTAAATCTTATAGTGACAAAGGAATATGCAATATTCTAACACCAGGCCGACCAGTCCTAACACTAACGTCTTAATGCTGAGCGACTTAACGAGGCAGCTGTGAGTACCATTTTTGTAGGTCTTTATTATGACTCAGCCGGGGATCCTACCCACGATCTCCCACTTACGGAGCGGACGCTCTAACCACTAGGCCACCGTGACGGTGTCAAACGAAGTCATTTCCACGTTAATTTGTATCCCAATATGTCTTATGACTAAAGTGTGTCTTTCTTCTTTCCCTTAGGAGTTGTAATCTTGCCTTTAAAGTCGTTAGGCCATCCCATTTTTGTGTTTTTCAACAAAACATTACAATCACTGATGAATACAAGGATATTTCTAAACTTTTCTGTTTCTGGCGAATCAAGTTTGTGTTTCATATTATATAAGCTGGAACAAAGTTCATTGTAATTCAACGATATCTTGATCTAAAGTACTTTCCAGTCTCCACATCTGTTTAATCCCGGATGTAGTAGTGTTGTTTACAATTGCGATAGCTGTTAAAGCAAAGTATAGTTGATAATCATTGACCTCAGTTCACAACACATATTGACAAAATGTATAAACATTTTTAGAAAACTTTGAAAGGAAAGAAACTTCTGTCATATGTCAATCACCCGGCCCCAACACCACGCAACAACGATTGTTGACTTCTGTAACCAAGTAATCATACCTATTAAAACCATTCTTGTTGCTGAAAGTGTAATCTATCTACCAAGTGCCATGAATATACATTCCATAAAACTCCAGATATCGAACGGAAAGACGCATGTCAATTCACAGGCAGGTACCCGGCGGCAAATAGTCTCATATTATTATGTGCATAACCCTTAAATAACGACAGTGATGTGAGCATAACGCATTGACATCAAGTTGGTTACTTATTCCTTATTCCTTATTCCCGATTGAATTAGGAATAAGCAACATGTTATCCATTGAATAAGGAATAAGTAACCAGTTTTTTTATTCCCGATTCAACATTTTCTTCATGCATTTGGTTACTTATTTCAGATAAAATATAAATTCATTTTATTTATTATATTTCTATACCATAAATGTTAATGATTTCTCAGTGACACGAAAACAAGAACCAGTCAAACGTCATCCAGCTTTCGATACTGACATCACGTTGGTTACTTATTCCTTATCTATGTTGTTCCTTATTCAATCGGGAATCAGGAATAAGTAACCAACCTGATGTCAATAGACAGGTCAACATCTTATTTTCACGCGTAAGAACAAGACTATTATCAATTGTATTGGATTATTATATGCATATTGCCACACCATTACTGTATTACAGCTCGCACATGGATTATTTTGTCGTTGTATTAATGTCATTATAAAATCAACATTGAGATTACATTTGCGTTCAGATTTTATATCACACTGTTTACAACTAATTTATGTTTCTTGCTTTATCTTCGACAGCAACTTCACTGTTGCTATCATTAGTTTCATTTATGGGTCGGCAACCTTTTGATAATAGTGTGCCATGGTAGGAATTCTAATTCATTCAGCGTGCTAAAACCTATATTCCTATACGTCTACCTACTCTACCATATATTTACATATTATATAAATCCTCATATATATAAAACTACTATTATAACAAATAAATTTGATCTTGAATTCATTTTTTTAATGTTTAATTAAAGAAGTTTACCATGAAAACTTGAATGTAATTAATCTGCATCAATTAATGTGTGCCTTGTCCTGGAAATATCTTGTTTAATTGCTCAATATCAGGTACATATTTGGTCACTCTCAGCTTCACACTTCTGAGTGTTCCGGTATTAGGCGACTTCTTTGTGGACTTTAAACAGCTGTCATGTAAGAAAAAATCTGTTTACAAGTATAAGTTTAAAAATAAGATGAACGTAGAGCAAATGCAACTTTCTTAAAAACAGATGTATGCTTCAGTCCAACAGTTAAAAATAGCAGCTGACTTTTCTAAGCATTTTCTTTCCAGAGATTTCCGCAATTCGGCAAATTAGGATGTCCATAATTCAGATGTCTTAATTTCAACATGCTGCATTTCATAATCGTCAATATCCATCCACCTAAACAGATTCATATCTAATTGACTAGCAGTCAGATCAAGCAAGTCAGGCTTTATGGGGTATCACAACATGGGTCCATGAATTCGAAAGTCTTGACTTCCGTTTAGCAAACTCCACTTTAAGTGTTTCAATGTACTTCTGAAGCTCATCTGTAATCACTGTAAATTGATTTTAATGAGCCTTTATATTTTGGAAGTACTTAAATATTTTGTCGCTAATATCACGGCAAAATATGCGCAGTTTCAACGCAAATCCTTTCCAGTAGCCAAAACCTTCAAGTACTGTTTGACCTTGTCCTTGTAAATGCACGTTAAACTCATTTAAAAGTGTAGTTATGTCTGTAAGAAACATCAGTTTCGGCAGCCATCCCTCATCATTCAATTCCGGAAAATGTTCTTTTTCATCAAGAAACACCTTAATTGCTTCCAGACAAGAAGCGATCTATTCAAGACTTTACCTCGACTAAGTCAACGAACATTGCTGTACAACAGAAGACGCAAATTCACTCACAGTTTCTTGCAGAAAGAGACTCGAATTGCCTGTGAATCAATGAAGAGCGGGAAACTATAAAATTAACATCAGTTGCCATCACCAAGTGCAAGTCCAATGATAAGATCTTTGCACACAAACTCTCCTGGTGTATAATGCAATAGAAGCTTAATAGTCGATGTCCAACGTATTCTTAAGACGTTTGACAAATCCTTTCTTTTTGCCAAGCACTGCAGCATCATCATCAATTGCTACACATAATAATTTCTTCAACCCGATGTTCTGATTTTAAACATAGCGTACGAATGCAGTCAGAATGTCATCTGCTTTGTTTGTATCATGAAGAGCTAACGCTCATTATTTTCACAATATCGTGTGACTACAGCTAGGCGTGACAAGTCATCCAAGTCAACGCTTTCATCACGAACGACACTAAATACAATAACTTGATTTAATCCAGTCGTTTGTTTAACTGTTAAATTTTAATTAAGACAAATCAGTTATGCCTCTCGCTGTTTTGACTTGCATTGAAAGCAATCTTTTTCTCACATGTTACCTTTTTGGGGGAGGGGTCTTTCGCGTGCCATTGATAATCACTCTGCGTGCCATGGTTGGCACGCGTGCCGTAGGTTCCCGATCCCTGGAACTTCGATTATTATTTTCTGTGTTGTCTATGATAATCCTCCGTAGCTTTGAGACTCTTCTCACTCGAGACACTGTTAGATAAATTAAGTTTAACCATTATATACGATAATCAGCAATCAAAACAACTCAATCAGAAATAGTAAATCCTAATTTTCATTGAATATTCTAGCGTCCAAGAAGTGTTTGCCACGAGGTGAGCACAAGGTTACCGAAGAAATATCCACTTGAGCTGCTTCAGCATCCATGGTGGTAGGTTAATGGAGTCAAGAATGGTTATGCACATTACAATTATAAGCAGTTACCAGTTGTTGCAATATTGAGTGCAGGCAGACTACCTCTAGAATGTCTACTAGCAAAGTCTTGTCCAGAGCTCCTAAACTATATCCAGTTAAGGAAGCAATAAGAGATCTGATGATGAACTCGTCCCACAAAGTTGTTCCAAACTGGGTAGAAGTTTAGAGTCACCTTAACCTGATGTTGGGCTACAGTCATTTTGTAGGAGGTTTTGATTGACAAATCAGGTATATTCTTGCTCTTTTGTATAACAATTGGGAGAGACAAGGTAGGGATACCACCTCAGAATGTTCTGTATCAATCTCATGCATTTAGAAAGGGCCTCTATCAGGCAGGACATGGGGAAACATTAGTTTAAACCAGTTACTCCTCTAGGTTATCTGATGGACTGTTCTAAACAATAGACTCAGAAGGCAGTAGATGTATCTCTACCACCCTAGAGAGCTTGGAGAATATCCATTCTTGTCCTATTGATTTATCCAATATCAATATGCTATGTATATCCACAGCGCACACCAGTGACCTCACTACCATATGGTCATGGTCCATCCAGAAATCCAAGGCATGTAGGAAAAGGACAGCTCGATATCATGTAGTGGAAGGCCACACCTCATAGAGATTTAGATAAATAATAGATAAGGTGGGATCTAGTCTCCTTCCCTAATCTGGCTATTTGACACTAACTTTGAAATGAAGTCTGTGTTCAGAAACTGGGTACATAATATGAAGGAAAATTGGTTTGTGCATTCTTTGTTACCAATGGAATGTGAATTAAAATGATTTGTAATGAAAAATAATATGAATCAACATGAATTTGTAGCCACAATGATGACAAGATAATTAAAGTTCACCAAATACCCAAGCATGACAAAAGGCACTATCAAATTTTATGTTTGTTTTCTAATCACTAATGTTCATGGAATAAAGAAGGATAAAAGTAAATAGTATACAACATGCAAGGATTTTCAAATTCAAATAATTCAAGAGCAAGTGGGAGCTTAATAAACTGATTTAAAAGCAATTTGATCAGGGTATTAATGAACAACTAATGTGTACTAATGTGTATCAATGTTGTTGTTGTAGGATTTTAGGCCATGTTTCAGCAAAAGATAGGCTAAGCATGGCGGCAAGTATTAATGGTGGAGTAAGAACCCAGGAAACCCCCAGAAAGAACAACCAACCCACAAGACGCTACTGGCTAGCTTTCTCACATACCCATATTAGTTGAATCTGTGATTCGAAAGGACGCATAAGGGATATGGCAGTTATCCATAACGGAGATCGCTTTAGACACCCGGTCACTCGGGGCCCCTATATTAATGTGTACTAAAGTGTATTAATGTGTATTGATGTGTACTTATATATACTGATTTATACTAATGTGTATTCGTGTGTTATAATGTGTATTAATGTCTACTAATGTGAACTGGTGTGCATAAATATGTATTAATGTGCACTAATATCCTTTAGAATCGACAGACAATGGATATGCGCCCATGACAGATTTCCCGGTTAGTGGTTGTACAGCATCTGCAGTGGCTATGTAGCCCGACACAGCAGTGGCAGTACTTACTGCATTTTGAAAGATGAGTTTGTGTTGGAGCTGCTTCTTCTTTCTCAGGGATCGTTTTTCATCAGCTAGGAAGCGTAGCTTGTCCTCACCAGGGTTTGAACCAGTGATCAGAGATAGATGCCCCCTGGGTCTGACTAGAGCAAATTCTACCCACCCCGATGTTGACTTCGATGTCAAACGCGTTTATGTCATGCTTGCAACAGACATCCATGAAGTGGAGATGTGGCCATCCGATTGATCTTTTGCCAGAAGCATGTTCCGAATAAATAATTTCCGAATAAAGAAGATCTTTGTTGATTTCTCCATCATCCCTTGTACATAAGGTAGCAGTGTCTATACAAAGTAGAGGTATATCTGATAATATCGTACAGGTAGAACCATGTATTCATTCGCTTGGCACGTGTCTATTTCCCGAAGCGCGTGTACCAACCGCAAGAGGGTTAGTCAACGGTCGTGAAGTCGTAGTATTACGTGACACTGGTTGCACGGTCGTAGTGATCAAACGCAGTCTCGTGCAGGATAACCTAAAGCTCGGATGGGACGATCGGTCGCATTGCCATAGCAGGGATCACGGTAAAAAAACACCTTTCCTCACTGGAACTGTTAATGCCCTTTGTATGGAAAACATTATTTACGATCTGACGATCGGTAATGTTGAAGGTTCCATTCTTCCAACCATGGCCGATTTTAAAATACCTTTGGCCCAGGAAATTGAAACGCGAGCACAAACACGGCGAGAGAAAACTGCGTGTCGTAAATTAATAGTCCCTGAATCGATCTCAGGAATTTCGCGTGATGAGTTCAAACGAGAGTAAGAACGTGTTGAATCCATCAAAACAATTGTGAAAATCGCGTCCTATCGCGATGAAATACTGCAAGGGTGCGGGTAGCTCGGGATTCGTGCGCAAGAACGAATTAATTCATAGAGAGTTTAGCGCTCCGGAGGGTAAGAAGTATTGGCAAGTGGTCGTACCCCAGAGATATATATCTCAAGTACTTAGGGTGGCGCATGAGTCGAGCATGGCGGGACACGTAGGTAAGGCTAAGAACACTAGCAGAGTAGTCACTGAATTCTACTGGCCCGGTGTTAATGGCGATGTCACACGGTTCTTTAGGTCGTGCGACGTATGTCAGAAAACCGTATGTAAGGGAAGGGTCACAAGGGTGCCCTTACGACAGATGTCATTAATAGATACACCGTTTAAGAGAGTGGCAGTAGATATTGTAGGACCAATACACCCAGTTACCGAAAGAAAGAATCGGTATATTCTTACTCTTGTTGACTACGCGACCAGATACCCCGAAGCCGTAGCGTTACCAACTATTGAAACGGAAAGGGTAGCTGAAGCATTAGTTGATATATTCAGTAGGGTAGGGGTGCCAGAAGAAATTCTCACTGATTGTGGTGCCCGATTCACCTCTGACCTCATGGGTGAGATAAGGTCTTTATTTATATCACCTAGAATGTAAAATTCTTTCTCTTCATTTGAAACTTTATCTACTTGAAGTTCAAAATATTCACACCAATCAGTATGTGATGATGGGGGTCTATACACAAAACCTACTAAATAGGGCTTTGCTTTTTCTGGAGTGATCTGTAGCCGAATGGATTATATTTCCTGTATTTCTAGGTCTTCCCGTCTTTTACAAATAGTACCGGTTTTAACATACACAAGGAGCCTGCCACCGCCTGCTTTCCTATCCTTACGATAAGGTTGTTCATAGCTATTAATATATAACAAAATTTCACCCTGATTTTCTGTTAACATTGTTTCCGAGAGTTCAAATACATGGATATTATTATTATGAGAGGTTAACAGTAAATTTACTTGATCAATCTTTCCTTGAAAACCCTGATTATTTAAATGACCTATGCGTAAACGTTTGCTAGAAACTCCTAAATTCAAGAGACTTATATCAATGCTATTAGAAGCACTCAAGGAGACAATGAAAGTATTAAAACTATGTTCACAGTGATCATCATTACATCTATCATTACTGTATTAAAAAAATAGTTTTTCTACAACTGCGTTTTCTGCTTTTATAATCATTGTATAAATCTGAACTATCGTTCCTTTTGGACTATGCACAAGTAGCTTATAAGGTTCCACATTCAGAACAAGCATCAGCAAGGAGATCAAGTCTATTTTGACAAGGGAAGCCCAGTGTATATAACAGTCCTTGATAGATAAATTGGTCATCCTGCTGAATAGAGTCTTCCTGTGGAATTGAGATGGATTCATTGCCCTTTTCCTATTCCATAAATCTAGTGTGAGTTTTGGCTTTTGTGTCCAAAGCTACCACACTGAATGAATTGTATTGGCTGTCTGTGCCTGCATTTCTGTGCTAAATGTTTGATCTCACCACCGTAATCACATCCCACAGTGTACTGTCTGTATTGATATGGCTGACCATATTGTCTGATGTTGTTTTGACCTACATTGCGTTTATGGGGACGGATGAAGTTGGTAATGTGACTGTAAGACCAGACTACATGAATGACTGCATTTATATTTTTGCCAGCTTTTCCACCCCTTTGGTAGACAGGTGTATCTTATTTCTTTTTCCAAATAGATGTTGCATCACTTGTCCCACTTCATCCAGGAAACTCATGTAATTATAAACAATATCACTTCCTTTCAATTGCCAGCCATCGGATGACCTCATTGACATCTAACACATCACAATCTCCCATTTGAGGCCATTTCACACAATGCAACCTGACAGCTTTGATTTTTCGGTCGAATGTACTTAAGTAATTGGACATATAGTTCTTCAAATAGTTCTAGATCGGTCCCTTCACTGGCATTGTTTCCTCCAATATTGAGCACTTTTTAGTAAACTTGGAGAGATCATATATTTTTATATCTTCCAGTATTGTCTGTATTTTGGCACCTCAAATGGCATGCTTTCTAACACAGTGCCTCAGTCCTCTATTGTTAATTCCATGTAAAATGGAACTACCAATAAGGAGGATGTTATCTTTGCTGATAGAAGGCAAAGTAGTATGTTTACTTTGTATTGATATTGATTTGCATGGTGCATTATTACTTCTGGCTGAATGAGTGACAGAGTTGGAAAACTGCAATATTTTTTCTTTTGGTAATACTTCAGGTGTCTACACTTTTTCTAAGAGACATAGGTTTAGGACCAATGGTTTGCGAATGTCTGCTGATAGTCAAAGGTTTCCCTTTCTGGGCAGCTAATTTAATCTTTTCATTTATGAGCTTGTCAATCTGTTTTGCATCTTGACTACTTGTTCCTGGAGTGTTTGTTTAACAATCAGCAGCAGGTCAGTATTACACATACATGTAGAGGGCTGTCTATGACCTGTAGTTGGTCCCTCTGTAGGGGTCATAGTTGGAGTGCTATTCATTTTGGGTCCATCAGCATGTGTTGTAATATTAAACATGTACTGGAATGAATAAAAAGTGAATTCCTTTCTAATTTGTCCGGAAACTAAGGGAAAAATCCAGTTGTCAAAAATGCTATTGTGCAATTGGTTGAATTTACATAATTCACATGGTATATGATACCCTCTAAATAGTCCATAACAGGAAGGTCTTGCTGTACATCAGAGAATCCCTCAAATCAAGAGAAAAGTGTTCAGAGGGAGAAGAGAGTGAGAGAGTTGACATCATGGCAATAGCTGTAACTATAGTATAAAATATAGTGCATGATCTTAAAAAAATATTTACTAAATATATATATATATATATATATTATTGAATCTGAATGTTTGAGACATAAACATAGTACTCCTTTACTCATTGAACTTTGGAATGAATACACTTCCACTGACTTGGAAATAATACACCACCACTGATGAAAAATCCCTTTCTTTTGAAATCCATAGAACAAAATAATCACAATCCACCATATTGAATCTGGATGCTGGCTGAGCAATTTTTCACATCACGAAATAGTTATTGCATTGTATTGAAAGAGAAAAATAATGTCAAAACTGCTTGAAAAGTCACATGATGTAGCCTTTTGGTCAAATTTATTTCATGGATGATGAATTAAACACATAGATATTCCTGGATTTAGCTGTTGCTGCTGCTTTCTATCTGGCATCATGGGAGCCATCTTGATGATTTATTAGAAGAATAAGATTAATCTTGAATAATTTAGTACGGATTTTCAAATTATAACTAATTGCTGCTGGTCTTGTATTATTTTCATTTTTGATATTTCGAGTTCCGATATGAAATACGAGCTGTACATAAAAACACGAGTGTCTTTTATCTATGTTTCTATCGATCTATCATCTAACTATAAATCTATCTATATATCTATCAGTCAGTCTGTCTGTCTGTCTACCTACCTACCTACGTACCTATCTATCTATCTATCTATCTATCTATCTATCTATCTATCTATCTATCTATCTATCTATCTATCTATCTATCTATCTATCTATCTATCTATCTATGTATCTGTCCAAATATCATTTCTCTTATATATATATATATATATATATATATATATATATATATATATATATATATATATATATATATATATATATATATATATATATACAAAATGTATACATTAATCGGTTTGTTCAATTTTTGTAATGGTTCTTATGGGCTCTTATTGTTTCGATATAGTAATAATCAGTAAGGTACATATTTTTTAAAAACTTTATATCAATTTTGAATACTCTGTGCACATTAAGTTTTGATGAAGCTAGTAAATCAGAAATCCAGGTCGGTATGTATTTATTCTCGTCTTTTCTAGACTAATGTTATCAATTAATATTGTTATAATTAATTTGCCTGATTTCTTTGTACGACAATGCATCTTCCATTCACAAAGAAAGTAAAATGTTAAATATTGAAATTCATTTACCAATGACAAAGGTACGTCATAGCACAACAAAATCACAATTTTGAACACCGACATCGAGAACTGAATTTTGTTTTTAAATTTTGCTTCTTAATACAATCTCCATGCCTCTTTGCAACAATAATTATTCAACGTATTAAGCAATTTTTGCAAACTTTAAAGATTCTTAAAACGGTGCAGCATCATTGGCAAATATCATAATACAGTCATGTATTTTAATAGTATCATAATCATTTTTAAAAATGTCTTAACTGCATAAAAAACAATTCCAAGAAAAACACACTAGTTCATATCCATACATTACAATCAAATGTAACACGACCATGGATGAGTTAGCAACAAAAGAATCACCTCTGTCTTGGTGTGTTCTTGAAATAGTAACAGGATGTAGCCTTGGAAAGGTTCCCTATAGGTCAAGCCTGAGGTGTATGTCCTTTGTTCATTGGAAATGATAATGTATGCTTCAATGATGTCACCTTTTCACTTGCCTGTGATTTGACACGACATTAATTTTTTGTTAGCAATTTTGTGGTTTTCCTCCATCCCTGAGATAATTATCTGGTTGAAGTAGCTATACCGGTATTTAAATCTTCTTTTGCCAATATACACTTGCGACACGAAGTGTTGATAGTTTAAAAACGAATATTGTATGATCCAGGTGAAACAGATTCAATACGACTAAGAAGATCTACAAATATGATCTCTCCATTTATTTTCTCTATAACGATAAATGTCAACACACCCATAATAATTATAGAGTGTAAGAGACAAGTTTGAATGCCCAGCAGATAATTAAATGTACACTACGTCTCTATCCGGCAGTCACTAATCTGAGTGACTGATGAAATAAAATATTGTATTGGCAGGTTGGTTTGTAAGCATGTTACCAAATATACTAATGAATCTAACTATGGCATATCATTAGCAACCCGCAATATGCAGTCTGCATCTACCATTGAATACACGGAATTTATGAACAAAGATGAAATGGAGGATGTCACTGAATGATTATTCGACATTTTGCATATTAAAGTTTGATATGAAATAATCAAAGTCACAATGTTGATGGTTGAAGGATTATATACTAATGACTGTATGGAAATAGGTTTAAGCTGGTATCTCCTACATCGATTTACCAAAATAGGTGAAAATTTGAAAAATTTCACAAATGAAGAAAAAAAAAACCAATATGACTGGCAGATTATTATGTATGTAGACCATCAAAATGCAGTCAAATTCCAAACATCATTACAATATTTTAAAAGTAATTGAAGTTGAACAATGTATCTGTTTAACTATGTGTTGAGTTGTTGAAGCTAAATACAGTGGAGTCATGCGATTGACATCAAAAGGTTTGTTGGATAGGACAGCAAGACAAGTTTACAACGACTGAAAATGCAAAATCTATTGTATGCACTGATGAGTTAGGTAAACATTTTAACAACGCAGGTGCATGCCATACAAGTGAAAGTAAAATATTAAATAAATTAGAGATGAGACAGCGATCACCTAAGCGGCAAGTAAAGAAGTTCTACTAAGACAGACTGTAACTTAGATATCAAATATCCAAACTAATCCCAATATAGACTTACAATTTGTCAGGCGTTGATAGTCATCTATTAATGAAGACGCTTTAAAAATGATGTAACACTTATGTAGGCTTAAAGAGATCACATTCAGAGACGTTCCAGAGACGTTCCAGACTCTATTACTAAGATACATCAAAATGTTAAAGACAATTGGAATTCATTCCGAACATTCTATACGTTTAGGCTTGAGATATGATATTTAGGGATTATTTGAGATATAATTCACAACATCGGTGTTTGGACTTAAACTAAGTAGTTATGGTCAGATTCCATCCCATCGTTTATATCTACTTTACATGGAACAGGTACAACTGAATCGAATTGAATATTGAACTGGGTTATAACAACCAGAATAACTGTTTAACATTCTTACAATACAAATTTCTTTCTGTTTCCGCCTTTCAGGACTATAAATAATATAATGTAATGCATTTATGCTCTATTCAAATGTACAATGACGATTTACTTCAGCTCGAAAAGAATGTTGAGGCAAGAACCTATCACTAGGTTGAAAATAATAATAGTAATAATAATAATGAGGACTTTGTATAGCGCCTAATCTTTCAAAGCTCTAAGCGCTTTACACCATCAATAATGATACAACTACACTACAGAACAACAAATGACTAAAACAATGAAATTGTAAAACATAAAGACATGCTGAAAATATATAAGATACAAAATACGATTAGGTCGTTAAGTTTGTCCCTGAAGTCGAAACAGGTGAGTCTTGAGAGCACTCTTAAAAGGGACCACTTTCTCTTTGTGTCTAATTACAATGATCAATTCGTTCCACGTCGCCGGGCCCTGGTATGCAAACGAACGTTGTCCATATGACTTTGTTTTCACCTTGGGAACAATGAGTATACGATTATCAGAAGAAGAGCGCAAGGATCTAGCTGGTGTATACACATGGGTGAAGCTAGATAGGTATGTTGGGCTGGAGTCTGTCATTAAAATATAGCACAAAGAACAAATTTTGTGTTTGATTCTGTATTGAATTGATAGCCAGTGTAGGGTATTGAGCAGTGGTGAGGTGTGCTCTGATCGAGGTACTCTGAAGGTGATCCGTGCAGCTGTGTTTTGAAGTTTCTGAAGTTTCTGGAGGAAATATTGTGATGAACCAGACAAAATTGAGTTACAATAGTGCAGTGTTGAAAGTACTAATAAACACACAAGTGTGTTCGTGGCATCAACTGAAAGATATTTACGAATGGAACTGATGCATCTCAATTCAAGATATGCATCCTTGCAGATGTTCATGACATGTTTTTGCAATGTGAGAGTACTGTCTAGAGTAACACCTAGATTCCGAACTGACTGTGAGAATTTAATGTTGGTGTTGCTGATATTTATTGTCTGAGGTAAAGGCAGTGAATGAGAAAGTATTTGTGTTGTGATCAGACTAGCCTCAGTTTTATCATCATTCATCTGCAACTTGTTACATGTCATCCATGATTTCACATCCGAAATGCACTTCTCTACTCCATGGATGGTAGCATCAGCTTCAGCTGGGTGGCTAGACTTGTATATTTGGTATCGTCAGCGTACAACTGGTGCGACACTGGTTGACGATTTATGACACCTGGGAGCGGCTGAGTGTACAGAATGAAGAGAACAGGTCCAAGAACAGATCCCTGTGAAACTCCACAACATATGTCAACTGGGCTGTAGTGTATTCCATTTGCAGATATAATGTTTGTCCTGTTGAATAAGTAGGACTTGAACCACTGTAAGGCTATATTCTGAATTCCAAATACATGCTGGAGACGGTGAAGTAATATATCATTATCTATTGTGTCAAATGCTGCAGATAAATCCAGGAGAGTGAGGACTGTATTCTTTCCACTATCCAAAGCAGACAGAATGTCACTAAATACTTTCAGAAGAGTAGTTTCCGTACTGTGGCGAGTGCGATATGCAGACTGTACATTACTAAAAAGACTGTTTGAATTCAAATGAGATACAAGTTGAGTTAGAACAACCTTTTCTAAGATTTTTTATATGAATGGGAGATTAGAAACTGGGCGGTAGTTCTTTAAATTGTTATGGTCCAGTGTTGGTTTTTTCAGCAGTGGCTTTACGATGGCAGTTTTGAAAAATGATGGGAATTCCCCTGATGAGAGAGAGATATTAATAACATCAGTTAGTGAAGGCAAAATTGGTTCTAAGCACTCAAGCAGCAGTGATGTTGGAATTGAATCAAGTTCACAAGACTTTGGTGCACTTTTCATCACGATTGACCGAACTAAATCTATAGAAACAGGTTCAAATGCTCCTAGCGGTTGTCGCTGAAATTCTGCATCATACCTGTATGATGATGAATCAATTGAAATTGTGCCGTCAAGCGAATCTCTAAAGGTTTTAACTTTGTCATTGAAGAAATTTTCAAATTGGTCTGGTAGGTCGATTTGAGAGAAAATTGTTGGAAGTGGTGTACATTTGTTCCTTGACATTAGTTTGTTAGTTATCTCAAAGAGCTCTTTGCAGCTGGAACTCTCCGTGATCTTAGTACTGTAGTGGGATGATTTGGCTAAATGAACTATGTTTGTGACGTTCTTCTTAGCGGCTTCGTAGATTTGTTTATGAATAGTGAGTCCGGTGGAGAGCAAAAGCCTCTCTGCTTTTCTGCGATGTCTTTTCGCAGTGCGATTCTGGTCCCTAACACTGCTGCACCAAGGAGAACACTTTTTATTGATACTCTGCATTTGGTGGCTGGGGCATATTTTTCAAGCAATGAACGCAAGCAGTTATCAAGTTGTTCCGCTGTTGGATGTAAGAAAGTTGTTAGGTTTTCTTGGATGTCATGCATGAATTTGGTTATATTTATCATACGGAGGTTTCTCTTAGTATCAAATAAAGGGGGAGGGTTAGGGACTGATACGTCGAGATGGCATACAATGCAGAGGTGATCCGATGCAAGTTCGTGGGATACAAGGGTTGACTGCAGAATATTATCATCAGGTCTATAAAGAAACCAATCTAAAATATGACCAAGTTTATGGGTAGGTTGGTTAACTGACTCTTTAAGATTGAAAACCTGAATGGAATCTAGGAGTTTTGACGTGTTTGGTTTACCAGGACAGTCATAGTGAAAGTTGAAATCTCCAAGAATAATTAGGTTGCCACCCATCGAATTTCCATACTCTAGAAGATTTGGAAACTGCTCCAAAAAGAGAGATTCAGTCATCTTGTTTTTCTACTAGGAGGAGGTCGGTAGAGACAGAAAAAATGGACTGATCTTTGTTCCAGTGAGAGCGTTGTTTGGACTAGTTCAAACGATGTGTGGCAGAAGTTGAAGGTTGTGTTGTACTTGAGGCATTTGATAATGGAATTCTTTGTAATTACAGCAATTCCAACTCCGCGAGAGTTGCGGGGAACGACTTGATGGAGTAATCGCTGGGTGTTAAATCCGGACTCTAACTTTCATCACCTGCAGAATGTAACCAAGTTTCTGTCAGGAAGAAGATGTCAATATTCTGGTCGTTGATAAAATTAACAATTTCTGTGCGCTTTTCCGGTGATCCTACTGATTGAGCATTGAATAATGCAATACGTAGTGGTATCCCTGGGACAGTTGACGATTTAAGAGGAATTAGAACCAGGTTATTAAAATTAACGGCAGAATTTTTAAATTGTTTATCCGTTACGGGAAAAAGGGAGATAACTGGAATCCTGTTCAACGATGGCCAGCTTTGAAAGAACGTTTCTTGTGTCGCTTCCGTTTACAGTTAAGAAATGATGAATGAAATCCCAGTTCGTTCAGTCTTGAGCACAATGTAGTATCTAGAACAAAGGTGTGGTCATTTAATCGAATTAATGTGGATGCGTCGTAGTGTAATCGGTCACGTGATGGCGGTTTATTCAAAAACAAATTACGTTTCAACAGCGGGAGAAAACAGCTGAGAAAAAAATCCAATTGCTCTCGCTTCCAACACAAGGAATTGAACCAACACACACGAACGGAACAGCCAATGCATGATGAAACACAACAATGTAGACGATGACAGAAAACAAGCACAAATATCACAAATATAATACAAAATCGGAAGAGCCCACTTTCACGCAGTCAGGCGATGGCGGCCATCTTTCCAATAGCAAAAATACTTTCCTTTGCATTTGCATCGTACCTTAATTTCAATTTTGACAGTGTGAATTAGTTATCGCTACTTCACACGTCTTTGACAACTCATATTTGAAATCGGAGACATAATCAAATAGATTAATCTTGGAATCTTCCTTAGAAAGACGTTTCTCTTTTAATAACTTTAATGGTGAACGAACAGTAAATCTAAAAGCTTGTTAAATAGGACTTAAACATCATGATTCTTACACTGACAAATTGACAGAAAACACCAGCAAATGAACATCGATAACCCATTCCTTGTTTGTACTTGTAGTCAATGTTTGACAAGCTATACCAGTAAGTACACTTTAGGAATGTCTAATGTTCTCTTGACCTTTTCGAGTTTTAAGCAATTTTCTGCATTTGAATTAGTTATATTTTTCTCTTCTTCCACTTTTTGCACTTGTTTCCTTTCCGTTCCCTTCCCATCCGCTCCCATCCCTCTCAAGCGAAAGCTTTCTGAATTCAGATTCCATCTTGCTTTGTTTTGTTGTATTATTTTTAAATTGGCTCTTTAATTTATTATCAATACCAGAGATAGACTTACACATCAAATCCAAAACACTTCTATCCAAAACTTCCTTTCCCACCCAATAATTAACAAAACTATTGTTTATTTATTGTTTTGTTAAAGAAGTCTTTAATTACAAAATATCATAGGGTAGGATTAGAAAACACAATGTTCATTACATTAGATGACATTGTGAATGCTTGTTAATTTCACAAAAGATTTCTTAAATGTGAAACAAACTCTTTGCCAAATATTGCGTATTTATTCGATAAATTTCCAGTTACTCAACAATTTTGGAAATTATTTATGTAATAGATCCAAACTTAGGACCCAAATGTCAGAATAAAACGAAAATATATTAATGTAAATGTATTATATTGTATGGTATTATTTTGTACTGTGTCAACTGAATGATCCCACGAAATTTCAAGTAGGTGTGATTGACTTCGGTATAAATGTAACAACGACTTCAGATATCACGTGAGTCTAATATAATCCATTTCTTGCACATAACGTATTGATTCAGAGATCTCGAACAGGTGAACACCGCGGTTAAATCAAATATACCTTATCTGACTGCCAATGAAATGTCCGTGAGAAGGAAACATAAGGCAGCCGAATGTTAATTTGTGTAAGGTATGTGAGATAAACACATTGTAAAACGTATTACTAGTCTAGATATGGAGAGACCATGAATAAAACAACTAAAATTTCTACTTCTGTTCAAAAGTCATAATAGTTGTACAAAGAAACAAAAACACGCGGGAAGTAGTTTGTACAAAATCTTACATTTCATAACAGTAGAGCCTTGTGACAAGTTACGTTAGTTTTAAGTTGGCAATAAATACACCAGTCAATAAAAAAAATTCAATCTAAATTGTATAGGCTGGTAAGGACATTCTTAAATGGGACAAAGGTCCATGCTCAGCACTTATAGCTAATGTTTCATTTTGTCACCAAATCAAGGAACTTTTGCTTCAAAAATTAGTTTATTTCGTTCAGTTTTAAAATTTTCTGGTAAGGATCATATATATTCTTCTTTCTGTTGTTGTATGACGTCTCCTTCTCCAATTGGACGTCTGCAGTACAAATATCCTCTTGTATTTTTTTTATATATATAAAGATTTGATGTTTTGAGTTGAACTCATTTTTCCGTATGAAAAAGTGTCCTTGTTAGCATACAGCTTTTTGATTTTCATGTATATATTATATCATCGTAAATAATTATATATGGTGCATTGAATACCACTATGATGTACAATAGTCACGTATAATTTGTTAACAAATTATTATTTTTAATAAAATACGAAAACAAAAAAAATTCAAATATGAAAGCGCTGATTGTTTCGTAACTGGCGATCTAAATGTAAGGACTGTTTCAAGCACTGCTTTTATTGTTAAGGATGGCATCATTCCCATAGAAAACAATTCTGATTTTATTGTTAAGGATGGCATCATTCCTATAGAAAACTATACTGATTTTATTGTTAAGTATGGCATCATTCCTATAGAAAACTATACTGATTTTATTGTCAAGGATGGCATCATTCCTGTAGAAAACTATACTGTTTTTATTGTCAAGGATGGCATAACTCCTGTAGAAAACTATACTGATTTTATTCTCAATGATGGCATCATTCCTGTAGAAAACTATACTGATTTTATTGTTAAGGATGTCATCACTCCAACAGAAAACTATACTGATTTTATTGTTAAAGATGGCATCATTCCTATAGAAAACTATACTGATTTTATTGTTAAGGATGGCATCATTCCTATAGAAAACTATACTGATTTTATTGTCAAGGATGGCATCATTCCTGTAGAAAACTATAGTGATTTTATTGTCAAGGATGGCATCATTCCTGTAGAAAACTATACTGATTTTATTGTCAAGGATGGCATCATTCCTTTAGAAAACTATACTGATTTTATTGTTAAGGATGGCATCATTCCTATAGAAAACTATACTGATTTTATTGTCAAGGATGGCATCATTCCTGTAGAAAACTATACTGATTTTATTGTCAAGGATGGCATCATTCCTTTAGAAAACTATACTGATTTTATTGTCAAGGATGGCATCATTCCTTTAGAAAACTATACTGATTTTATTGTCAAGGATGGCATCATTCCTATAGAAAACTATACTGATTTTATTGTTAAGGATGGCATCATTCCTTTAGAAAACTATACTGATTTTATTGTCAAGGATGGCATCACTCCAACAGAAAACTATACTGATTTTATTGTTAAAGATGGCATCATTCCTATAGAAAACTATACTGATTTTATTGTTAAGGATGGCATCATTCCTATAGAAAACTATACTGATTTTATTGTCAAGGATGGCATCATTCCTGTAGAAAACTATACTGATTTTATTGTCAAGGATGGCATCATTCCTTTAGAAAACTATACTGATTTTATTGTCAAGGATGGCATCACTCCTATAGAAAACAATACTGATTTTATTGTTAAGGATGGCATCATTCCTGTAGAAAACTATACTGATTTTATTGTTAAGGATGGCATCATTCCTGTCGAAAACTATACTGATTTTATTGTTAAGGATGGCATCATTCCTATAGAAAACTATACTGCTTTTATTGTCAAGGATGGCATCATTCCGGTCGGAAACTATACTGCTTTTTTGTCAAGGATGGCATCATTCCTGTCAAAAATTATACTGCTTTTATTGTCAAGATTGTTTCGTAACTGGCGATCTAAATGTAAGGACTGTTTCAAGCACTGCTTTTATTGTTAAGGATGGCATCATTCCCATAGAAAACAATTCTGATTTTATTGTTAAGGATGGCATCATTCCTTTAGAAAACTATACTGATTTTATTGTTAAGTATGGCATCATTCCTATAGAAAACTATACTGATTTTATTGTCAAGGATGGCATCATTCCTGTAGAAAACTATACTGTTTTTATTGTCAAGGATGGCATAACTCCTGTAGAAAACTATACTGATTTTATTCTCAAGGATGGCATCATTCCTGTAGAAAACTATACTGATTTTATTGTTAAGGATGTCATCACTCCAACAGAAAACTATACTGATTTTATTGTTAAAGATGGCATCATTCCTATAGAAAACTATACTGATTTTATTGTTAAGGATGGCATCATTCCTATAGAAAACTATACTGATTTTATTGTCAAGGATGGCATCATTCCTGTAGAAAACTATAGTGATTTTATTGTCAAGGATGGCATCATTCCTTTAGAAAACTATACTGATTTTATTGTCAAGGATGGCATCATTCCTATATAAAACTATACTGATTTTATTGTTAAGGATGGCATCATTCCTATATAAAACTGTACCGATTTTATTGTTAAGGATGGCATCATTCCTATAGAAAACTATACTGATTTTATTGTCAAGGATGGCATCATTCCTGTAGTAAACTATACTGATTTTATTGTTAAGGATGGCATCACTCCTATTGAAAACAATACTGATTTTATTGTTAAGGATGGCATCATTCCTGTAGAAAACTATACTGATTTTATTGTTAAGGATGGCATCATTCCTGTCGAAAACTATACTGATTTTATTGTTAAGGATGGCATCATTCCTATAGAAAACTATACTGCTTTTATTGTCAAGGATGGCATCATTCCGGTCGGAAACTATACTGTTTTTTTTGTCGAGGATGGCATCATTCCTGTCGAAAATTATACTGCTTTTATTGTCAAGAATGGTATCATTTCTGTCGAAAACTATACTGCTTTTATTGTCAAGGATGGCATCATTCCCGTAGAAAACTATACTGCTTTTATTGTCAAGGATGGAAACATTCCTGTAGAAAACTATACTGATTTTATTGTCATGGATGGCATCATTCCTGTACAACACCACACTGATTTTATTGTCAAGGATGTCATCATTCCTGTAGAAAACTATAACAATTTTAATGTTAAGGATGGCATCATTCCTATAGAAAACTTTACTAATTTTATTGTTAAGGATGGCATCAAGAAAACTCTACTGATTTTATTGTTAAGGATGGCCTCATACCTATCGAAAACTATACTGATTTTATTGTCAAGGATGTCATCATTCCTGTAGAAAACTATACTGATTTTATTGTCAAGGATGGCATCATTCCTGTAGAAAACTATACTGATTTTATTGTTAAGGATTGCATCATTCCTATAGAAAACTTTACTAATTTTATTGTTAAGGATGGCATCAAGAAAACTCTACTGATTTTATTGTTAAGGATGGCCTCATACCTATCGAAAACTATACTGATTTTATTGTCAAGGATGTCATCATTCCTGTAGAAAACTATACTGATTTTATTGTTAAGGATGGCCTCATTCCTATCGAAAACTATACTGATTTTATTGTCAAGTATGGCATCATTCCTGTAGAAAACTATACTGATTTTATTGTCAAGGATGGCATCATTCCTGTAGAAAACTATACTGATTTTATTGTCAAGGATGGCATCATTCCTGTAGAAAACTATACTGATTTTATTGTTAAGGATTGCATCATTCCTATAGAAAACTATACTGATTTTATTGCTAGGGATGGCATCCAGAAAACTCTACTGATTTTATTGTTAAGGATGGCATAATTCCTGTAGAAAACAATACTGACTTTATTGTTAAGGATGGCATCATTCCTATAGAAAACTATACTAATTTTATTGTAAAGGATGGCATCATTCCTGTCGAAAACTATACTGATTTTATTGTCAAGGATGGCATCATTCCTGTAGAAAAGTATACTGATTTTATTGTTAAGGATGGCATCATTCCTATAGAAAACTAATACTGATTTTATTGTTAAGGACTTACATCATTCCTATAGAAAACTAATGATTTTATTGTCAAGGATGGCATCATTCCTATAGAAAACTATACTGATTTTATTCTTAAGAATGGCATTATTCCTGTAGAAAACTATACTGATTTTATTGTTAAGGATGGCATCATTCCTGTAGAAAACTATACTGCCTTTATTGTCAAGGATGGCATCATTCCTGTAGAAAACTATACTGATTTTATTGTTAAGGATGTCATCATTCCTGTAGAAAACTATACTGATTTTATTGTCAAGGATGGCATCAGTCCTGTAGAAAACTATACTGATTTTATTGTCAAGGATGGCATCATTCCTGTAGAAACCTATACTGATTTTATTGTCAAGGATGGCATCATTCCTGTAGAAAACTATACTGATTTTATTGTCAAGGATGGCATCATTCCCATAGAAATCTATACTGATTTGGATGTTAAGGATGGCATCAAGAAAACTCTACTGATTTTATTGTCAAGGATGGCATCATTCCGATATAAAACTATACTGATTTTATTTGTTAAGGATGGCATGAATCCTATAGAAAACTATACTGATTTTATTGTTAACGATGGTATCATTCCTATAGAAAACTATACTGATTTTATTAAGAACGGCATCATTCCTATAGAAAACTATACTGATTTTATTGTTAAGTATGCCATTATTCCTATAGAAAACTATACTGATTTTATTGTCAAGGATGGCATCATTCCTGTAGAAAACTATACTGATTTTATTGTTAAGGATGGCATCATTCCTACATAAAACTATACTGATTTTATTGCTCAGGATGGCATCATTCCTATAGAAGACAATACTGATTTGATTTTGATAATTTTGATAATTATACTATGATAGTTGTTTTTGTACAAAGGTATAACGTATTTGGTACTTGCTTGCTTGTTTTTATGCAAAGCATTTGGATTGATAATATGTGATGGTGGCCGTTTTCGTGATCGTAAGATGGGTGCAATGACCTCGACAGGTAATCTTGGACTTATATATCAACTGTATATAAACTATTTATGTACATGATTCTAGAGGTGGTAGCAAGATAAATCAGGGGAGATAACAACCCTTATTCAACAGGGCTATAGGACTGTGCTACCATAATGATGGTCGCTTTATGTGGATTTAGTAAACAAAGTCCATTCAGTTGATGATTCTTCCGTGATGTCATACATCATTAGTATATATTACTTGTATTATCACGTAGTAGTTATAGTTTACCTATAGTATGTGCAGTTTCATATGTTTGATTTTACCACACATTAAAATATCACTTTATGTGATTCTGATTGCTCCAAATATTTGCTTTCTGAAATATTTGTTTTGAATGATCATTTTCGGCTGCCATTTGTGAACTTGAGTCGCGAATGAAAATTGAGGAAAATTATATTGGCTGTCTGAATATGGATATGTTACCCCCATAGGAGGTTGTAATCTCATGTTAAACAATATTGAAATGAGAACAATGGCGTAAAACTACAAGTCAAGAACAACAATGAAACGTACAACTAAGGGTATTGCTTATTTGATGCCGGTAGAGGTGGGGGGGGGGGGGCAGCGGTATATTGTAACATATAGAATCCAATGTATATACAAGCGTGCGACAGTAACAAGGAACATTATATAAACAGTGTTCATACGTCAAAAAACAATTTATTATTTTGGGATAAATTATACACATATTCAGTTTTGAAAAAGCAAATACTTATTTCTGTCTTTATTTTGCTGCCTATTTGATGATAAGTTTAAAGATTTGGTATTGGTTTTTTTGGATATTATTATTTTATTATACATAATCACGTGAACACCGATACCATATCAGCTGTTGTACACAATTTCACTTTTGATTCACGTCGACTGGGTGGCCAAGGAAGTTATCATTTCCAACAAGCAACGGTGATCATGTGAACATGCAGCGTGTGTACTCTTGTTCCACAGCTAACAATTACAAAATATTTGGGTGCACCTAATCTTCACTGTGATTGTCAGAATTTTCGAAGAATGATTTAGTGAAAAGTGATCGTAATGCCTATCCGATTACAAATCCACACTCACATATACTGTATATTAATCCACACTCACACTTAGTGTACATTAATCCACACGCACAGAGACTACAAAAATCTACACTCATATTCATCCACACCACTAATATACACTGTACATTAATCCACACTCACACATATTGTATATTAATCAACACTTATTCCTACTGTACATTAATCCACAATAATGCTTATTGTCTTATTGCACAATCATCCCTCATACTGTATATTACTTTAGATTAATCCACACTAATACATATTGTATTTAATCCACTCATACATATTATATATTAATCAACACTCATACATACTGTATATTAATCCACTCATACATACTTTAGATTAATCCACACTAATACATATTGTATTTAATCCACACTAATACATATTGTATTTAATCCACTCATACATATTATATATTAATCAACACTCATACATACTGTATATTAATCCACTCATACATACTTTAGATTAATCCACACTAATACATATTGTATTTAATCCACACTAATACATATTGTATTTAATCCACTCATACATATTGTATATTATTCAACACTTATACATACTGTATATTAATCCACTCATACATACTTTAGATTAATCCACACTAATACATATTGTATTTAATCCACACTAATACATATTGTATGTTAATCAACACTCATACATATTATATATTAATCAACACTCATACATACTGTATCTTAATCAACACTCATACATACTGTATATCAATCCACAATTATACATACTGTATATCAATCCACACTCATACATACTGTATATCAATCCACAATCATACATACTGTATATCAATCCAGAATAATGCTTATTGTATATTAATCCACTCTTATACATACTGCATATTAATCCATAACCATAAATACTGTACATTAATCCACACTCATACATACTGTATATTATTCAACACTTATACATACTGTATATTTATCCCAAATCGTACATACTGTATATTAATTCTCAATCTTACATACTGTATATCAATCCACAATCATACATACTGTCTATCAATCCAGAATAATGCTTATTGTATATGAATCTACACTCAGCACATACTGTATATTTTGATACATTGTTAAGACTTTAAGTAGCAAAGAATTTAGATATTGATGTCATAAATGAAATGTGAGAGGAACTTACAGTATAACAATGAGAATGCAGATTAATCGTGATCAAATTTTATTAAAGCTCTTAAATGAATGAACTGTTCTGTATAATTTCAAAAACCAGTAATGTACTGATTCTCCTAGATTCATGATGTTGTCATGATAGTATCTCCCAGAATTCTTTTGAATAATTCACAACAGTTCCAATATAATTTGAAGTCCAAATAATAAGTACTTTCTTTTTCCGCTTACAGGTCCAAACAAATGTTCCTTTTAAATCATATCAAAGTACAACATATAACAACGTCTGCAGACTTTCGCTGTCACTGTTTTGCTGAATTGTAGTCAGTCACTTGCAACATTGTTGCCAATGTTTAGTACCGTGTTGTCATCCACCTGTTTTTTTCACATTGTCCCAATACAGACCCAATATCCTTTTAACCAATTCAGGCCCAATATTCCTATATTAAGGCCCCGTTGCCCCCATAGTGCCGGTCCTGTATTACCAATGTTGAATTCCCATTCTCCCCAACTTATCCCACGACCTTTTGGACTGAGATTTCCAATGTATGTGAATCGCCCAATATTGGCCCCAGAGTGCCAGCTCTGTATTTTCCATGTTAAATTCAAATTGTCGCTGGATAGTCCCAATCCACTGTCACTCTACATCCCTATGTTAAATTCCCCTTTGTCCCTATAAGTCCCAATCCATTGGCGATATGCATCCCAATGTTAAATTCCCCTTGTCCCTATACAGACCCAATCCATTAAATTTCACTTTATAATAATAGTAATACTACTACTACTACTACTACTACTATTACTACTACTACTACTACTACTACTACTACTACTACTACTACTACTACTACTACTACTACTACTAATAATAATAATAATAATAATAATAATAATATGAGGACTTGTTATAGCACCTTAAAGTTAGAAGCTCTAAGCGATTTATACCATCTATACTGATATGACTACAGTACAGAAATACAAATTCCAAAAACAATGAAACTGGAAAACATAAAAACATGCTGAAAACATATAAGATACAAAACATTATTAGGTCTCTATGTTTGTCCCTGGAGTCGAAACGGGTGAGTTGTAAGAGCACTCATAAAAGGGACCAATGTATCGTAGTGTCTAATTTAAATGGGCAATTCGTTCCACGTCGCTGGGTTCTGGTATGCAAAAAAAAAACATTGTCCAGATGACTTTGTTTTCACCGTGGGAACAATGAGTATACGATTGTCAGAAAAAGAGCGTAAGTATCTAGCTGGTGTATACACATGGGTGAGGGAGTCTGTCTGTGAAACATAGCACAGAGAATAAATTTTGTGATTGATTCTGTATCGACTTGATAGCCAGTGTAGGGTACAGAGCAGTGGTGAGGTGTGCTCTGATCGAGGTGCTCTAAAGATGATCCGTACAGCTGTGTTTTGAACTTTTTGAAGTTTCTGGAGTAAATATTGTGACGAACCAGACATAATTGAGTTACAATAGCTCAGTCTTGAAAGTACTAATGAACACACAAATGGCATCAACTGAAAGATATTTACGAATCGAAATGATGCGTCTCAGTTCAAGATATGCAGCCTTGCATATGTTCATGACATGTAGCAATTTGAGTGTAATGTCTAGCGTAACACCTAGGTTTCGTACTGGCTGTGAGAATTTAATGTTGGTGTTGCTGATATTTATTTTCTGAGGTAAAGGATGTGAATGTGAAAGTTTTTGTGTTGTGATCCGAATAGCCTCAGTTTTATCACCATTTATCTGCAGCTTGTGACATGTCATCCATGATTTCACATCAGAAATGCACATCTCTACTACATGGATGATAGCATCAACTTCAGTTGGGTGGCTAGACTAGTATAGTTGGGTGTCATCAGTGTACAATTGGTGCGACTCTAGGTGATGATATATGATACTTAAGAGTGGCTGAGTGTATATAAATGACGATAACAAGTCCAAGAACAGATCCCTGTGGAACACCACAACATACCTCAACTGGGCTGGAATGTACTCCATTTGCAAATATAATTTGTGTCCTGTTGAATAAGTAGGATTTGAACCACTGTAAGGCTATATTCTGAAAGCCGAATACTTGCTGGAGACGTTGAAGTAATATATCATGGTCTATTGTGGCAAATGCTGCAGATAAATCCGAGAGAGTGAGGCCTGTAATCTATCCACTATCCAAAGCAGGTGTCTGGGATACATTTCTGTGGCGTCTGTCACTATTTGCAGCAAGACGCTGCAGGCGGTCAACCTCAAAGGTGGAACAAGCTTTTCTGGTCAGGGCTCGCCAATTCTTTCTGTCTGAGGCAGCGAGCTCGAGCAGGCGTGGTTGAAGGTCTGCCCATTTGATGTTTGCCTTGAAGTCGTATTTGTACCTCTTGTGCGGGCTTCCTTGGTTTCGGTTTCCCAGGGCTAGCTCGCCATAGAACAACTGCTTTGGGATTCTGCTTTGATCCATGCGGATAAAATGGCCAGTCCATCGAAGCTGGGCCTAGATTATTTTGGCTTCACTGCTTGTTGTGTTGGCTCTATCAAGGACTTCCAGGTTGGTGATTCGGTCCTGCCAATTGATCCGCATGATGGATCTCAGGGAACGCTTGTGGAATAATTCTACCTGACTCATGTGCCTTCTGTGGAGTTTCCACCTTTCACAGCCATATAATAGAGACGTGAGGACAACTGCATTGTACACCTTCAGCTTTGTTGACAGGCGTATGTCCTTGTGCTGCAAGACCTTGGTTCGGATTCGTCCTAGGGTTTGACGGCTTTTTGGGTCCTCGCAGTGATCTCTTTGTCCAGAGAGCCATCACTAGATATTGTGCTGCCAAGGTATTTGAAACTGTCCACATTTTCATCTGCGTGTCGCCAATGGTGATACAGGGTAGCGAGTGGACAGTATTTGGGGCGGACTGGAAGATGACTTCCGTCCTTCCAAGACTTATTGTGAGTCCAAATAGGTTGGAGGCTTCAGAGAATCTGTCCACGATTGCTTGTAGGTGAGTCTCTACATGGGCCATGAGGGCGAGGTCATCTGCAAATAGTGCTTCAATGATGAGTCTTTCTAGTGTCATGTTTTTTCAGCTAGGCGACGGAGATCAAACACTGATCCATCCAGGCGATAGCTAATTTTGATGCCAATGTCCATATCCCGGATGGCATGTAACATTACCTGTGTGAAGAAAAGGTTGAAGAGTACCGGAGCGAGTACACAATCCTGTTTGACACCATTAAATATGGGGAATTTCTCGGAGGTTTCACCGAATCTCTCCATTCATGTCAACGTGGAGGAGCCGGATAAAGTTGGTAAACTTCTGACGACAACCAAGTTTCTTGAGTACTGCCCATATTGCGTATCTTTTGACCGTATCGAAAGCCTTTGTCAGATCCACGAAGATAGCATATAGATTCGTGTTCTGCTCAAGGCACTTCACTTAGACTTGTATCATTGCGAAGATCATGTCAATGGTGCTGAGGTGTGGACAAAAACCACACTGAGACTCGGGGAAGTTATTTTCTGAGACTGCTTGCTGAGAGCCTTGTACACCTCCGCTGGGATACCATCCTTTCCAGGTGCCTTGCCACAGATTGTTTGTTTAATGGCCCTTCTCAATTCCTCCATCTTTGGCGGAATATCCAGTTGGTTAAACGTTTGCTGTTGGGGTATTTGGTCAAGAAACGATTGGTTGACCGATGAGGGCATGTATAGGAGCTGATTAAAGTGCTCTTTCCATCTTTCATTAATGCCATTCTTGTCTTTTTTTAATGTACTGCCATCTGCAGCGAACAAGGGCGTGGAGCTGGACTTTACATGGCAGAAGATTGAATTGATGGCGTTGTAGAACTCTTTGGAGTTGTTAGTGTCGGCATAGCTTTGCACTTCATCAGCTTTATTTTCCCACCAGTGTTCATGCATCTTGCGGATTTCTTTCTGAACCTCAGCTTGATAGGATTGGATGCGGTCTTTATTGGGGATGGAGTTTGTGTCATTCTGCCAGTCCATAAAAGCTTTGTTTTTTCTGGCAAGCAGATCTTCAATGGCAGCGCTGTTCTCGTCGAACCATTCTTGATGGATTCGCTTATATGTACCCATGGTTTCCATAGCTTTTTCTCTTATTGTGTCCCTGAGCTTGTTCCATTTTTCAGAGGCGTTTCCACATAACGGTCCGTTTGTTGACAGCTTGTCATCTAGTCTCTCCTGGAAACTGAGCTGGGTGGAAGGCTGCTGCAGTTTGACAGTGTTGAGGGCCGTGCGCACAAGCATAGGACGTCTTAGGTGGTGGTGGTGGGGGCCAAGTGCAGCTGAAGGTAGTTCTGACAAGTCTGTGGTCTGTCCAGCATTCTGCTCCTCGCATGGCCCTGGTGATTTGGACATCCATGGCATCATGTTGGCGTACTACTGCATATTCAATTAAGTGCCACTGGCGAGATCTGAGCTGCATCCAGGTGTTCTTGTGTTTGTTCGCCATTCTGAACATTGAGTTTGTGATTAGGAGGTTAAATTATGTGCATTTGCTGAGTAGGAGCAGGCCGTTGCTGTTCATTCTGCCGACACCGTGCTTACCAAGCACACCTTTCCATCGACCATAATCGCAGCCAACACGGGCATTGAAGTCCCCCAGTAGTATGATTTTGTCGTCCGCTGGAACTGAGCTAAGTATAGAGCTGAGATCCGTATAGAAGTGCTGAATGGTTCCTGCTTGACTCGATAGGGAAGGGCGTATGCACTTATTATTTTTGCATGCCGTTTATGGTTCAAAGGTATTCGTAATTTCATTAGCCTCTCATTTATAGCAGCAAGCGATTCCGGAAGATTCTTCAGAAGACTTGATTTGATAGCCAGGCCGATTCCATGGATCCTGTCCTCATTTTGGGCTTTTCCTTTCCAGAAGAATGTGTAGCTGCTGACTAGCTCAGTAAGAGAACCCTCTTCTGCGAACCTGGTTTCACTCAAGGCTGCAATGTCAATATTGTAGAGTGATAGCTCCTTAGAGACAAGAGCTCTTCTCCTATGGGGTCTTGCAACGTTTTCTTTATCCATGAGAGTACGCATGTTCCATGCTCCAATAATAAGTTCTTTTCTTCGATTATTTCGACCGCAGATATGGATGTTATTGCCAGATGTAGGTAAAGAATGATGAGTGTGATGATGAAGATGAACGATAGGTGCACAATACAGGCTGTGCGTGAAGGAGATTAAAGTGAAAAAGCCTTTGCACAGAGACACCCTCACTCTCTCGGTCTTGGTAGTTAGACCTCAGTGGTACGAAGATTCGGCACGGCTGGAGACTACTTCAGCTGCATTGGATGGTTATAACGTCTCCCGTGCCTTGTCATATTCTACGATCTCCAAAAGCGTTTGCAGATTCGCCTTTGTGGCCTTTGGATCACTCAGTTGATCTCTTCCGCCCATTCTGCAGAATCTGGCTTTACATGCAAGGATAGGCCAGCTTCTAAGTCACCGAGGGTTCGAGGCCCGTCGGCTACCCTCCACCTGGTTTAGCCGGACAGTCGAAGCCGTTGCCAGTGGTGTGGCCGATATGCATGCTACATCTGCTTGGAGCCAAAGGTGAGGGCTGAGCGCCTTATGGGGACCAAAGATGGGCAAGCTACTCCCGAAGGAGCACGATATGCCACCCACCAGAGTTACTACCCTTCCAGAGCACCCCGAATATATATATATATATATAATGTAAGAATAAATAGAGATAAACAGTTTCATTTTTACTTTTAATATGTATGATGCAAATTAATTAATGTATATAAATATATATTTCAAATATATATATATATATATATATATATATATATATATATATTTCAAATATATATATATATATATATATATATATATATATATATATATATATATATATATATATATATATATATATATATATATATATATATATATATATATATTACATTAATGAAGGTCGTAAAGTGCTTTGGAATTTAGACCTTCTGGATATACTGTATTAAGACGGTGAATCCAGTAGGTTTCTTTCAGCAACCATTCCATTTCAGATTCAGCTATAACAATAGGTTGAAAGGAAAAAATCTTGCAAAGTATGAGAACTATTGTTAAAGTGTACGGCAACATAAGATGAAAAAGATTTATCGATATAATTTTTTGTCTGATCTATGTTTGTTCATACGTTTAGATATTTGTTGACTAGTTTGTCCAATATATTGGACGTCACATTTTTTGCATGTGATCAAATAAATAACGTTTGATGTTGCACAATTAGTATCACAATGCATATTAAACGTTTCTTTTGTATTACTACTACTGAAAGAAGTACTTTCATTAATAAGAGAACAGTGCGAACATCTAGGTCTATTACATTTATTTGCTGATCCTTTTGTGTACGAACTTTTTTCTAATTTAGAATTAATTAGGTAATCTTTTAAGATTTTTTGTCCTTTTATAAGCAAGCATGGGTTTGCTTTCGTGTAGCAATTTAATATTTTCTTTACCTGATAATTTTAACAAATCCCAATATTTATTGATAATCTTACCTATATTAGGTAAACTTGGGTTATATTCAATAATAAAGGGAATTATATCCTTATTTGTATTTTTGATTTTACATTGTAAAGATTCAAGTTGTGTAAGAGAAGATACTTTTTGGAAAGCAGCATTAATGATATCAATAGGGTAATTTCTATTTAGAAAATGCTGACCTAACTCTATCAAAGATGATTTAAAAACTGTGTCATCCGAAATAATTCTTCTATATCTTTTAGCTTGACTATATGGTATCCCGCTTTTACATGATTTAGGATGGCATGATGAATATTCAATATATTCACATATATTGATGAATATTTGTGTTTTTAACATGAACCATGGTAGTGATGTCATTATTTTCATTTTTTATGACGTCTACGTCCAAATATGATATCTTAGTTTTAGACACATTGAATGTAAACTTTATTGTTGGATGTAATTTGTTTAAACTGTCTATAAAATAATAAAGGTCTTCTAATGGATAACTCCAAATCATAAAGATATCGTCTAAAAACCTTAACCAAACATCTGGTTTTAAGAAACATTTATTTAGAAAATCATTTTCCAATTTTCCCATAAATAAAGATGCATAAGAAGGTGCCATAGGACTACTCATTGCTGTTCCCATTTTTTGGGAGATAGTTTGTATTACCAAATTGAAAAAAGTTATTTTCGAGCACAAGTTTTATCAAATTACAAACATGTTCGTTTGAGAGTTTACATTTATATTCGTTTTCTCCAAGATAATATTTATATTGCCGCATATTTTGGGCCATTCATTTGTTGTGTTGGTAGCGTTGAATACCAAAAAGGGGTGTTTAAGCGGTTTATATAACGCATAAATTCTTTAGGCGGCACTAATCCATATGATACGAAACAAACAATTGCACGCGGATCAATCGCGTATGCAGCCCAGTGAGTACCAGGTCCGGTGATGTTATCAAGATTAATGATACCTGTTTCAACGCTGTTTGGTTGTGCCGGCAACTGATCTTTCATAAAAACACCTCTGAAGTTTTTAATCGATTGTTTTTTAGCAGCATCGAGTAAATCAGAATTTGACATGGGAACTATTGTTCTTAATAAACCGGTCCTAGTCTCAGGCTTTTTCCGCTGTACCATGCATACGGGGTTCCTGGTAATCATAGACCCTTTCCCTTTTTTGTATCCACGTCCTTTTTTTGGTTTATATTATTGAGCAATATTGTGTACTGCTTTTGCACCAAGATCTCCAGCAGCTCCCAACGCAGCCGCTTTACCCGCCGCAATCAGCTCTGGAATCGTTGCTAACAACGGAAATATAACACATGATTTTATCATGTTTTTGATCGCGGCTGCTGACAGAGTGATCTGAACACCCATTTTATCTTTAAGAGCATCATTGAAGTGTTTGATCTGACGAGTTGTCAGGGACAATTTATTCTGACCTTCAGACATCTGATTGTGTTTCCACATTTTTTAGCTGATTCTGATTGATCTAATTGTTAAATGTTTTTCACTGGCGCATCGAGGATCCTCATTCTTCCATCAACACCTTCGAGTAGCATTGATTGTCGCTGAGTATGACAGCAAATGCTCTATATTGGACGACAGCACCACGGTCTACATTATTAGCTCTAAATGTATGTCAACGACCGATAACCTTGCTAAATCAAGATGTTCCAACGAAACGTAATAAACCGGATATAGTTTCTTAAAAATCCAACTGTAATATTTACAGACCAGTATCAACATTTTGATCGCGTCCCATATCTGACAACAGACGATGATATACTCGTGCAATGTAGTTGGCATCGTAATCAAGTTGTATATCCTCGGATGGTTCCTGTTGACCATTTATTCTCAGCGAGCCTTCTTTAACACCAAATAGATCAAATATCATATGAATGCGGTGCTGCTTACCAATTCTCGCAGCATCTTGTAACGCAATAAATATATGACGTGGGGCTGAAACACCTTGTTTTGATGCCAGGTGCCATGTAAATGTACCGTTAACAGTTGATATTATAGTATCCGTGGTCACTGATAACCAACCAAGCAGTGATTTTCCTGAAGCTTTGTTTGCTGGAATCCTCCAAATTGCGTCATCGTCTGCAGAATCCAAATATATGATGTAGTGGAATCGCGCATGAAAATGCTCTACGAGTCCCTGACAACATTGATATACGTGTTGCAGCTCCTAGGTTGAAATCAGGGTAAGTATTTATAATCATATTCTCGACATCAGCATTGTTATCATCATGTAGTTTTGGTCGTCTTACATCAAATTGATTGTTTCCAGTCACATCACCAGCATCCTGTGCAAACATCATAGAAGGGACTGCAAATCTTGTATAATCTTCGGAATAGCTTGCCAGCCCTATTATTGTTTTGGCGATATCAACATCGCGTTCGATAGATTCGATCTCTTTTCCGTCAATGAGATCTCTTGCACTTTCAAATAACGCCATGATCCCATTTTTAACAAAACCGACATGGGCACCAGCTGCATATTCTGTATCATGTGTTCGTATAAGTTCTCCTTGAAGTTCGATAAACACTTCACACGGTAGAAAATATTTACTGGTATCGTGAACTTGAAGTTCGATTCTTGATCTCAGATTAGGTTATACTTCTTGATAAGAATAAAATTGATAATCGAGTACAGAATCATTCATCCTTGTGTACTGGGGTGTCCATATCAAACGCTGGATCAGATACTCGTTTGAACATTTTATTATATAATCATTGATCTAAATCATGATTTTTATCGTCGTCGTGGCCACTTTCCGCTATCATATTTGCGATATCATCTGTGTTGCTGCTAATTTCTGATCTACTGCGTTATTTATTTTTTTACTAACATTTGCAGGCATCGCCGCTGTAGATGGTAGTTGTCCCAATGATGGAGTCGCTGGTGGTTTCCTTCGCCGTCGAACTAATGCTACTAGTTGATCCTTCGCGGTTGAAAATGCTTTCCCGGCAACGTCTCCAACAGCATTAATACCCTTATCACGAATAACATCAATGGCTTTCGTTGATAATTATTTTGCTAGCGGCGCCACTTTTGAAGCCATACTTGAAAAAAAAACCTGCAATGGTATCACCGAGACCATCACCATAGTACGCACGTCAAACCGGCAATCGTGAATTTACTACATAGACGCTGGTTGGTTTATCATGGTTGTGGTGTATGATCATTCTTATTTAAATGATATTTATATAATGTGGTGATTTAATCACTGTGATATCCATGATACAAATCCGTAGGATTTTCAACTAACTCGTCAATGAAATATCGATATGTTTCAATATTCATGATACCGCCTTGAAATAACCGGCTACATATATCACCTGCTTCGTTAGTTATTTCTGGAGAGTTATTTCCAGCTCTCTTTCCTCCGATGAGTACATTAATCGCGCTATATCGCTGAGAATATTACCAGGATAACGAATTAGACCACTACCTGATACCCCACCCCCAGAAAATCCCTTCCCGGTTGCACCCTGTGCATCATCATCAACTTGTAAATGGCCAAAAGGATTATCATCATTGCATTGAAGTTCTTGTTTTTTTTTTGGTCTTCGTGTTGGTGTCTGGCGCTTTCTTTCTTGTTGTCCTTCTTGTTTTTTTTAATAATAATCCAATTCTCTTTTGAAGGTTCTGTACTCCTTCGTCCTCTAATCTACGCCTCGTATTCATTTTATACAACTCATCAGCCCAGTTATCGGTTGATATTATATTATCTTTATACTCGTCCGCTAAAAACTCATTTTTTGAATTATAGCTGTTTTTAGCAAAATCACTTAAATCGTGATAGATTTTTTGTTTTATTTGTGTTTTAGCCTCCACGGTAAATATATCCGCATTCGTTTTTTAACAACATCACCTCGTGGTTGTTGTTTTACAGCGGCTACTATATCACCAGGGAGTTTTTGTAAAGATTCTTTTGTTTATCCAGCAGTTGTGCAATTTGTTCAAGCACACCAAGAAGAGGCGTCTCTTTCCTTGCTCCCTCCTTAGGGACATCTCCATATATTGCTCGCTCAGTGGCTGATATTATCCCCCTTCGTTGCCGTGGTTATTGGTTTAAACAGGTCTTCAGTTCCTGCAACAAAATTAGTCTGAACACTCTGTCAAGCTTGTAGTTTATTTCTAACGGAGTCGTGTACATGATTAATTTCTTAATTGCGCCTAATCTCTCACGAGCCAATCTAGTCGTTAATGCTTCGTTTACCATTATTGAAATCGTGAACAATATTTCAATTGAATTACAAAGTAATTTGAATCTAAATGCAGTGATTTTGTCACCCGAAAAATGAGTGGAAACTCTTTGAGTGGAAAATCTTCAATTTTTCGGGGAAAGTCTACGAGAAATAACATGGGAAATCGACCATTTGACCTGACTTGCACCAACAGTCCTTTTTGGTCTTTTTGGTCGGTTTTTGTCATTTTTTTGGTCATTTTTGGTCATATTTGACAATTTTTTAGTTAAAAAGTAGCAAAAAGATTTTCAAAAAGAAAACTTCTAATTGATTAATTTAGAGAGAGAGTCGACCATTTGACACAACTCAGGCAGGCAAGCATCGATGAAAAATGACCAAAAATCGATACAAAAAATATTTACTATGAAAATTTCACTACTTCCTTATAGTAACACGTTCATTGATACAGCATAGGATTTCAAAGCCGCTATTGACTAAAACCGCCTTTACAAATTTTGTTCTAATTGAGCGCGCATACCTGTACATTGTATTGTATTGCAATACCTGTCCATGGAGTATTTATACATGTCGATGTAGTAAGAATTTTGCCTAACACAGTCAAATCGCTTGATACAACTTATACGGCTGGGGTATCGGAAAGGTGATTTTCGTTTTGTTGAATTAACATTCTTATATCCCTGATTTTTTAATTAACTGCTCGTTTCATCTCATATTACTGCCCTAATTGTTTTCTTATTCCTTCCGCGATTATAAATAACTGGACAAACTTACTGACGTCGTCACAGAATACCAGGGAGTCACGAATAGAATTCTGGATTCTTTTTATAAGCGCGTATTTTTTTGTAAGACATAATTGTTATTCATAGCATCGTATTCAAAATCTTCAAATAATTTGATCGCAATTTAAATTATTAAATAATTGTATTCCTTGAGATTTCAAATTTAAAACTTCGGTTATAACATTATTGATATTTTCAGAATTCATGTTAGATGATAATACATATTCTAATACAAAAAAAAACTAAATGTTGGGGGTAAATGTTGAGCCGTTTTTTTTAGACAGCACAATGCCGTTACCTCCGTTTCGTTAGGGTAGGATACTAGGCACATATATACTTAATTAAGGACAGTACAATGCCGTTACTTCCGTTTCGTTAGGGTAGGTTTCTAGTCACAAATATACTTCATTAAGGACAGTACAATGCAATGGATGATAGTACACTTCTATATTCAAACTGAAACCACCATACCCCCACAAAATCACCCCGGGTTGAATGAAAAGTCATTCACACCGTGTGACGCGGTGTGGTTGGTATGGTGGTTTCACGAGTTGAATTTCGTAGTTCCCCCCAATTAGAACCATCTGTTGGTACCGTCAACAATATACCTATTACGGGAATCGAACCATGGGCTTCGGGACGAAATCGCAACGCGTTACGAATACGCTAACTGTTCTTATGTACAGGTATATGATTTTAATGTGTTATATGTGTAAACACGTGGTTTGGACAAATCAATTGTGGTTTCTCCTTCCGTGTTGCAAAACAAAGAAGTGCTGTTTATACTTAAAATGATTATTGAAAGCAGAATATTTTAAAAAAGAATACAACTGTTTGTAATACTACGTATTTGATTCGTTTTCTTACACAAACCAGATAATTGACTATCCCCGTTGAGATTCATGATATTGAAAACCATTGAGACCAGATGACGTAGCGTTTCAAAAAAAACGATTGAGAGTAACTCTTTTATAAGCCGAACTCATGCCCGTACGATTTATTCCCATTAAAGCTATACACATAAAAAAATACATATAGTCAGACATATGAAAATTGAATTCTTTTTCCAGTCTTTTTTAAGTCGCCGACCGGGTTATATTCTCTGCAACATATCGTATTGAGGCTCTACAAAGATGGACTTATTTTTCGGCTTCATTCACAGATTAAAATACCATTTCTTCATTAGTTGCTCTATTAAATGATTTTATACATTTTGCAAATTTTGAGTGTTTTCCAGTTTTCCCAAATACATTATTATCACTCTGTGTAACAGCTCGTAAATTATTCAAAGAATTATTGGTCTTAATACCATTTATGTGATCAATAACAAAGCCATCCATAATCAATCCGTTATATACTTCATACACGAAACGATGATTACGATATCTCTACTTCTCAGCACCAAACATCAAATACCCTTGATTAATCACAACACCAACCGGGTTCTTCAGTCTACGGCTTCTGATAATACCGTCACGAGACGCTTCATAGTTGCTAATCACAGGGTGTGGTTGAAATACTTGGTTCATTTATATACTAAATACCTTTTGTTTAATTTATTATTTGGTTGAATTCTTACTTTGGAATTTATGAATATAGTCTTGAGAAGTTCTTATAATTTTGTCATTGACGCTGACACAGTCAGAGGTAGAGTCAATGATGGTGTTGTTAATTCGTTTATCATAATAACGCTTCAACTCTCTGTATTGCTTATTACCGCAACTGAGACAAATGTAGTAATGTAGATAACAGGAGAAGTATTACATGAATCAAAAAATATCAATCAAAAGGAGCTACAATCAAAATTATTGATCATAACGAACACGCATGGACACCTGCAGTAACAATATTTCCGCGGGATAGAACAATAAAATATCTACCCGCGGAGTTCTCCCCGGAATTCTCCCCAGAGAAGAAATTATTTGATTTTATTGATCAATTAAGGAAAACGATCCTGTGTCAGTGTGGTTACTTCACAGTTTTGAGAACGAAGTGGGTAAATTCGATCAATTTGTAAGACCCAACGGGAATTATACCGATCTGAAGCCCTCCATGTCGCGATGAAAAACTAGCTAGTAGTTTTTCAACAGAACACGATGAACAATTATTAACAAATTGTTTTACAATTCCGTCGGTTGCAGCTCATTTTGCAAGAACGAAAACATGTGAAAACCAACAGGAGCTGAATTTATATCAGATGTCAAATCAAGCTGCAATGAGTATGGCCACGGTGGATTATGGGTTACAAAATATACCCCTGAAAATATTATTTTGGTTGATTTGGTTGCGTGTTATCCTGGGAGTTTTCTCGGGTACAGAGAATTCGCTGAGTACTTCAAGCGATTTGGACATCCCACAAATGAAATGACCCGTGTTGCGATTAATGGACCACTTCCCAATTTTGATTGAACCGGATTCGCTCGTGTGGTATCATTTGAATTGGGTTCAGAACTTCATCCGTGTTGTTATGTTTGGATTGGTAGACACATCTCTGAAAAACACTGGATGCCAATATGGCTATTACGGTAATTGATTGATTCTAAAATGCTGATATTTTTGATTGTCAGTGAAGCAATTATATCATATCGAGCGCAGACTGAAGTCTGGTTACCACAACCTGATAGTTTAGATAGTACAAAAAAAAAACAATTTCCCGATCTCGACGAAGAAAATATGATGAAATGGTCCAAAGGAATCTTTGAAGTTAGAAATAAAGACGCAAAAGAACTCGGTAGAAGAATAATTGATAAGTTCACTCAGGGTGGCAAATACGAGAATACAAGATATTCTTCGAGGTTGATTATAGATAGTGTTGAATACGTTTTATAATCGCAGATGTAACATTTAAGTGTATATACGTCAATCGTAAAGACGCTGTCTCTTCCGATGGAACCAAATTGGGTACAATTGTTACTTACAACGATGGATACAGTCTTCAGTATACACATTTAAGGGCGTCTATGCTGCCTTATGCTTCTATCAATTTATTTTCGATGATAAATAGATTTCCTGTCAACGCAGTTAGAGTAGCCACTGATTCATTTTATATGAACGTGAAACACAGCGAAGCAGAGGCTGAATTCACTAATTCAGACGAGAGTTGCTGATCATGGAGAATTAAAAAGGAAATACTGCGTGATTATTCCAAATTAGCAGATGTTACAATTAAATATAATTACTTGAAAAATAATCAGATATCAGAACTATCTAATGCACCGCCGATATCTTTTCCAATATGCAGACACATAAAACCAGTTATTTAAACGGCTGATGTGGGTCAGGAAAGACAACTCGTGCGATTGAATTATTTCGTAGAAACTCTAGCGTTTCCAAATCAAGCATGATTGTGCTAACACCTACACACAGACTTGCAAGAAAAATGAAACAACTATAAATTAATGCCTGTACTTATCACAGTTTCTTTCGATGGAAAGGTGACGAATGGACTCTTGAACGAATGGGTGAGAAATTTATTCCTGAAATCATCATTTGAGATGAGATACTGTCATTAGATGTATTACAAAGATTACTTGATTGGTTAGTGCTAGTGAATACAAAAGTGATAATGTGCGGCTATCACGGCCAGCCACCACCACTTGTCGATTTATCCCCGCATGACTGGCTGAAGAATTTTGTAGACTATTATGAAAAAATTAATACCGATCACAGAGCACTTGATCAACTATTACGCGAGTCCAAGAAAGTAATCAGATTACAACCGGATAGAATGCAATGTGAAATAGCGCGTGTAATAATTTCGAAAATACCATTAAATGATTTCTGGTAAGTGTGGAGACCAAACGATTTGCTTGTAGTATGTAGAAAAATACTCATAGACACGATTCAGATGAAGTTATTTGAATTACATAAAGAAGAATTTGCAACACTTCCAACGCCTCTGTGTTATAGACCCAAGGATACACTAAAACAGAATATCGAAGTTGATATTCCTGGACAAAGTGAAAAACAGAATTTAGTGTTAAATGATATTGTGATGGTTCATAGCAATGTCGTCGAAGATGCATTGCGTGCTGATAAATCCCCATGGACGCCAGGTTACGCAGCAACAATACATTATTCACAGGGATTAACTATATATTATACAATTGTTTGGATGGTAGATAATCACATTGAATGGTCAAATTTAGTTCATCTTGCAGTATCCAGAGTACGAAGAATAAATGAACTTCGAAGAGTTGTTCTTGATTATAATGACACTACAATAAGTAATATTGTCAACGATGACATAATCAGAAAAAACTCTCTGGTTATAAACAACAAGATAAAAAAAAACAGAGAATTTGACATTGATGCTAAATTAATAATCACTCTGAAACAACAACAGAATAATCACTGCGCGAGTTGCAATTGTATATTGAGATCGAGTAATCTCATTATTAAGCGCGGTAATCACAGCTGGTAATCTCTTGACCTATTCACGAGATCGTTTATCTTGGATGAATTCCTTCGCGTATTGATATCCAAATAACCGCTCAGCAAGCGTCCGATTAAATCGTTCAACAATTGCCTGATCGCGATGTAGTAAAGTATGTCCTCTTCGTAACGCAGTATTATTATTTTTCATTACTGATAGAACCGCACCCTGAAATTCCTTGCCAGGATCAACTTGTAATAGCTTTGGACTGCGCAGAGGACCCCTACGATAAATCCTTTCAAACGCAGAAGCGACTTCAGTTGATGATTTTGTTTCTAACGGCTCTGCTTGTTTTGTATTGACTCGCAACATCAACTACGGTTTGCGCGCACTTGTAAAAACCATCAAGCGGAAGAAATAATACATAGCCCGATGAACCTCAGTATGGACGCTGACATCATAATGCGAGAAGTTAATTTGTTTAGTCGGCGGTAGATACATTTTCCATATCGCCTGTTTGAATAACCGATCCGCTGCAGTGGAATTTTTCACCTTTGCGGCGCTAGCGAGTTTACCGATTGCTGCTTTACCCCTCCAGTATCCATTTGGAGAATAATAAATAGATTCCATGTTGTTATTAATTACCAGCACCCATCATCAATTTACCTTTCATTGCCGATTTTACTAACCATGAAGCCAACCTTTCTTTGAAGGATTTATCAGTGATTGAATTCAAGGCGTGAATTAATTTCACATCTGCGATATGTCTGTGTTGCAGAGTGCATCATGAGCATGACACGCCTTATCAATAGCCTTTATTGGGTTTTCACAGGGTCGGGGTAGGTTTCGATCATCGAGTCTGATATCGAGTCTGGTCCCGGGTCCACAATAACAATACCCTGGAACGAGTTTTTCTCCTGGGTATTTTGCCCATGGTGTTCCTGGGAGTTTTACTAACTTGGCTGCAATATCACATTCTCGTTTGTTATAAATCCTTAGAAACAAATCTAAATGTTTTTGTATTGTATTGTACACACCTACCAGAAAATGCTGATCTGTTAGTTGTAATCGTAGACAAGTCATCTGTGCCAGTACGCTTCTTACATGTAACACAATATATTAGATCCATAATATATTTATGTTATATGGATATAATTGATTATTCATCAACACGAGAACCAGAACCTGTTAAACATCATGTAATGTTACCAAACTCTATTCGAATGATTATCATTGGACCTTCAGGGAGAGATAAAACAAAGTTGTTAAATGATATGATAATTAGATGGATGAAATGGGACAAATTATATTTAGTGGCACCGACCGTAACTGATCAACGATGTTACCGGGTATTAAAAGATTACCACGAATGAGCCGCAAAGATTGCCGGCGAGAGAATTATTGAGTTTATAATCGATGTCGAGAATGCACCGAGCATTGATGATATTGATGTAAGTATTGACAAATTAGTCGCATACGACGATGTCATGTTAAACAAGGTGTTAAAAGATTACAACGAAAGAACCGCAGAGATTGCCAGCAAAGGTGTTATTAAGTTTATAACCGATATCGAGGAAGCACCGGGCATTGATGATATCGATAGAAGTATTAACAATTTAGTCGCATACGACGATGTCATGTTAGACAATCAGAAAATCCTGCAAAGATATTTTCTAGAGGCAGATATAAAAACACCGACGTGATATATGCAACTCAACGATACACGCAAATACCTAAATTGATCAGAAATAACTGCAATTTATAATGTATATTTAATGGAGTTAATACTCACACGCTACGAAATATTTGATAAACCTGGTGCAGTGGTATGGATTATAATCAATTAAAAAATTTCTCTTTAGAGACGCTCAGTCAATCCCACACTGATTTGTAACCATAAATTTATCAGATCCTCGGAAATGATACCGTATCGGACTTGAAAAAATATTCTGTTAAAAAAAATTGTTAACCCATAGCAGCACGTGGGGGAGGAGGGCTCGACAACGACATCGGCGTCAATTTTTTTACGATTTCGAGAAAGCAATTTAGTTAGCGAAATGTACGCTATTATTAAGCATTTATGAACAAGTCTTGGTTTGCCATATCGACGCCTATAAAACGTTGTCCGATTCGTTCCCTGCGATGCTTGTATATATATATATATATATATATATATATATATATATATATATATATATATATATATATATATATATATATATATATAGATATGTATGTATGTATGTATGTATGTATGTATGTATGTATGTATGTATGTATGTATGTATGTATGTATGTATGTATGTATGTATGTATGTATGTAGGTACGTAGGTACGTAGGTATGTATGTAGGTACGTAGGTAGGTAGGTAGGTAGATAGGTAGGTAGGTATGTAAGTATGTATGTATGTATGTATGTATGTATGTATGTATGTATGTATGTATGTATGTATGTATGTATGTATGTATGTATGTATGTATGTATGTATGTATGTATGTATGTATGTATGTATGTATGTATGTATAATCTAACGCCATGTGATCTGTTGGAGGTCCTTTCTTTACTTGCATGTTTCTCAAAATCGGCTCGATGAATTTTCTTAAAACTTTCTCTACTAGAATTCTCTAAATAATGTTCCTATAAGTACCGTACAAACTAATGATAACGTTTAGTAAAATTGGCATGATTTGTCATACCCCCACCCCCAAGGTGCCACTTTTTTTTGCTGTTTTGTGTCACGTAATTCGTCAGAAATTGTTTCGTAGGTGGACCCTAGTTTTTAGAGATAAAATATCATTCATGTCAAGAGTATACAGAGGGAACGCAATGGACCACATGTATATGTACATGTATATAATCTAGCGTCACGTGATCTGCTCGAGGACTTTTCTTTAGTTGCAGGTTTCTCGAAATCGGCTCGATGAATTTTATTATAACTTTCTCTACTGTTAGAAATGGGTATTTTTTGGAAACGGTGTAAGAGGCGTTGAAATCAAAATTCTCTAAGTAAGGTTACCAAAAGGTACAAACTATTGATATCGTTTAGTAATATTGGCATGATTTGTCATACCCCAAACCCACCAAAAGCGCCCTTTTTTTCTGTTTAGTTTCGACGAAATTTGTCAGAACTTCTTTCGTAGGTGGACCATATTTCCAAGAGATAAAATATCATTTATGTCAAGAGCATACAGAGGGGATGTAATGGACAACACACACACACTGAAACACACACACACACACACATATATATATATATATATATAAGTATACAATCTAACGGCATGCGATTTGCACGAGGTCCTTTCATTATTTGCAAGTTTCTCCAAATCGGCTCGACGAATCTTCTTTAAACTATCACACTGTTTGAAATGGGTCTTTTTTCGAAACAGTGTAAGAGGCGTTGAAATCAAAATTCTCTAAGTAAGGTTCCCATGAGTACAAACTATTAATACCGTTTAGTAATATTGGCATGATATATCAAACCTCCCACCCAACCCCAAGGCGCACCTTTTTTGGATGTTTCGTCTCCACCAAATTCGTCAGGACTTCTTTCGTATGTGGACCTTATTTCCCAGAGATAAAATATTCATGTCAAGAGTATACAGAGGGGACACAATGGACCTCTTATATCACACGCATTATTGTTGTAAAGTTTGAAAATTTACAGTTTGATATTTGATCTTCCCAAAAACAATAATTAATCGTCTCGATCTTTCAGACGCTTCAGATACTCTTTACTTTCTGATTGTGTTCAAGGAGTGGTGGGACTAGATAATAAAATAATAAAGAAGTACAAAACACAATGGTTGCAGATTATTTTCGTCCGATATATTAAGCATGAAATTACATGTTTACATCAACATTCATCAGAGATCAAAATTCCGTCTGTCGAAAACAATAGTAAAATTATTATTTAACACTTCATAACTCTAAACGTGAATTAATTATGAGTTTGTTATTTAGTTTTAATTCATTTACTTCTAAGCCTGCATAAACATAACCTAGCTACAATTAGCAAGGATATGATTACATAGGATATACATTAGCATCTTTTACAGCGAATTTCTGTTTACATGAATAAGGTCGCCAAACGTTTTGAAATTGATAGTTATTATTTACCAAAACAAAATAGGTTATTTCATTAGGAACTTCAACAATAATCCATGCATAAATATTATCTACTGTAGTATAATTTATGCATCTTTGTAAGTTTACATCTTTCAAAATAAGTTTTAAGAAACATTTCACTTAAACTGAAACCTTTTTTGGCCAAATATGTTGCATGTTGGAGGTCGAATAAAGATTACTTAAGAACTTGCTATAATTATAACACTGTGTTTGGGACGATAATATAAGAATACAATTTCATCGAAGAAGATGATGTCCAAGTGAGAAAATAAATGTTTTTTTGCATTTGATATTGAGAGCAATTATTTCTTAATGTAAACAAGTTGTTATTCAAGGACAATTGATCTATTTATCATATATACTGAAAAATTTCGCTTCTCCAGTCATGCAACCTTGGTAGATAGAGATTGCTTTCTTTTTATCTATTTCTCCTAACTGAAACGCATAATCTATAATTTGCTCCAGTATCTTGTAACCGTCGGAGGTGGGATCGAGATTGGACATAACCCAGTTTTCATACGCACCGAAGTTGTGCTGAAAAAGTAAATAAAAAGAATGTGTTGGATATATGATATTATACGTAGAAACATTTATACACACGCCTGGCTTCATTATTTTTGTTTGTAGCTGTACAGGTCATATAACCTATAGTGACATTGAGGTAGACTGCTAATAACAATGCGATATAATGACAGAGATGGAAGTAAATGTACTTATATTTAAACAAACATCAAATTCTTATTAATATATGTTATATACTATATATGTTATGTTTTTCAAATTGGACAAGTTACAAAGTCAAAAAAACTATTCAAGCTCTCTTTTGACTCTAAAGATTGATTATTTGTTAATATGTTCTTTTTTTACGCTTTCCGTTAAGCTAATTTAAGAAAATACAAATTGTCAATGAATACTACTTCCTTTCCATTAGCTGAATGGTCAACCATGCGCATAGATGAGATATGAATTCTAACAACAACAACTTGGCATTTTTGACCTCTAACATTTCCTTATAATTAGAGATACGATGTCTAATTTATTCTAGTCCTGGTGAACCTAATGTCATGAATATCATGTGTTAGTAAATTGACCTAACGTTATGTTAATATCATCATGCAATGTGTTCTATATATTGTTGACATAAACACAGTCAAACGGACATATGTCCATTGCAGGTATACTGTATATTATATGTAATATAATATACATTAGTCCAATGTATGTGTACTGTGTATGTCTAGTAATATAATACACATCTGCAAATTGTTATCCAAAGTTGTAATCGGGTTCATCCATTATTTACTTTAATACTGATACAATTTTTCGTGATTAAAAGTTTTGTATTATAACACATTCTGTCTCCATTAACGGTTCTGCATCTTACATCACGTGATTTCGCTTACTAAACATTGGTGCTAAACATACTTTGCAATTATAGTTCCCTTTGGAATAAGATGCCTGCTGCCAGCTGCCCCATAATTAAGTGAAGTTTGGATTGCTTCTACCTGCCGTTTATAATAATACAACTACTACTCTTTTAATGTAGCATATAGTTCAGTTGTAATGTGACAGATCATACACAGGCATAATTGAAGGCAAAACATGTAATCTAAGAATCAGTCCATTACTATGAAAACCATTTATACTCATTATCATCATCGAGAATAATATGTACCTTAGTCGTCATTACCACTACATTCAATAACACTACTTATTTTTCTTATTACAACTTTTAATCCCAACCTCAGTATCAAAATGTAAGATAATAGTATTTATATTATTGGAACATTACGTAGAGAGCAACATGCATTTCTAGGCGACATTTGCGACTGAGTGTTGTACTATTCCTCTATAAATTCAGCTACCGATGGTACAAAGAGTATTTACCGGTTGATCCGTTATTTGCTTTCCAAGCCATGTCCAAAGTTTGCAACCTGGTATGAAAGCCAATAAAAGGTACAGAGGGTCCATCGTCTCGGCAACATTCCTTTCCAGGTCAACATAATCCTGGCATGCTTTACTCAGGTCTATACCCTTAGGATCTCTTATATGCCACCGTTTGAACAGCTCTTCATAGTACCTAGAAAACCCAGTTATATTTTATAATAAACATGTCCTCGAATAATTTACTATTCAGCTGCCACCTTTAGCCACACACACACACACACACACACACACACACACACACACACACACGCACAAGCACACACACACACGCCTCGCATTTTGTAACCAAGAAACCACTGTATATATTCTTTTGCTTTCGTTCCCAAAAATCGCAAACGAAAAGAACCTTTGAGGTTTATGGTCTCCTCAAGATTATAAAGAAGTTTCTGATATTCAAAATTGCGATCAAAGAAGTCTTTATATTAATAGCATAGTTAGCTGAAAGTTATTTGTTGTTAATAGTTGGTATTTTATAAGATAAATTAATCTATTATCATCTATCCTGGCTATAATTATTCAAAGTTTTGAAATAAAGTCTGACTCAAAAGTTGTTTTTCTAATTGAATAACAGTACTATAATTAATGTTGCCATTCAGTTAATTCCTTTTCTGGTTTCGTAATTCTTTCTTACATCCTGAATAATTCAGATAGTGCCTCTAGAAAAGCTTTCCAAATCGGATCGTTTGCTTTCCTTGCTGCTGTAGCGATCGATTTTATGCTGTTGTAGCAAAATGCTGATTCCTGGACCATGTAACCGCCTAAAAAAGAAGGATGGAATGCATGCATATAACTTATTGATGTATATTTGTTGTTAGTTGTTGGTCATATTAAATATCTGTAAAGTATATAAGAAAAGAAATGAAAGTGTGTGTGCTCTGCATCCAAGGGTTAGCAACTTCCGCAATTATCTCCATTCACTGTTGTTTTTCCCTTTTTCTGCAGTGATTCATATTTTAAAATACAATTTGAAAAATATGGAAATACTATGTTCAAATAGTTTAGTACTCATTACACTATGTGATGGCTGATTATTTGCTTTCGACTAAATATAATTGTCTGGTTTTAATCGAACATAATGCCCCAATGATGTGTAAATTCCATCGACATTCTGACACTTCTGTCATTGCGTGTTTCGCTTCGTATGATAGAATTGAATTGTTCAATACATATGTATATTTGAAATATTCACAATAAACGTAAATGACGTTATTTGTTGCTAAATCGAAAGGTGACACAGGAAAACATATCTAACATTATACATTTCCGAAACGTGAAATTTACTGTCGTACCATACCTAAATAACTAGACAAGTTCAGTCTTAAGAAATCGCATACAAAATACAAGTTTTACAAACTAGATACAAGAAGAATATCTTTTTCTACACAAATCAGTAAGTAGTCCGCTTTAAAAAAACTAATACACGTTATATGGACGAGGTAGTATTATATTACGTACCGAAATCAGTTGGATCAAGATTGCCGTATTGAACTCCCTGGATAAATTTGGACTGAAGTGCATCATGTTGCTGGGATTTTGTTGAATTCCAAAGATATTCTGAAAGAGTTTCAACGTCCTTTCGCTTAAGTTGAGATGCTCGATCAGCGAGGTCGCGGAAACGTTCACTCTCAGCAAGCTTCTGGGCCAACAATCCGGCATGTTTTGGACTTATTCGGGCAGACATTTCCCACGACTATGAAATATATATATATATATATATATATATATATATATATATATATATATATATACTATTCAAATTACAGCTCGACGCTACAATATGTGATTACCAAAGATTGATTTATACTTAAGAAGTACGTATTACTTGAGTGTTTTTATTTTAGGTTAAATAGCACGGTGAGAAAAGCGACCTCTACAACAGAAATGTCCCTTTCTTGCATTGTACTGTCAGTAAATATACCGAAAAGTTATTTTCTTATAACAAGCATTTAGTCATTACATATGTTAGCATATTTTACCACTTTTCCCAATGATCTCTTGTACCATATATAATAGTCTTTCCTATATTCTTATCGTCAAAAGGTGACTAGTACTTCTCGTCTTGCAGGTGGTCAGATATATTCCGATACAATATCAGATTAACTATTTTCCTGAATTATTCGGTAGAATCATAAAGTTTACAATGACATTTTGGGGGGATACATTTGAACACATTCTTGACTATTATCATATGCGTATAGTCAAAACTATTGGTACATCTTGAACATTCAAAAATTTAAATTTATTTAGAGCAGAAATTATGATATGAAATGTAGAATAATTTGTAATTATTTCGCGATTTTGTAATTGCTTTTCCAAATTGAATAACTAAGAGTGATATAAAACTTGTTGATCTTATCAAACTTGTTGGTTTAGCTTTTTCTGTTGCCCAGTTTAAGACATAGGGTATTATAATAGTTCCTATAAATACATATAATATTGACTGTATCTTGTTCCACACCCATCACGTAACTGAGAGAGTAATATATTTTAAAGTGGGTCATTTTTAGGCGAAAAAATGTGTGTCAATTATATCATGCATACTTAAGAAGTCGCACTAATTTTAAGTCAAGCATAAGCGTGCAACTGATTTTTTAATAGATTGAAAGAGACAAATGTCTGTCAAGAATTTTCTTGTCCTGGTGTTGGAAACAGAGGAGTTACCACCAACAATACTGTGAGAATGAGTATGAGCCACACTCGGCTATTGACATAAATGTGCGATCGGAATAGACGTCATTGAACTCAAACAAGTGGATGCTATTTTAATATATTAAGATATATATTGTTATAAATGCAAATCATTTAAATACTTAAAAGCAAAACACCATTTTCATTGACAAGTAGTTCAAGATTTCTGTGCTAGTATTGAAGGTTATAGATAAGAACACGACTTCCTTTACTTGCATTAACTACAAAGGTGGTCAAGAATGAACCAATAATGCGATATGAGATATGCGTTAATACTTTACATTATATCGTAAAAAATTATTCTATCTGTTAGTGGTTTCAAGGAAGACAAATTCAAATATAACAAATATTCTACTCACCAAACTTGAACCGTATTAAGGAACAACTTGCGTTTGTTCGATGTAGATCATTTATATACTCGTGACAACAGAATAGCCATGCAAATATGTGGGCGGGTTCTTCGTGTTTGAATGTATGACATTAAAGCTGACTTATGCGATTTTTCGCAGAAAAGGGTGGGCGGGTTCTTCGTTTGGGATTCCCGATCTCATCTAGCACTTTTGGGATTTTAAATGATCAACAGAATGTACTTTCTTTCACTCGATTATTTAGCAACCTTGAACCAGATCTTTTTCTTATTTTCAAACGTCTTTTTATAAAGAAATTGCTAACTAGTTCCAGGAATCGGTGGAATGGACTGTTACCATTATAACCCACTGTTGCACCATTAAGTGAAATACAGGATGTACTTTGTTTATTCCACTGATTAGAAATTTTATATATGCTCTTCATTTTTCTTGTTACAACTTGAAAACATTGTAGAGGCTTGTAGATACAGTCGAAATAAATGCATTGTTTTATGTATTGATCAGTTTATATACCGTATTGCCCATATCTCTAGCTAATTGCCCTTTGATATTTGTCATTACCATGACCCTATAAATCGTATTGTTAGTATCGTCAACGAGTATACAATAATGTTTATTTACCAATTCATATCGTCAAATATTTGGAAATACATGTTTTAGATAAGATAATGAATAATTGATGAAACATTTCAGAATAATTTAATGATAAATGGTCCTCATGAGCTAAAACAATCAATTGATACATGCTGAAAAGGTTTGATATAAATAAGAGGTTTATAGTTTGATGCATAAAGAAATAAATAGTATTGGGAAAACGTTTCTTATCAGTCACATGTCACACATCTAGAATCTAGATCCCACGATCGAACTTTCTGTTTCAGGTAATGGGATGTAAAAAACTCGATTGTTTTTAGTCCGCTTGCCTCATTTCTTGCCAGTTGCTAAAGATTGTACTCTTGTCACTAGAATATTTGCAACTGGCATCAAAATGGAAGGCGACATTGTCCCATCAGAAAATCATCCATCTTGGACATTAAATTAAGAATCTGATTCAGTAGTATTTATAACTTAATTGACAGAGATTTAATTATTTATAGGAAAAAATGCATTGTCTATCAAATTGGAGACAATCCTGATTTTTTGTCTGATACTGTCATGTTTGCACACAAATGTAGCTTTCGCATTTATTTATTTTCTGTAGCATGTATTCAATAGAAACCATAAAAAACATCTCAATAACTACAACACAAATCAGACGCTACCTTACTATCATTATCTTTGGTCTTTGTTAATTTTCATATTAGATGACAAACTTGGGGAATATGGTAATCGTTTGAATATCACTGTTTTTTTTAATATATAACCGACCGTCGATTCAAATTGTAAACTCCTTCTTGATAGAGATGCATATCGTGATAACAGACGGGATGTTGTAAATTTGATGTTATCAACTACACACACCGAAAATAACATAAAAAACATTTTACGGATGACTAACTATCTAATCTATTATATCCCGCCTTTTTCTATAGTGGTCATTACTAAAGGAAAACTAAACTCGTGCATAACCCCGTTTAAGTATTGGGTATGTGAATGACTATGATGCTTTGTCTACATTTCATTTGTAAATAATTCATTAGTCAGACTAAATACTAAGATAGGTAGCTGTTTGATCTATACACACAACCATTAAATGCAACTGAAAGTATATCCATCGGCAATTTGTCTTTCATTTATTTATTTTAGGCAAGAACAACCTCATTTATTTTAAAGAATAACGTATTCAAAAAAACCAGGAACAAGCAATCATACTATACACAGTATTTAGATTTTGATTTTTTTTTAAAATATAAGTACATTTACCTAAGTTTAGATAAATCTATGATTAATTCTCACCATCATTATTGCCAGCCTACTTAATATCCCCATAGGTGATATGCCATGTACAGTTACAAACAATAGGAATGAAGCTAGGTGTGTGTTTATATTTGTGTAAATGTTTATACGTGTAATTTCATTTATCCAATATTTTGTTATTATTTTTATACTTTTTTTCAGCACAAATTCAGTATGTATGAAGGCTGGGTTAAGTTCAGTCTTCATCACAACTACAACGGTTGCAAGAAACGGGACAAAATTACAGATGATGCGTTTCTGCTAGGAGCCATAGAAAAAGAGTCAACATTCTGAGTCTACAAGGGATGCATGACCGGATACGAATTTCGTCAGCTCTGCCTAATTATAATATATATATTAAGATCACAAGTGTTTAAATAGTTGCGAAAAAAATCATGTACATGTTTTTCTAGTAATTTGGTGAGACAAGGAAGAATATAGATGGGTCTGAAGTTATTTACATAATCTTTTGTTCCTGCTTATGCAATGGTATAACCTTGGCAGTTTTCCATGTTTGTGAAAATTTATTAGACCTAATACTTTCATTACAAATGAATGATATACTCTCTACAATTTCAGGTGCAGCCACTTTTTGTAGCCTTGGTCCAATCATATCAAGTCCTGTAGCTTTACAAACATCGATGGTTTTAAAATATTTCAACACAAATTCTGGACTCATTCAGGAATTTCAAATTTTATATTGCTTTGTAGTTTTTAGCACAAAAATGTTTCAGATCCATATGATCAGATGAAGTTCTGGTTTAATTAGGTTTTTCATCAATTTGAACAAAAAAGTTGTTAAAAATATTTGAGATGTCCTTTGGATTATCAGTATAAATGATCTCATGATTGAAGGATAAAATTTCAGCTTTACGCTTACATTTGCCTGCATCAAAACCTGTAAACACTTTCCAGATAGCTTTCGGCTTATTTTGGTTTTCATCCAACACTTTTTTTTAGTGTGCTTGTTTGGCTTGATGTATCATTTTATGAACTTTATTCCTCCAAACTCTATATTCGGTTTGATTTCCTACTGATTTTAGTTGGTCTCGTTGCTTTATTGCTTCTAAACATTCTGGAGAGATCCAGCCTGGTTGATGGTCTTTCTTAACCTGTTTGTTTTTAAAGGGTCATGCTTGTCAACTATACTAATGAACAGATCTGTCCAAGTATCTAAACCATAATCATTACCCTCAAAGATTTGGACTGTATTTCATGGAATCTGTTTTAGATCTTCTAGGAATTTAACAGTATCAAAGTTTTTAAAGAACTTATAAGCAATGGATTTATGGATATTATTTTTGTTGATTTTCCATTGACATTACGTGTTAGAAAAATTGGAAAGTGATCACTTATACCAATCTTTGGAACCATTACTTCCGAAACATTTTCTTTTGTATTGGTATATATATGATCTATAAGTGTTTTTGATGTAGGTGTTACTCTGGTGGGTTCATTTATTAGTTGCTCCATACCTAACGAATCAACAAATTTCATCCGATTCTCTTTTATATGATAATTGAGAAGGTCTCTATTTATATCACCTAGAATGTAACATTCGTTCTCTTCATTTGCAATTTTAATCTATTTGAAGTTCAAAAATATTCACACCAATCAGTATGTGATGATGGGGGTCTATCCACAAAACCTACTAAATAGGGCTTTGCTTTTTCTGGAGTGATCTGTAGCCAAATGGATTCTATTGCCTATATTTCTAGGTCTTCCCGTCTTTTACAAATAGTACCGGTTTTAACATACACAAGGAGCCTGCCACCGCCAGCTTTCCTATCCTTACGATAAGGTTGTTCATAGCAATTAATATATAAGAAATGTTCACCCTGATTAACATTGTTTCCGAGAGTCCAAATAAATGGATATTATTATTTGGAGAGGGTAACAGTAACTTTACTTAATCAATCTTTTCTTGAAAACCATGAATATTTAAATGAGCTGTGCGCAAACCTAAAGAGACTAATATCAATGCTATTAGAGAAACTCAAGGATACATTGAAAGTATTAAAACTATGTTCACAGTGATCATCAGTACAACTATCATTACTGTATAAAAAATAAGTTTTTCTATAACTGTATTTTCTACTTTTATAATCATTGTATAAATCTGAAATATCGTTCCTGTTGAAATATGTACAAGTAGCTTATAAGGTTCCACATAAAGAACATGCATCAGCAAGAAGATCAAATATGTTTTGACAAGGGATGCCAAGTGTATATAACAGTCCTTGATATATAAATTGGTCATCCTGCTGCATAGAGGTTTCCTGTGGAACTGAGATGGCTTCATTGCCCTTTTCCAATTCCATAAATCTAGTGTGAGTTTTGGCTTTGTGTCCAAAACTACCAAATTGAGTGCATTGTATTGGCTGTCTGTGCCTGTATTTCTGTGCTGAATGTTTGATCTCATCACCGTAATCACATCCCACAGTGTACTGCCTGTATTGATATGGCTGACCATATTGTCTGATGTTGTTTTGACCTACATTGCGTTTATGTGGACGGATGAAGTTTGTAATGTGACTGTAAGACCAGACTACATGAATGACTGCATTTATATTATTTGCCAGCTTTTCCACCCCTTTGGTACACAGGTGGATCTTCTCTCTTTTTTCAAATAGATGTTGCATCACTTGCCCCTTTTCATCCAGGAAACTCATGTAATTATAAACAATATCACTTCCTTTCACTTGCCAGCCTTCGGATGAAATCATTGATATCTAACACATCACAATCTCCCATGGGGGCCATTTCACACAATGCAACGTGACAGCTTTGATTTATCTTTTGAATGTAATTAAGTAATTCGACATATAGTTCTTCAAAAAGTTCTAGATCGGTCCCTTCACTGGCATTGTTCCCTCCAATATTGAGCACCTTTTAGTAAACTTGGAGAGATGATATATGTTTATATCTTCCAGTATTGTCTGTATTTTGGCACCTCAAATAGCATGCTTTCTAACACAGTGCCTCAGTCCTCTTTTGTTAATTCCATGTAAAATGGAAGTACCAATCAGGAGGATGTTATCTTTACTGATAGAAGGCAAAGTAGTATGTTTACTTTGTATTTATATTGGTTTGTATGGTGCTTTATTACTTCTGGCTGAATGAGTGACATAGTTGGAAAACTGTATTGGGTTTTTCTTTTGGCAATACTTCAGGTGTATACACTTTTACTAAAAGACATACCTTTAGGACCAATGGTTTGTGAATGCCTGCTGATAGTCAAAGGTTTCCCTCTCTGGGCAGCTAATGTAACCTTTTCATTTATTAGATTGTCAATCTGTTTTTGCATCTTGCCTACTTGTTTCTGGAGTGTTTGCATAACAATCAGCAGCAGGTCAGTATTACACGTACATGTAGTGGGCTGTCTATGATCTCTAATAGGTCCCTCTGTAAGGGTCATAGTTGGAGTGATATTCATTTTGGGTCCATCAGCATGTGTTGTAATAGTAAACATGGACTTAAATGAATACAAAGTGAATTCCTTTTTACTTTGTCCAGAAACTAATGGAAAAATCCAGTTGTCAAAAATGTTATTGTTCAGTTGGTTGAATTTAAATGATTCACATGGTATATGATACCCTCTAAATAATCCATAACAGGAAGGTCTTGCTCTACATTAGAGAATCCCTCAAATCAAAAGAAAAATGTTCAGAGGGAGAAGAGCGTTAGAGAGTTGATATCATGTCAATAGCTTTAACTATAGTATAAGATATAGTGCATGATGTTAAAAAAATATTTATTATATATATGTATATATATATATATATATATATATATATATATATATATATATATATATATATATATATATATATATATTATTGAATCTGAATGTTTCAGGCATAAACATAGAAATCCTTTACTCATTGAAATTTGGAATGAATACACTTCTACTGACTTGAAAATAATACATCACTACTGATGAAAAATCCCTTTCTTTTGAAATCCATAGAACAAAATAACCACAATCCACCATGTTGAATCTGGATGCTGGCTGAGCAATTTTTCACATCACGAAATAGTTATTGCATTGTATTGAAAGAGAAAAATAATGTCAAAACTGCTTGAAAAGACACATGATGTAGCCTTTTGGTCAAATTTATTTCATGGATGATGAATTAAACACACAGATATTCCTGGATTTAGCTGTTGCTGCTGCTTTCTATATGGCATCATGAGAGCCATCTTGATGATTAATTAGAAGGATAAGATTAATCTTGAATAATTTAGTAAGGATTTTCAAATTATAACTAATTGCTGCTGGTCTTGTATTATTTTCGTTTTTGATATTTTGAGGTCTGATATGAAATACGAGCTGTACATAAAAACATGAGTGTCTTGTTCTATGTTTCTATCTATCTTTCTATCGATCTAACTATTAATCTATCTATATATCTATCAGTCTGTCTGTCTGTCTGTCTACCTACCTACCTACCTACGTACTTCTATCTATCTATCTATCTATCTATCTATCTATCTATCTATCTATCTATCTATCTATCTATTTATCTATCTATCTATCTATCTATCTCTATCTATCTATCTATCTATATATCAATCGATCTATCTATCTATCTATCTATCTATCTATCTATCTATCTATCTATCTATCTATCTATCTATCTATCTATCTATCTGGTACATATTTTTAAAAAACTTTATATCAATTTTGAATACTCTGTGCACATTAAGTTTTGAAGAAGCTAGTAAATCAGAAATCCAGGTCGGTATGTATTGATTCTCGTCTTTTCTAGACTTATATTATCAATTAAGATTGTAATTAATTTGCCTGATTTCTTTGTACGACAATGCATCTTCCATTCACAAAGAAAGTAAAATGTTAAATAGTTAAATTCATTACCAGTGACAAAGGTACGTCATAGCACAAAAAAATCACAATTTTGAACACCAACATAGACAACTGAATTTTGTTTATAAATTTTGCTTCTTAATACAATCTCCGTGCCTCTTTGCAACAATAATTATTCAACGTATTAAGCAATTTTTGCAAACTTTAAAGATTCTTAAAATGGTGCAGTATCATTGGCAAATATAATAATACAGTCATGTATTTCAATAGTATCATATTCATTTTAAAACATGTCTTACCTGCATAAAACACAATTCCAAGAAAAACACACTAGTTCATATCCATACATTACAGTCAAATGTAACACGATCCCGGATGAGTTAGCAGCAAAAGAATCGCCTCTTTCTTGGTGTCTTCTTGATATAGTAACAGGATGTAGCCTTGGAAAGGTTCCCTATAGGTCAAGCCTGAGGTGTATGTCCTTTGTTCATTGGAAATGATAACGTATGCTTCAATGATGTCACCTTTTCACTTGCCTGTGATTTGACACGACATTTACTTTTTGTTAGCAGTTTTGTGGTTTTCCTCCATTCCTGAGATAATTATCTGGTTGAAGTAACTATACCGGTATTTAAATCTTCTTTTGCCAATATACACTTGCGACACGAAGTGTTGATAGTTCAAAAACGAATATTGTATGATCCAGGTGAAACAGATTCAATACGACCAGGAAGATCTACAAATATGATCTCTGCATTTATTTTCACTATAACCCTGATAAATGTCAACGCACCCATAATAATTATAGAGTGTAAGAGACAAGTTTCAAGGCCCAGCAGAAAATTAAATGTACACTACGTCTGTATCCGGCAGTCACTAATCTGAGTGACTAATGAAATAAAATATTTTATTGGCAGGATTGTTTGTAAGCATGTTACCAAATATACTATGGCATATCAGTAGCAACCCGCAATATGCAGTCTGCATCTACCATTGAATACACGGAATTTATGAACAAAGATCAAATGGAGGATGTCACTGAATGATTATTCGACATTTTGCATATTAAATTTTGATATGAAATAATCAATGTCACAATGTTGATGGTTGAAGGGATTATATACTAACGACTGTATGGAAATAGGTATAAGCTGGTATCTCCTACATCGATTTACCGAAATAAGTGAAAATTTGAAAAATGTCACAAATGATGAAAAAAAAACCAATATGACTGGCAGATTATTATGTATGTAGACCATCAAAACGCAGTCAAATTCCAAACAGCATTACAATATTTTAAAAGTAATTGAACTTGAACAATGTATCTGTTTAACTATGTGTTGAGTTGTTGAAGCTAAATACAGTGGAGTCATGCGATTGACATCAAAAGGTTTGTTGGATAAGACAGCAAGACAAGTTTACAACGACTGAAAATGCAAAATCTATTGTATGCACTGATGAGTTAGGGAAACATTTTAACAACG